>MU392560.1:0-309488 GCA_022578505.1 Nemania abortiva
TATTTTAATTTAATTTATTTTTTAATAAATAATAAAATTATTTTAAATTTTTATTTTTTTATAATTATTTTATAAATTTTTAAATTATAAAAATATTTAAAACTTTTTTATAAAATATTAAAATATAATTTTTATATTATTATTTATTATTATATTTATATTTATATTTTTTTTTTTTTAAATATTATATTATTTTTTTAAAATTTTTTAATATGTTATTTAATTAAGTAGTAAAACTGTTTTTTTATATTTTATAAAGCTAAAAGTTTAATTTTTTTTAAAGTTATTTTTTTTAAAATAATTTTTAATAGCATAGTAGTTTATTTTAAAATTTAAAATATAGCTTGTTTTTTTTATATTTTTTAATTATAATATAGCTATTATTAAATAATAAACTAATTTATATTTATATTAATAGTTTTAATTAAGCTGTGCTATAGCTATTTATAAATAATATTTTATAATTAATTATAATATAAGTTTTTATATAGTTTAGTTATAGTTTAATTAATAGCTTAGTAATAGTAAACTATTGTTATAACTAGTTAGCATTTTAACAAAAGCTTTTAGTTTTAATTAAATATAAAAGCTTTAGCTGCTGCTAGCTAGCTATAAGTTTAGCAGGTTTTTATTTTATTATATAGTAATATAAAGTTTTTTATAAAGCTATACTTAGTTCTAAGCTTTTTATAAGTGTTATATACTGCAAAAACAGTTGTTAAAAAGGGAAAAAGTGCAATAGTATAAAAAAAAAAAAAAAAAAAAATAAATATATTTAATAATATTTTATTAATTAAAAAAATAATATTAAATTTTAAATATTAATAAATAATTTTTATTAATATATAAAAATTTATTTTATTATAAAAATATAAGTTTAAATAAAATTAATAATAATTAATAATAATTAGTAATAAAGCTAAATATATAAATAATATTTTAAAGTTTATTAAAAAAAAAACAGAAAATATTTATATTTTATTAGTAAAACATTTTTTTTAGCTATAAAATAAATAGCTGACCTATGTAGGTGTGGTTATAAATAAGCTTAGGGTGCTAGGCTATATAGGGTATGGAGGCGTTCGGTAGTCACTAGGGCCGGTCTGAATCTGCAAAGGTATGGCGGTACTGCAGGATACGTCCAGCAACGGCTTGCAAGAAAATAACCCGCTTGCCAAGCAGGGGTATGTCTTCTCACCCAACTGCCACCTAATCTCATTTACAGAAAAGTACAGATGCACGCTACCTATGTTTGCAGTACAGAACGTCGTGAGCGTGCAGCCCCCTGTTGATTCTCTCACCAGGTATGCCTGTGGAACACCAAAAGCCTCACGCGACACATTTGGACTCTTGGCGGCCCTTTGATTCCTTCGTTGTGTGAAATCTGTTTCTTTAGGGCGTCGTTTCCGGAGCCCGCTGGTCTTTACACTCCAAACCCAAACTTTGATGCGTAGCTCATTAACCTAAAGGAGGAGCTTTTGCAAGCAGGTCGCGCGGATCAGCGTTTGTGTCGCTATACGGTGTGTATCGAATATGAACTTGGTGGCCGCCGCGTAATTGCGCGTACCGAGTGGCGTGTGGAGAGCGAAGCTGGGATTTTCCAAAAACCCCCATCCAAGTCAGCTTGACCGAAGCATCTGGCTGAAGTTCTATCGTGTTCTCGACTACACTATTCCGTTATGGGTAGCCGCGGAGATTTTGTCGATCGTCCCACATCTTTGGGCCGCGCGGGGCTCGAGTGAGCCAACACTTGCCAGACAGACAACGGTAATATCGGCCAAACTAGCGAAGGCCAGCGGGATGGCTGGTGGCTGAGACACAGCGGAACGCAGAACCGTAAATCACGTGCACATGATGAACCAACGAGCAACGATGCGAATATGCACCTGTCGACTACCTAACCGATGTGGACGCGTTATGATTTTTATGGCCCGCATGGTATACCCTGTTGTAAATTGGGTCGTTCAGTAGGTAGCTGAAAGCAACTGACCAAAGCGGGCTAGAACATCTGAAGAACACGTCGATATTCCGCATTCTAACGAGGCTCATCCTTGCCTGCACGCGACACAGATGCCCTGGAGGTGTATAGTCAGTAACCTTCTAGGAAAGGTTTCTACTTCGAGGTGTCCTACGCGACCTACCTGCTGTACCTGGATCAAATCTTCTCCTTCAGCGACGCTAAGATTTGCTAACTTGTGTAGTCAACGTGCCGTGGGCTACCCTGTCTCAAGAGCCTATCTTACCTACTTAGTATGGATTATTTTTAGCCTCTTTTTGTAACTAACTTCACCTATGCCGAGCTAACAGCCTACCTAACATCTTATAACGCTATGCTATGTACATAGACGGTATAGCCCCCGTACTATAGTAATTCTAAACTCCTAGACTACTTCTTCGTTTTGCTGACTGTAATGTAGCCTTCCATGGTACTGGGCGGGTGCCGGGTTCCGACGAGTTCACGGATGGAGAAAAACAATCATCATTGACATACTCCGTATGGTGCCCGTCGTTTTTCATCTCAGAAAATTCTGCGTTAACCTCTCTCTAGGCTCGGCAATTAGATAGATTTTATTACTATACTTGGGGCGCCTACGGGGGCTATTAACAACCGAAGGATGTAGGCGACTACGCTAGATAGATCGATGCGTAAGTGATAATGCTGACGGTACGAGTTAGTGTAGTCCATCTCCCCTGACATTATAAGGTACCCTGTTATAACTGACCAAGGTTGACCTTGCGTCATGAGCGGTTTTAGCCATTCTAATCCATGCAGAAGATCTTATATCCACCAGGCAGGTAAATTAATCGCTTCGATGACCTGCAGGATGTTGACGAGTAAGGCCGTTGGCCTATTCAGTAATCGCGCCACGCAAGATCATAACATCTCAGAGTGAGATAAAGCTGCTTCCATTCCACTACCTGTCTCTGTGATCATCCTAGATACGATACCAGGATTTTGGGTTTTCTGAGGACAAATTTCCCGAGCCCGTAGATATCACAAAGGGTATAACACTGAGATAGCTAAGACAATAGAAAGTCCACAGCCATCTCACTGCATATAATAGGACTTGCATGTACTTGTAGCTAAGCGCCTTCTCGGCATACAGTGCAGAAGGCAGCCGCCCTCCAGCATTGTGACAGCGTACATTACCTACATTAGCCACTACCGAGAAGCGCCAACGAGGGAGAGAGCACTACACCATCGCGGTTGAAGTGGATTAAGCTTATTTCCCAATCAGGGAAATCCGATCCCTGGTTAGGCGCACTCAATACACAAGCATGGTTACCTCTGGAGAATGAGGCTCCCTTGTCGAGACAGGGCCTACTGAGATATTAACCGGATACAGAACGAGTTCGCATCCGACCTACTCATTATGTTACAGTATTATTATCGTTGGTTTGTCCGAAGATCTGGGATGTTCATAATCCCTGCTCGTTTCTTGGCTATATACTTGGTAAGTAGCTTAGCAATATATTATTCTTCCCCTAAGAGATGGCGTGGATGTCTACGTTGCTTAGCAGTTTGAAGGAGAAAGGACTCGATTTCGTAGTGTATTCTCGATGGAACGTAGTCTGACTAGACTCCTCCAATTTTAAAATTCCCTATGAACAAAGCAAGTAAGTCAGATTGGCTGTTTTAAGAGACCTACCCTGTATGTGTGTCTCTGCCGCAAAAGCAACAACGGCAAATATACACGTGTACTCTACCACTACTACCGAGACCATGGGCGTCGTCTTCCTCCCGGCCCCCTGTGCATACATGATAGATCACTCAGTACCTATGCTAACCCTGTGGCTTGAGTCAGCTTATTTGTGACAGAGGGGCGAGAACAGGCAACAAGTCCGGGCCCCCGGGCGATGTGAAACAAGTGGCGTAGGGCAATCGAGACTCATCTTTATTAGCACCGATCGGTATAACTTACCCTTTCTCCCCCTCCCCCCGACCGAGCGTATGTAGGACCGGGCCCCTGGATGATGGAAGGGGTTTAAGCGATGGCAGAGATAAAAATTCCGCTTGCGAGTTTGGTTCGATCACGCTTTCGGTCGATCCCTCTCGATTAGGCAACTTGCACCTGACAAGACAGATGAACCGGGTGCACTAACGGGCCAGGTATCGAGATTGGCGACACATCACGCACATAGTAATATGTCATGTGACTCTCTAACTCGCTTTCTTAGGGTAGGTAGACGCCCAACCTCTTTCACTCTATCTAGGTTCCATGACCTGTCTGCCGTGGGAGAATCCGAATTGACTAGGTATGAGTATATGAGAATAGTGGAACGAATATATTTCTAGATGTAGTTAAGCATAGTATAGCACATTAATCTTATACGAAAATGTACGCGGATCAATATCCTACCACACGACGTAAACTTACTCGAGCTATGACGGGGCGTCATGGATAACAAGTATAGCGTAAATCTGTATATTGCTATTCTCATTGGGTATTTGAACACCTCGTGCCCTGTGTACGCGAGTTTCGACAGTCCTCAGATGAGAAAAGAACTGACTATTCTACTTCCCTGACGGAACAGCTAGGCACGTATCCCATGTCACCAAACTGCATAGTGCCTGTCCGTTTCCCCATGTATTCGTCCGACCAAGTTTCATGTTCATGCCCTTACAGTAACAGAGAGATAAAAAAACCGTTACACCTTCGACGGCGTGCCTCCCGCTGCTACGCCTAAATGCAGAACCGAAATTGTGCCTTCTTGTCTAAACAGTGCCCGATGTAAACAAACACCACTCTTGCATCAATGAGAAAGATATAAATGGGCCCAAGGGGGAGGTCGGTGGTTAACTGAGATGATCTGATTCTTGATGGATTAGCTCAGTCGCCCGCGTATGCGTTTTCCTCGGGAGCTGGCTTTGTGATCGGTCATCTGTCTTCCTCTTTTGAGTAATAAAACCATAGTGATGTCGCATCCGTATTTCTCGAAAAATCAACGGTGCTGAGCCGGGAGATATAATATGTTTGCCCAAGATGTATGGACTTGGTACAGGCACAGTCTAAGCATTCACATGCTCTGCCTTCATAGGATCTGGTACATGCCTGGTAGGGGGAGTTGGCGGCAGAACCTGTCCAGTAGTATAAGTGTCGAGCTTCCGTTTCAGCAAGTCGGCTTTGACAGGCTTCGCTAAGTAGTCGTTCATACCTGCAGCTAAGCATTTTTCTCTGTCGCCCTGTATTGCTGACGCTGTCATCGCGATCACTAAAATGCTTCTGACTTCTTCAATGGGGTCTTGGCGCAGAAGTTTTGTTGCCTCGTAACCATCTAGGATGGGCATTTGCACATCCATGAGAATGACATGGTAGGGCTTCCCTTCTCGAGCCTTTTGCCGCAGCCCCTCTACAGCCTTAAGTCCGTTATCATACGCATCTACCTGCGTGTACCCAAGCTTGCGGACGTATTGGATGGCTATCTTTTGATTGATGAGATTGTCTTCAGCGATGCAAATCCGTAGCTGTTCCTTGGGCACCATAGTCAGGTCTCTGTATGGATTTAATGAGTCATCTTTAGTTGCTTGTTGCATACCCCTCCGGGGCTGTTCGGCTGTCTGTGGTACTTGGACATTTTGAACATCACCAGCAGACACTTCTGGTTCGGCTTTGTCGAAGGTAACAGTAAACCAAACCGTGGTGCCGACATTCTCCTGGCTTTCCAGTGTGATATGTCCTTGCATCATGGTTTCGATTAATGACTTGCAAATACTGAGACCAAGGCCACTGCCACCGTATTTTCGTGCAGTGCTGGCGTCTGCCTGGCTGAATGGCTTGAAAAGCTTTTCTAACTGTTTCGGAGGAATGCCGATGCCAGTATCCCGCACCCAAAAGGTCAAACTAACTTTCTCTGGCCAATCCGCATCAACCCTGGCACCGATGCTAATGGAACCGTCTTCAGTGAACTTGAGACTGTTGCTAATAAGATTTCCAAGAACTTGATGGAGACGGATTGGATCCCCATATATAAGCATCGGGGGTAAGTTGATATCTTGTACGATCTTGACGTTCTTTTTTGATGTTTTCTCTCGGTTGCTATACGAGACTGCTCTTACCACTTCGCGGACCATCTCCTCAGGGTTGAAAGCGATGATGTACAGCTTCATCTTGTCGGCCTCCATCTTGGAGAAGTCTAAAATGTCATTTATGACAGCCAACAAGAGATCAGCCGATACCCGGATAGACTCCGCCATTTCTAATTGCTCTTTGTTGAGATCACTGTCCCTTAGGAGTTCTGAGTTACCAATTACGCCATTCAAAGGCGTACGCAACTCATGAGATACGTTCGCGAGAAAAATATTTTTGGCTTTAGCTGCCTCCTCAGCAATTTTGACATTGCGTCTAGCTTCGTTCTCCGCATCCTTGGCTTTAGCTTCAGCAGCCCTGGCTTGTGCAAGCGCCCTCTTCTGCATATCAATCATGGCATCATTCTCTTTGAAGGCCTTCTCAAGTTCCTTCATGGCGAGGGCGTTTGAGTAACTGATCCCTATTTGATTGACAAGCAATTGCAGCACAGTGATTATTCTGTCTGTGAACGACCCCGGTTCTCCCTCGAGGTAAAGGACGCCAAGTAGCGGCTTCGCGCCGTGGCATATTGGAATTGCAACAACAGCCTTGCTAGTTGGGTTCCTTTGTAACCAAGACTCTGCTACATTACCGAATCTCTCATCAGCGATGAGATCGGAGCTGAAGACTACTTCGCGAAAACGTGTACAGTAGAGAACGACGTTTTCTGCAACTCGAGATGTGCCAATGAGCGGTAGCACGGGCATATGAGCTATTGCACCTTTTTCTGGGTCACCGCTAGCAGCAATACACCAAGTGCTGTTGGCTTTATCCTCGTCATCTTGAACGACGATCACCGCTTGCGTGACGGATCCGCCGCACGTCTGCAGTATTACGTCGCACATTGTCTTTAGCAAGACGTCTATTTGGAGAACAGACGATATAACTTGCGATGAAACCAGAATAGCGTGTAAATCAATCATGTCGAGAGGCGGAACCCCGGCACCAGGTTCCGTTTGTGTTGTTGACCCACGCCATGCTGCCATCCGGGTTTCTTTCGTCTCTTCAATTGCGGGCTGCCCAGATTGGCGAGCATCTTCGCCATCCGCGGTATATGTAACGGAAGCTGAATCACCGGCGAAGTCTGTTTGGACGGCTGCTTCAATCGACCGAGGATTTGGCGTAGGGCCGTGAAGGAGAAGTCTGTGGTCTTCCTCAATAGCGTGGGCGATGCCTAGCGCCCCTAATTGTCTCCAGAGAGATACCGATTCCTTCAAGACTGCTGTTGCTGACCGCCTTGCAGTTTGTCTGATGAAGAACCCAGCCATCAGATAGTTTCCGAGAGCTTCCTCAAACACAAGGCCGTACTCTAAAGCATGATCCAGGCCCGCTTCGTATAGGCGAATAGCGGAGCCATGCTCTCCACTAAGCTCCGCGATCTGGGCGTCTAGAAACTTTGACCATGCGAGATAATTTACATTAGAGACAAGCTCCCAATCTTTGACCTTCTGACTGAAGACTCTAATCTCGGAAAGGGTTTCTTGAACCTCATCCTGGATATCTTCCTTGTTTGTTCGTGGATCGTTTAGTTTTTGTAGGGTCAGCCCTGCACGCGCTAATCCATAGAATACTATCACAACCCGAGTGTTGCGTGCTGACCAGATCAAGTCAAGTTTGTCCCAACATCTACGCCCAAGCTCGCACGCTTCTTCGTAATAGCCATAGAGGTACAAAGGAATAATCTCTATAGTCTCGTAGAACAAAACTGACCTGCCGCCGTTCTTCGTATAGCTGTCAAGCCAAGCTTTATAGGCCACCGAATCGTGCTGATCATCAGACATCACACCCTTTGGTTCGATCGTGTTCGTCTTTCCTTGAAGTGACCTGCACACTTGTCTCACTGATATCAGCAAAGTTCCACCCCTAGTGTCTTGGTGCCAACCAGGGACTTCTTCGCAGCAGTATTGGCATACAGACTCGAGGTCGGCGACGTTGTCTCCCGCAAAAAACTTCATCTGTACCGAAAGACCGAAGCTGAGAATTACTGACGCCCGATCGCCAGCACTGGCGGCATAGTCGAGGGTTTGGTCGCAAAAAGTGACTGATATACAGAGCGGGGTGTTTATGTGACTAACGAACGTTAAGAAGGCCATTTGTCCGCGAGCGACAGTCGAAGGATCGCGATATGTGTCGAGAAGCTCTGAACATTGGCTACCAAGTTTTGATGCCAACTCTAACATGTTAAATCTCGATATTGCAATCATGGCGAAATATAAGAATGCCATGCTGGATTGGGGTAATGGCCCTTCTTTTAGATGCATGTTCATCAGGGCCAACGACAAGTTGTAGAATTCGAGGGCATCGCTCCACCATGCGGCTTGGAGAGCATCTCCGAGAAGAACGCCGGAAGTCATTTGCTGGGGTCGATCATTATGGGGGGGATTGACTGCCTCAGTACGTCCCATGGCTATAATCCTCTCGGAGAGCTCCACGAACGTAGCATCACATTTCTTATACGTCGGTTGGGGATCAAACTGAACGTCTAATTGATGCAGACTTTGCTTCAGAGTAGCGAGCGCCGAGACCGCATCACCGCTTTGGAACTGAATGCGAGCGTGTAGCAATGCAGCAGCAGCTTTATCATCGGCCGTCGTGGCGTTTGTGAATATAGTATCTGTTAATTCTTGAGCTGCGGGGTGGTTGCCCATGTAAACATAGCACTCTGCAGCCCGGAGATACAGCTGAAGTGTTTCGTCGTAATGCACATCCTCCCTTCCATCATCAGTCCAAGGATCTGGCTGTAGAAGTGATATGGCACGGCGATAATATTTGACTGCCGTCGGCTTTGCCCCATTTTCAACGGCTGTTGCTGCACACTCCATGAGGTATTTTCGAAATGGGTAGCGATTCTGAACCCGCCGTTTAATAATGTCGACAGACTTGCAAATGTGGGAAGCGGTGTTATCCCTCGCCTTCAGACTGGAGCCGAATTGCGTCATAAGGGTCTGGGCTATAATGAAGTGCATGTTTCGGGTATTGCATTCTATCAAAGACTGGCAATTCTGAGCTGTTAGCAAAGACTGGTTTTCATTTTCATCCGTCGGTCCGTCGGGTTGGAGAAGTTCAGGGCAAGTGCTGCAAAAACTGATATGATAACTCACCGCTGCTGCTTGAACATATCTATCATGAGCAAACCGAAATCGGTCATCTGTTTCTCCCTGGACAATGATGCACGCATTAACCGCAGCTTGTAAGCCTGCCACGGTCTCTCGCTTTGAAAATACCGTAGGCTGTTTATTATCTTCTGCATCGGCGCAGCCATCGTCAATGAGACCAAGCTCGCCGCTCATTAGTTGACAGACCAGGTCAAACGAAAAAGTATTGCCTAGTAACGCTGCCCACGCTAAGATCCAGCGCGACGCTGGCGGCAATTCGTTCAAGCGACGGGTAATAAAGTCATTATCCAGCACATCATAACCATGCTCACTCTTAAATTGTTCGAAAAGCCGGTCTAGGTCGTAGAGCCACCGGCTCTCATGGTAATCATACCATATGCACTTCTGACGGTAGCATGCATTCAACATCTCCCGGATGTAGAATGGATTCCCTGCTGTTTTCGATTGAAGAATAAGCGCTAAGGGTGCTACATCCTCCGGAGGACGACAAAGCGTGTAGCCAACATATCGAGCAATTTCATCCTCGGTCAAGGGTGATAGGATGATTCTAGTGACCTTCGAACAGCTGGTTTTAGGAATTTCTATGGGATGTTAGTTTAACAAATACAAGATCAAAAGACTACCTGGAACATCTTACCCTCAGTTTCTACCGGATGTAATATCTTGTGTAGCTTCTCTGGGACTAATTCTTCCGGGCGGTAAGTTACGATGAGGACCATCCTAAGTCTCGCAGCAATTACTTGGGTGATTAGTTCCATCGATTCATCATCAGCGAACTGCAGGTCGTCGAGACACATGCAGATAAAATTGTGAGTCGTGAATATTCTAAGAATGTCTAGGAAAGTATTCATGAAGCGAATCGTCTTCGTGGAGGCGCCACTACGTACGTAGTCGTGTGAACTTTGTGACGGAATGTGAGGACTTGGAACATGAGGGCTTCGCGGCTGTGAACCTGCCGGAGAGCCTCCGGAAGAGCCCCGTCTCCTCGAAGGCAAGAGACTGTTACGGCTACTAGTGGAACTTTGTATGGACACCGATCTTGCAAGGCTTGTTTCCGGCGAGCCAAAGAGAAACTCGGGTAGTCCAAGTATCTGATGAAGACTCGGCCACAAGGGACGAACATAGTCTCTGAGGCTTGTATGTAGAGAAGTGTCGGTATTTCTCTCGCCCCACACTTGCCTAAACAGCGACGACACCAATTTCAGGAGTGGCGCAAATGCTGTGCGCCGCGCGGTGTCAAACTTCGCTGTCGCACAATATCCTCTTCTTCTCCCTTCTACAAGGACCTGCTGGACAAGGAAGCTCTTTCCAAGGCCACCAGCTCCTTCAATTGCTACAATTTCGCAAAAACCCCTTCTTCGATATTTTGATGAGCCGAGTTGTTTAGTGAGCCTGCTTGAGCTGTCACTGGTGCTGGGTTTCGACGAATTCTGTCGTTCGCTGAAATTATCTGTTCCACTCTTGGCTTCGACAGATATTGAAGGGGGCCTTTCCCATGTCTTTGATGAGCGGTTTGGAGAGCGGGCAGGATTTCCCAAAGCACCAAGGGAAACGGTGTGCTCTGAGACGCTTGGGGAGTCGGTCCCATTAGGGGAGTGTTTTGGACCTGAGGAATTGGTTTGCGTCAATGAGTTACCTAGCATGTTCCCGCTATCGACAGAAAGGTCGCCTTCGCTAGACCCATCAATTGTGTCTAGCAGGTCGCTAGCACGGCCAGAGGCATCTGAGAAATGAGAAGTATTATATTTCCGAGCCAAAGCTTGCGACCTCGAAACACGTTCAATGATATTCACTATTTCTGCTTTCTCCTTGTCGCGTCCCACCATAGTAGTAGGGAGCATAAAATAGGACGAGACATCCTTTGAAGCAACATTCCAGTTCTTTAAGGCCTCTTGGTCGCCAAGCTCAAGCAGTTTCTGGACGGATTGAAGGTCGTACCTGAGACCACTGGCGGAGTTGTAGCGATCCGGAATGTGTTTGGACGTACATTTCTGGATAATACGCCCAATGGCCTCCGGAACATCATCTCTGATATTTGAAACCATGGGTATCCGACGGTTTAGCACACACTGCACGATATCTAGGGGTGTACTCCCAGTGAAAACGGGCTGCTGCGTAAGGAGCATCCAGAATAGGACGCCTAATGAGTAAATATCGGTCCGGGTATCCGGTTCGGCGGGCATCCTCCCTGTTTGTTCTGGACTGATATAGACGAGTTTATTCATTGCTCCAAGCTCTTTCGAAAGCGTAGACCATCCCGTACTGGTAAGCCCATGTTCAAAAGACCGTACCCCGGAACCAAAACTGACTAACTTGACTTGATTGGCATGTATGTTATAGTGGAAGGCGTCAGCTCTGATCTCTCCGTGTACCATTCCATGGCGATGGTGCAAAAGCTCCAAGCACTGTGTTGCACCAATAGCAAAGTCCAGGAAGTACATAAGACTGATAGGAGCACTCAGATGGAATACTTCCTGGCGATATGCCTCCAATCTATCGTCGATTTTTCTGGCAAAGTAGAACGCGGGACCCAAATCAAGAGCTCGAAAGAGATAGTTGGGTCCGAGGGATTCATAAATAGCAACGACAATAGGGCCGCGATCGCCAGGGTGCGGGGCGAGGCGGAGGAAGTCGAGGGGCTTTACGTTATGAACTCCTTCGGGGTCGGCATTAGAAATGAGAATCTTGGCTGTGTGAAAAGCTCTCTCTTCCCGTAGGACATGGTAGGAAACTCGAGCCACGATCGGTTGTTCGTCGAGGTTAAAGGGGGTATCGAATGCCGAGGTGAAGCCGGCGGCAGGTGAAGTAGCTGGAGGTTCACTATTGCCATCACTTCTGCCGTCGCTTCTGGGGCCAGGAAAAAGCTGAGGCTCAAAATGTATGGTGCGGCTCGGGCTCAGTTTAGGGAAACTAGACGTATTTGTCAAGGCCGGTATAGGAGTAGACGAGGTAGTCGAGTGATGGGAGATGAAGCGCGTGCCAGAAAAATGCCTGATTTAGACGAAGAATATTAGCATGCGCGGGCTACAAGGAACGAGGGCATCTCAGCTAGGTACCAGTTGTCGTAAGTCGAATGGAAAGGCTTGTCGGCTTCGTCCCACGAATAGCCGGCTAGCTGTTTCAGCCGTTCGAAGATACGAGCGGGCGGATCAAGCTGCTCGTCTGGCAGGGCGGCGGATCCGTCCATCGTGTGCCGCAGTGAAGCATAGGATGATAGATGGAACCGTAGACTAAGACTATAGACGTAGGTAGAGTTGAGTGGCCAGATAGATGGAGGGGAGCATGTGAGGACCGGGGCCAGGGCCAGGACGAGATCGAGGTCACGCGTAGTTAGGGTGTTGACTTTATTGAGGGGACGATGTTCCTCATATTGGCAGTTGTCTCGTCAAGTCCGAATGCGCCCGGTTGTCGTCGCAGCTCGGAGGGGGGCAGCAACTCTCGACGGAGGTCACGAACCATTCGACTAGAAGTCGAAATCGATAAATCGATCCTGTGCTTGCTACATGTATGTACTGTCGTCGCCGCCGCTTGTTCCCTAGTAAGAGCCACTAGCCCAGGTAGTGTTGCACGCAAGCCAGAGCTAGTCCAGGTAGGAATAAGCGGTGCAAGGGCCTAATCCATTTTTCGATTATAGGTAGGTACATTGCCTACCTAAGTACTATAAACTACCTGGGTCAACCTGTTTTTCCTTATCTACCCAGGTAGCTTAATTGGCAAAATTATACATATGAAGAGCTTGAAAAGCTTCTTCCAAGTTCCAAGTTATTGATAATTCCGCATCGATTGAAGCGTTGTTCTCTTCTCCTTTCCACCCCTGAAACCTTACACCGTAAACTGCTTAGTACCTAAGGTACTGCCAGCAGTTAGAGTACCTCTACGAAGTATCTTAGATGCATCCATGCACCATTGCATAGGTGTCGCCTCCATGTAAGTTTAGGCGTGTTCAAGTTCCTGACTAAAAGCCTACTTAGATTTGGGGTTGGCCTATGATATGACGACAAATTATTAAACCCCTTCCAGAAATGCCCTCACCACACCGCCTACGTAGCTGCCGAAGCAAGGGACACCTACATCGTACTATGTGTGTAAAAGATCACGTTAAGGCCATGACTCTTGTAGGGTTCCTGAGTCGCCTTGTAGCGGTGGGCTTGCGCCGAAGGGATTCATGACCCTAGCGAACCAGGACTGGGCGAATGATGTAATGGCTGACGAGGGGCAACAAGGGCCCTCAAGTAGGTACCGCAGGTGTGCGGCGTACTTAGGTACTCTGTGTGGCTTTACCGACCTATTATGAAATGTCACACTTCTTATAGTGTCAGCTTTCGGCCACCTAACATCAACCAATTACGATTCCGGCTGAGATAGTAGAATAACCGACATTAGGTAATGGGAGGCAGTTACGGGTATTTTTCAATAGCAGGAGAAGGCACGAGCGAAAAGATGACTGAGGAAAAGTGATGTTGGAATATATCTCAACACAGGCGGGAAAGGTTCGTATAATTTTTTAAGAATCTGCGAGACAGAATAACACTTGTTACCCCAAACCTCATACCATCAACCAGTCACAAAAGGGAATCCGCTCAACATTCTCTTTAAAAATCGGATTGGCGCCCTACGGTACTACGTACAAACCTAGCCGGAACATGAGAATCACGGCAATTATTCGTTTTCTCCCAGTTCCCTTTTTGGAAAAGAAAAAAAAAGGGGTGGCACTTCTTATTTTCAACAAGTGATTCGAAATCAACGGGCACAGAGACGTGTAGTGTGAAAGCCAATAAGAGGGGTAGCAACTTAACATTTATCATAGATATCAATGCCTACTAGGTAGTGATCACGCTGCGGCGTATTGGGGCTTAGCATTATGCACTTTTACTACACCATGCGTTTTTATATTCGCCTGATATTGGTAATCCGGCCCTCAAGTCCCCCCTCAGAATACATGTAGTCCAGTCGTTAAGCCTACAATATACAACAACACTGAGCATAAGCGATTCTAAATCTGGTATCCTTCTCAGTCCTGACGGTAGGACTCAGCTAGCTCTAACCATGGAAATGGCGGAGATTGGGGTACCCGACACGGGAGCATCAATAGTCTACGAACCAAAGGAAACCGAGCCTCTCGTTGAGTGCGACATGCCCGTTATCACCATATACGCCGCCTATGCTAACATCGTCATAGCATCGTCTTTGTCCATGGATTGCAGGGTCATCCTTTCCGCACCTGGGCATGTGACACAAGAGAATCTACTAGAAAGGAGAAACCAGAGGTACCGATCTCTTCCGGCGAGACCAGCCATTCATGTCCACCGCAGAAAAGGAGGTGGTGGTGGTGGCTCCCAAATATCACTCCAGAGAAGCGGCAGCGGCTGCGAAATATCGCCCTAAGCGTTGAAAGTCGCAAAGCCTTAGTTTCTACACAACGTACTATATTTTGGCCGCGAGATCTTCTTCCACTCGAATGTCCCAAAGCCAGAGTTCTGGTCTTGGGGTATGATACTGCGGTCGTCACGTTGAAGACACGTAGAAGGACGAACCAAAATAACATTTTCACACATAGCAAGGATCTCTTAAATGAACTCTCGCGCATACGTCCTTCTGGTCGAAGAATTATCTTTGTTGCCCATTCATTGGGGGGCATCTTAGTCAAAGAGGTTTGTGTGATGAATTCTTCCGTGTCTAGTTGCATGGTTAAATTAACTTGTTTCACCCGAGCAGATGCTGGCCATCTGTTCGACGTCGCCTTATAATCAATTCGAAGATATTCTAAATTCAACGGCGGCAGTCGTATTCCTAGGCACCCCTCACAGGGGAAGTCCAATGGTATCTCTTGGAGCTGTCGCAAGAAAAGCAGCCAGTCTGCTATTGTTAGACACGAACCCTAGAGTCCTTGACAGCCTAGCACTCAAGAATGCTGATCTCTCCCGTTGTCAAGACGCCTTCTCATCACTCTGGACCAAACAAGACTTTCAGGTCAAGTCGTTCCAAGAAGGACTGGCACTCAAGACCGCCGGTCTGCCCTTTCGCGTCGTTCGAGAAAAGGCAAGGCATCCGCTCTCCTAGTAACGGTACGAAGGCAGCAACTAATAGTCATAGGTTGTTCCTGACTTCTCTTCATGCCTTGGAGATCCACGCGAGCGCGCTGAGACGTTGCATGCCGACCACAGAGCGATGTGTCGGTTCAGCAGCGCTGATTGTCCAAACTATAGAAAAGTGTCAGGCGAGCTTGTGAGGCTGTACTCTCAACTCGAAGATCTATCCCGTGGCCTTCATACATCCAGGTTCAATTACACAAGTTTCGTCAAGGCCGTGCCGGATGCTGCGCGAATCCTCCGCTTTCCAGACATACAAACCCGCTTAGCGACCATCAGTAGCCCACTCGACAACACTTGCATGTGGCTGCCTCAGGCGGAGTCGTACGCAAATTGGATCTCTCGGGCCAGACTTGATGAGCATCATGGACTACTACAAGTGACTGGAAAGCCGGGTTCGGGCAAGTCAACAATCATGAAAAAGGCTTACGAGCAAGTTATTTCGAGCTCCGCAGGGACCAAGACGTGTGTTGCTAGTTTCTTCTTTAATAAGCGCGGTAGATCACTCGAGCACTCGTCATTAGGGATGTTCCGCTCGTTGCTCTATCAGATTCTCGAGTTTCATCCCCTCAAGCTCACAGCGCTTATGGGTGTATACGAAGATGAAACCCGCGTCGCGGACTTGCATCTCTCTAGGTTACAAGACATATTTCGAGATGTGTTTCTTGACCAAACCAACGATATTAGGACAATAATATTTATAGACGCCCTTGACGAATGCGACGAGCCAGAAAACCGAGATACAGCCTACTTTTTCCGCCAACTGACGGTTTCGGCGCACAATATTGGCGTGCAGCTCGATGTTTGCTTGGCTAGGAGAGATTTCCCAACTGTTTCTCTCAGCGATTGCCCGGAAATTAAAATAGAGCGCTTTACTAAATGTGACATTGAGCACTACATCTCGGAACAATTCAATATCGTAGGGTTTGGCGAGAGCGATACTATGCTAGAAATACGTCGCGAAATCGCTGATAAAGCAAACGGAGTATTTCTCTGGGTTGTTTTGGTTATCAACGAAATTGCCAAACAGAGAGACAATGGGCGGAACGAAAGGTACCTTCTCAAACAGATCCGTCACTTGCCAGCTCAGCTCGATAGCCTTTTCGCCGAATTACTAGATCTGCGCAAGATGTCAAAACCTGAGTTGCGCTTGGCTTTGCGGTTGTTCCAGTGGGCAATTCTTTCTACAAGCACCTTGCGACTTCGAGAGTGGCATCATATTCTAGCATTTATTCGAGCTAAGCCGCCGAAATCGCTTGCGAAATGGAAGAAATCCATGGACTACACGCAGATAGACGAGCAACTAGAAAAGCAGATTAGAGCCATCTCGCGGGGTCTAGTCGAAGTCAAGGTGCACCCCATATATGCTGGCCTCTCAGATGAGGATGGTGCTGGTTCTCTTGGTGCTGGAGCAGGCTCGCTCGACAGTGCATCCGGAGACAGTAAAATTGTACAGCCCATTCATGAATCTGTGCGTGCGTTCTTTTTGGAGGGTGGGAAGTGGATTTCCGAAGCGTTGAGAGCTGTAGCGGACCCAAAACGGGGCACCGCATCCTTTTCTGCCGAAGGACATATTACTATTATGAAATGCTGTTTCGAGTATCTCGCTATTGAGGAGCTCCAGCAATACTATGAAGCTCGCCTACGGCACAATCAGCGAAGCAAGAACGAGAAACGCGCGAGACGGAAACGTCGGCTCCATCTCTAGATAGCGCTAGTTTTGGGTCGTCGGCTAGCAGTCATTGTGGGGCTCCCATTGGGGCTCCTATCTCCCCTCTCCCTACCCCCTCCTTATCTACGAAGGAGGATTCTACGAGATCAGAAGTGACAGATCTTGGTTCGATGTCAGCCAAATCCCAAACACTCGATGAATACCCAGCTCTCGAGTCGTATGCCATCAATAGGATCTTTCTACACGCTCGATTAGCTCAAGATAGCGGAGCGAACCCAGCGCCGATCATCCTCCTTCTCCATGACGGATGTTACTGGAAACGGTGGCTAATATTACAAGACAACGTCACGCGCAGCAGTTCATTGCTCTCACTAGCAGTGGAGCAAAAATTAGATACCTGGGTGCAATACATGGTAGGATGCAAGTCAGTAGAGCTATCCGAGGAAGAAATGAGTGATGCACTCGCTCTTGCGATCCGGCGTCGCCGAGCAAAAGCGGTCTCAATTCTAGCAGCACATGGCGCACATGCGAACCTAAATCAGCGTCTGAGGGAAGGACTAGAGAACAGGGAAACTCTTCAAGCCTTCCTAGCTACCCTAGAACAGAGGCAAGACCAAAACATGACGAACGAGCAAGCACTAAAAGCAGTACTTCCAGAGTACCGGGACCTGCTCAGTAATGCTATACAACGCGGTGATATGGCCTATGCATCGGACCTATTTAACTTCGGCGTGAGGTTTCCGCTTCACAGTCTACCTAGTAGATCATTTTACGCGCCATCCTTCATTCCTTCAACATTAAATTTTCTCGTGGACAATGGCGTAGATATAAATGAACAAGACGAACGCGGTAGAACTCTTGTCCACATTGCCTCTGAATCTAGGGATATCGACCTTCTCAGGGGGCTGGTGGCGTTCAGCGCAGATATAAACGCAAAGGATCATGAAGGCCGCACTCCAATGGACATTGTCTTTGGACGTACCGAATTTCTTTTCTGGGGACGCAAGTACATCGAGGAACTTGCATCTGCTGGCGCTCGCCTGAATATCACATACAGAGATACAAATGGCTGGACACCGCTGCATAAAGCCATTACTGCTGACACTCAGACACTTGTAACGATGTGCCTAACGTACGGCGCAGATATAAACGAAAGGGATAAACAGGGTCGAACAGCGCTTCATATTGCATTTGCTCTCTGTCCGTCAGACACGCTGAGCTCCAACTTTTGGGAACCACTCGCCCCCCCTATCAGGGGTGGCAACCGGAGAATAACCCTCTGTGACTACTTGCTAGAACGCGGATCGGACCCTTCAGCAAAGACAGTGACTGGATTAACTCCTTTACACGTTGCTGCCGATGCTGGAATTTACGGACTCATGGAAAAAATGGTCGCACTAGGAGCTAAGCTAGATGAGCGTGACAATCTTGGCCGGACCCCTATATATTTTGCCGCAGCCCAGGGTTACGAGGTCGTAGTTGGCGTGCTGCTAGGGCTTGGGGCGAATGCTCGCATCCGAGATAACTTCGGAATATCTCCTTTGCAGCGGGCTTCTGAAGGAAAATATTCGGCCAGTTCTGCTACCGCGAGATTAATCTGCGCGCATTTGCAGGGATCAAACGAACGAAGCTGTTCGTGCATATCAGAAACAAGCCATACTGGTGAACATGAGGAGATGGAATAGCTAGAATAGGCGGTAAAAGAACTTCCCTATATATAGCCGTACATGAATTCACAACTGGCCAGAGATACGAAAAGACTGTAATGAGAAATGATAATGACCCCAAGCAGCATACTGCCCCCAGCTATATGTGCTAACTATCTTGTGATCCCATCATGTAGCTTGAGGCTGACTGAGAAATTGTAGTCAGCTGTCACATACATCCGAATCACGTATCTAAGGCCTGACGATGCAAAGATACTCGGCCTCCTCACGGATCTACAGCACTTCTATTGAATAATTAAACATCTACACAAGGCCCCGGGAGGTTCCGAGTCGAATGCCACCGAACCACAGATCACACCTATACAGCACATATGTCGCTACATACAATGTGCTACTGTAGCCTACCCAGTGCTTGAGTGTGTTACGGCTGGCGCCAGACCCGGATACCCTTGCTGTACCCTCATTATATGCTTATGTGAAATCGAGCGCCGTACTCGAACCTGAAAGTCACTGTGTAGGGTCGCGTCGGGTGAAGATATCCTCGATAAATCCATGACCACAGAATACGATGGCTTGGTAGTGACGGCAACTTGCACGATCTAAACACATCAAGGATGCTTAGGTGACGATGCAGATTTCCCCGAAACCAAAGGCATATTGACCGACCACCAGATCTTTCAGAAGGTTTCCGAGCCAGGTTTATGAGTGGTCCTATTGAACGTCTGCTTCCATCCTCGCTTTACCATACGACTCGCCGCGCCCGTCCATACATATCTTTCACCAGGCTGATCCGAACACTGACAGAAATACCTGAGTGCAAAACTGAGACTCTGGTTGATAGATATAAAGGTAAAAATGCCTGATCATCACGTAAAACCGAGCCGACTGTCCTGTTCGTGCCCCAGCAATACGATGCGGCTTCGTACTTCGTGGTGCTTGTTAGGAACGTCTTTTTGATGATGCTATATCTGAAGGCTTCGTCTAGGTTGCCTGGTTTTTCTTGGCTATAATATTGTGATACTGTACTTTATCCTACGCCTCCTCGTAGGGATTCTGGGCCAGGCCATGGAAAGGTTTTAACTGCCGACGAGCTATAAGGAGACTTAAGGTGCCTGATGAAGAAATTCAACGTATGTTTCATGAGCAGCCGATAATCATAGATCTCTTTAGCCCTCCCTGATTGCCTTGTTCCAGCACCATCTCAGATTCCCTCAGGTAATGTTCGCAGCTTCTACGGTATCTGTTGAGTCCAGCTGTGGCCGGAGGTTTCCTAGCCGAGGTACGAAGTATAGTATAGGGTAGGAGGGGTCAGGGAGAGAGGCGATACGTAGATCTTAAGGATCGCCTATTGTCGTGTAAATTGATTGGTCAATACGCTAGCCCGCGACAATTACCCATGATAGAAGATGGCTTTTCGGTGATGTTAAATATAATTCATCGCCCTTTTGACTACTCTTGGTTTCTCAATAACGGTCTCAAAACCTAATAACACATCTCTTCTGGCAATTAGCCAGCCTACATCACACTACATGTCGCCCTCCGTTTCCGTGCCCCAGGCCACTCTGGCCGCCACAATACTCGCGTCGACTATTGGAACATACCTCGCCCTATCACCTCCCAATCCAAGCCCGGAGACTGCTCCGCCAGTCGGCGGCGATTTGCTCCACCGGCTCAAGATTACGAACAAACACGCGAACAAGGTCTCCATGGCGCCAATCGGGCTACTCGCCCTGCACACCTCCAGCCTCGCGTACTTCCATCCCAACATTCCGGCGTCCGTACTCCGCCACGGCGCCGAGAATAGTTTGAACACAAGCCTTATCACATGGTCGCCCGCTACGACTGTGCCCCTTGCGCTAATCCTCTGCGCCGGCGTTCCGCTCCGTCTGGGTCCATATGCGACGCTCGGCAAGAACTTTACCTTCGCGCTAGCGGAGCCGGACCGTCTGACGACCACCGGAATCTACCGCTACGTACAGCACCCTAGCTACACGGGACTCGTCACCCTCATAATCTGTAACCTGGGCCTTGTTGGACGCATCGACGGTGCGCTCAGCTGCTGGTTCCCACCCCGCCTGTTCCCGTACTTTCGGATTATGGAGTGGGTTCTAGCTCCTGTCGGGGTGGCAGCGTTTCTGTTCGCTGTATGGACTCGTGTCAGACAGGAGGAGCGTATGCTGCGCGCCAAGTTCGGCGTTGAATGGGAGAACTGGCATGCTCGAACTCCACGTTTCATTCCGTGGTTTTACAGTCGGTAGGTTTCAATAGACAATAATGTCAAGTCAGATGATGAGCTATGATTATAATTTGGTCAGGTGTAACTGGCAGCCAGTCACCAAAAATCAATCCAGTAAAGTGGCCGTTAGAATTTTTAACCCGACAAAAACGGTTACTACAAGGACCATGTTAAGAGATAACTTGGCAGTAATGTATTTTGTATATTCCTTCCTTTTCTTTCCCTCTTTTCATTTTGGGAGAAAAGATGGACAGCACAAACTGACAAAAAGTCGACTTCGCCAGTTTTTGAAAACAATGTGTTCAGCTTGTTTTGTAGCAAGCTGTACGAATTGAACATAGTAAGCTAAATAAGGGCATTCCCCCAACTCAGTCTTCGCATTACTATAGTGATTGATAGTTACTATCCTATGTTGCGTAACAACGGCCGTCTTTAGTCGAAGAGCTTCTAGTACAGCGACTCTATATCTAATTTTATATCTTGTCTACTAATGCAGGACTGCTGGCTACGTGCACATTTCAATGTCTTCATTCGAAATTCCAACCCAGGAAAACCCGACATTCATCTGCTATCGCTCCATATCCCGGCCGTATGCCTCATTAAACTCCATAGAAGCTCGTTGAGCTCTCGCAAAACGCCAATTCAAAACCGGCTGAAGCGCTTATGGTCGTAAAAAGCACCCATGTTGTTAATTATCTAGTTCGCCTTCTCCCGTGTGGGAAGGGCACTCTTTTTAGCCGACAGAGGGCCCTGGTTGAGACGGCGCTCAGTGTTTTTCCGGGTGTTTACAAAGTCGGGGTAGTTCAATGTCAACTCAACGGCACCGGTAGCGATGTTGTCTGCTGCCTCCACGCCAAGCATGAATGAGTGGTCCTGGTTACCGACCTCATATCTCCAGCTGCCAAAACGGCCACGAGACCAGATATCAAGGTCTTGTAGCTTGGGAAGTAGCTCCTTTAGCACACCTTCACGCTCGAGAGCAGGTGTAGGATATCCATGGTCAAACTTGCGGTGGTAGGTTGAGACAATCTCATCTTCTGGCTTGATCATCTCAGTGTTGACGAGACCCTGAATACAATCTCTCAAGATGTTGGCCTCATCTACTGGCTTCATGCTAGATTGTGAAACCTCCAGCATAATAGACCAGTATGGGCCCTCCTTAGCCTCGCTGCTGGAAGGCTTGCTGCCGCTTCCAAGGCTAATGGTGGGCAGCTTAACGTCGGCCTGAGGCTGGTTGTAGGGCGAGTAGTTCGAGAAGATGGTGGCCCGGTAGAATGGGCAGTTGTCCTCGGGGAAGTACAGCTAGGTTTCCGTTAATGGCGGGTAATTTTTTCTGGAAGGAACAAGACTTACCCAGCACTTATCACCAATACGCTCAGGGCGCTCACCACGGATACCAACACCAATAACATGGGTTGAAGAATAGTAGAGACCCTTGCTCAGTGAGATGAGCTCTTGGTTACCCATACGCTCGACCAGTTGATCAAGGTTCATGGTTGAGATGAGCTTGTTATATCCAATTGTTGAGCCGTCGGCCATAGTGACGATTTTCTTCTCAGCATCGACCTTGGTGACCGTACCCTTCTTACCGAATCGCTTCTTCTCGTCGGGCAGAGTGTTAGCGACGGCAATCCAAATACCTCCGGTACCATCACGGGCGGGGAAACGGAAGGTGGCATTGGGACCCCAGCCTCCAGCAACCTTGCCAAGTACAGTGTTCTTGACCACGAGCTTGGCGTCGGGTGCGGCGACTCGCTCACCAAGCCATTCGCATTGCATCTAGACACCACATTAGAAAACGGCAAGCATACAATATTAGCACACATTACCAACCTTTTCCGTGGGGACAGCCCAGACCTTGTAGTTGTAAGGTCTCATGAAGATATCCGCAATACCCTCGCCCATCATGCGCACAATCCACTCATCGAAGTTCTTGGGCTTCGTGGTAGCAACACGAGCCTCCAATGCAGCATCAATCACACCATCCAAGCACCTGGCTTGATCTTCCTTAGGCAACATGGAGATGTTGTTCTGGAAGGGGTACGGGACCCAAAGGCCCTGGTAGCGAACGTAGGAGATGCGCTGGTGTGTGTACCAGTCCTCGTCCTTGGGAAGAGCCTCGTCGATGCAGTCGTCGAAGTACTTGTAGTGGGAAAAGATAACGTGGCCACTGTAGAGCAATTCGAATTAGCGATTGATCTCGTGTTGGGATGGAGCAATTCTTGTGTTAGAGTTTGGGCTATTGCACCCGAGAACGGCTCGTTCCTCGCTACAATTGTCACAATAGTTGCCCAAAGCACATGTCTGCGTCTGCGGTAAAGGCACTTACCCAACATCGTAGAGCTAGAGGTAATCTAGTCAGCAGTTGTTCGACAAACATGACGAGATAAACTTACGAAACCCTCCGGGGTAACATCTGTCGAGGCCAAACCTCCAGCCTTCTCATCAGCATCAACAATAAGCCAGGATAGATTATCCTATACAGATATTAGTCCATGCTACACAATTGGTTTTTTCTCTCTCGGTTTCAGGAGGCGGTGTGAAGCGTACGAGTTGATCAAGGCGTTTGGCAGCTCCCAAGCCCGTGGGGCCCATGCCAATAACGAGAACGTCTACTTGTTCCGATGCCATAATGCCTGAGGTCTAAGGTCTAAAGGGGTCTGTTGTCTATACAAGGTATACTCAAACGAAAGAACGAGCAGAAGGTTTAGAGCATTGAAGGAATAAAGCTTCATAGGAGAAGGGGAGAAGGAGCTCTTTTTGGGGCGCTTGGGGAGACATTGGGGGGGAGGGGCACACCCTCGTCCGCTGCAAAATTATGTGGGGCGGCGATGGTTGGCTGGGACCTATCCTGGTACCCTCCCCTCCTCCTCCAGTCTTAAAGGTGTCTAATCGTAATTTAATCTTCTCTAGAGTATTACCTACTAGGTACTTGTCTACACCTACCTAATCAACGCCACTAATTTTAATTATTCCATCTTTTATCGCTCATTAGAGTGGCATCATGGAACCGTGCTTACTGCTGAGTCTGATATGTTCTGTGTATAGCCAGAATACCTAATAGCCTACATACAACAACAACACGACATTAATGTGGGTAATTGTGACCATAACAGTCTCTATGGTACCGATAAGTACCTAGCTATGCGTAGTTATACGAGATATAGCTGCCGGGTACTTCTCATGGAAACTGTAGATTACCCTATTTGGCTAAGCCTGGTATGTAAGGCCACTTACGTACCTAGGTATGTATATGTTGTGTCCCTGCTTTCCATGCCACCGCACGTTTCACGCACACATTAGGTAACCTGGATATAATATTTTGCCCCGTTGGAGATATTGAAAACATCATTCCAGTCACCGTGTCACCGACGTCGTGCTCTCTCGATTCTGAATAAGGGAAAAGTCTGACGTCTCTTCTGTTTTTCTTTTCCCTCTTTGGCCCCTTGGCCTCAACTACCTACGTGGCCTCTTCGGTGACGAAGTCTGTTGCAGGTGGGTAGACCACGATTCAAAAAATAATGTATACCGTCGCCACAGTTACGATTTGACAAACTTGTATTAATCATGTATTTCTATATGGACATGATGGGGCAAGCGAGATGTTCTTGTTGTCAACCATTACCATAATAAGCCAGCTGCTGGAGGTCTAGTCGAGCTAGTCAGGGGATGTCGATAACTAAGAAAAAAGGGGGGAACCGTGGAAGTGTGGAAACTGATAATCAGGGGGTCGTCACACACCGCTAACAACATGTGAAATTCTTAGCAATGTTGTTTCTCTCTGCTTGATAGGAGCAACGACGGTTAATACTGCGCGGCCAATTTCAGTTTTTAAAATTAAAATTGTACATAAAGCGCCGTACGCGTCAACCCTATATCACCCACACACCACATACACTTGAGATGGTGCATCGAGATATCCTAGCTTGGGTCCCATGAATCGATGGGCGGATCTCCTGGCGGGGTGTACCTCGCCGAAGTTCTGCACCTATCCTGTAGTGTACCGACGCTGCACTACCCTGACTTAGACAGGACGCCGGCCAAGCGCTAGCAAGAATCGTAGCGGAAATCTCGATCATGGTGCGGCAAGCATACACTACGGCTTTGACACGGACTAAAAGTTGGCTCATCATTATACCAGTCATGTAGGTAATAGGTCTAGGCCTGGGTTCTAGGTAGGTTAGGTCGGAGGTTAGGTATTGTGAAGAGTTCTTGAAATATATTATGTTAGTGTAACTGTGATATGCACATGGAAGTTGTTGGCTAGGATGGAAACTCGGTGGATGAGTGTATCTTCTATTTAGGGGAGTAAGCGTTAACAAGGTTGACAGCCAACGCATCAATCATAATGCGGCATCGATCATCGTAACCCTTATCATGCTATCATCCGTAGGCCCTTGTGTTTTCTGCTCAATACAATTGATATAATTACCCTATGTAGGTAGTGGTATTTGCAGTCCTGCTTTTTCCTGCGTAGCCTTGCTTGGACGCTGGAGGCTTGCAAGGTTAAGAATCCTTAACCACCCACTTGTTTCCAGGGTTCGGTTTTCTTAGCGATATTAGTTGCGCGGCAGATGAGATGATGCAAGAATCCCTGTTGCGTAGTAGTGTGCGCGGACAAAATGTTGACGCCATCTGCGAACCCATCACTTACAAGAACTTTAATAATAATAAAAAGAGAGCAAAGTTCATTGCGTTGCATTGGGGATATGTCGATTGGGGTAAATACAATACTCCTCGAGTACACTTATTGGGGCTCACGTAGAAGACAAAATACCCAGACAAAATTATGTTAATCGATTTCATTGGGTGCTCATTGGTGGGTGATTACGGGTTTCCACTCACCTGTCTAGTGGCATTGCGGCGGTGGCTCAGTCCGAGATCAACAAGATCTACGAGATGAATTCAGACAAAGTGGTCGTTTCAGTTTGATACCCCCGCTGCTAGCAGCCAGCCAACGGCCGATCCTTACCAGGTTACACCCGAAGTGTCCTGTCGTAGAAACACCGTGTCTCCATTCTCTGGTAGGTCCCGAATCCAGGCCGGGCAAGACAAACAAAGCTGATAATTCCGTCACCGGGTTTGCTTTTTAAATAACGTCGCACAGTCTTATATGTGCTGGGCCTACACTGGATAAAAGTGAGCTCCGCGTGTTGCCATTGGCCCCCGCGGATTATGACAGTGTATGTGCCTCGTAACTCGGAGGAAACAGTACGGCCGGTATTAGACGCAACGCCATTGATCGCCAGTGATATCTTAACCGTAGGGGAAGCATCCGGCTTTAGGATCTAGCAAGCGCTGATTGATACATAGCACGAAGCCAGAGCATGACAGAGCCGTAAAAAGATGACAAGTATCAAATAGTTAGCACCCGGGAGGCTGAGTTCGATGTGACGGTTATGAAAACCACTGTTGGTATGGCGTAGAGCAACATTATGTTTCGGAGGCCGGAAGGGCAACTTTTCAATGACAGGCTTACGAATATAAACTTTATTTTTATTCTTTAGCAAGAGCCTCGAATACCTAATTCGGTGCTTGCCATCTCGGGCCGCGCATGGCGTTGTCTCTCGTTTGCTAGGCGTGCAGGGACCTCGGGAGGCTCTTATTTGAAACACCTACCTACGTCATATGCTAAGATTTTCTATTCTCAAGAGGATACCTCTTAGATAGGTACCAAGGTATCAACTACCCACCTACCAGGATAAAAACGATGAAGCCGCATTAGACGAATTCGACTAATTTTACAGAGCCTCCGATATCACATTTAGTGTGAAAACAACTAAGTAAACCTAGATCGGCTCGTCAAACCTACATATATGTTCAAGACATACAAGCGTAGGGTATACCTGTACCGACTAGGTTATATATTTACATAGGCATGTTGACAGGTATACCTCTTTAGATGTGGGGCTATGCGCAAACCGTGGCACGCACGGGGTTTAGTTGGCTACTCCCATAGGCTGGCTGCTTTGAGAGTCCGATAAAGGGATCACCCTGTCTTTTGCCTTTTGGTGGCTAAATATTCCTACTGTGGTTTTTCGAGTTCGGACGCTGTAACCGTTGATTGCATCCTTTGCGAGCAGCCCGTTCACTAAATGACTAGTTAGTTCATGGAGCATTTTCAGGCTTGGGACCGTGGCGGTGGAGGAAGCCTTAGTCAATTACTGTACTCCGTATCATCTTCAACTAAAGCAGGCTGAAGATGGCGGATGAATACAAGGCTAAAAGACAGTGCGGAGGGCACGATTAATTATACGGTATGGCTGTACATACCTATGCCTCTGACCCACCTTGCATCTCACGCCTCCCATATGCTCCGTTCTTACAGCATACAGTAGACTAAAAATGGAACCAGCCCCTAAGTAGGTAGTGATAATAGCCTGCCTAACTCGCCATCTGGTTGGCCTGCCTCTTCTCTTGCCAGTGCTGCTCTCTCACTACGACACCATCAATTTGTACCTCATCACTTGTAATCACACATCGCCTTGTCACTCGTTCCTTAAGCCCGGCGAGCACCTTTGTTTCTCTTCTTCTTCTTCTTCTCCTTCCCCACTTCCAACTAGTTAACACCACACTCTGTCCTCCATCGCAATGGCCGACGAGAAGAGCCGCGTGTCCGGCGAAAGCCCGCGAGAGGCTAAGGGCCCTCTGCTGCCGACATCTACTGCTGATGCCGCAATCGCCGAGAAGACACAACCCGCGAAGCCAGCCTTCCATCCGGCGCTCTACGTTGTGTATGTTCGAACCGCCATCTCCAAACTCACGTGCGCATTTACTGATAGCGACCGATCGATACAGTACCTGGATCAGTCTTTCGTCTTCCGTCATCCTGTTCAACAAATGGATCCTCGACAGCTTGGATTTTCGTAAGCGAGGGCATTAGAATTATCGCAGCGATTGGAGAGTCTGACCATTTCTAGGCTATCCCGTCATTCTAACAACCTACCACTTATCCTTCGCGACCGTGGCTACCCAGTTGATGGCCCGCTACACGACCCTACTTGATGGTCGCAAGTCAGTGAAGATGACTGGTCGCGTCTACCTGCGCGCCATTGTCCCCATCGGCATCTTCTTCAGCTTGAGTCTTATCTGCGGGAATTTGACCTATCTATACCTGAGCGTCGCCTTCATTCAGATGATCAAGGTACGGAGATGCATGGCAAAAATGAGAGGAAACGAATCCGAAGCTAAGATGATACATAATAGGCTACTACCCCTGTCGCGGTGCTTTTGTCAAGTTGGGCAATGGGTATTGCTCCTGTGAACCTCAAGCAGCTTGCGAATGTCTCGGCTATTGTCGTTGGTGTCGTTATCGCATCATTTGGCGAGATTAAGTTCGTCTGGATCGGCTTCCTATACCAGCTTGGAGGTGTCTTGTTTGAGGCTATCCGTCTTAACCTGGTCCAGGCTCTCCTCAGCTCTGCCGAGTACAAGATGGATCCCTTAGTCTCACTTTACTACTTCGCTCCCATTTGCGCAGCTATGAATGGTGTAGTTGCCCTTATCTGGGAAGTGCCTCGAGTTTCTCTTGGCGAAGTTTACAATGTTGGTCTAGTGACCTTCTTCTTGAATGGTCTTTGCGCATTCCTTCTCAACGTTTCAGTTGTGTTCCTAGTAAGCAAAGCCAAGTTATTGTTTCAACTAAACCCAAGCTAATTCTCGACCGCAGATTGGAAAGACATCCGCTGTCGTTATGACACTTTGTGGTGTTCTCAAGGATGTCTTGCTCGTCTTGGCATCAATGGCTATCTGGGCCACACCCATCTCCGGTCTCCAGGCCTTCGGATACAGCATTGCCTTGGGCGGTATGATCTACTACAAGCTTGGTGGTGAGGCTCTCAAGGGCTACGCCGGCGAAGCCAGCCGCCAGTGGGCTGAATTTGGCTCCACTCGTCCTGCTCTCCGCAAGGTCATTGCTATCGCTGGGGTTATACTATTTGTTTTCCTCTTGTTCGGCGGCCTAGCTCCCACCTACGCCCCTGAATATGACCCATCCCAGTACATAAGCAATGCTGCAGAAAAGTTGGGTGTATCCTCGTAAAACAACAACTTATGCTCAGCCCTCATCCCACTTAAAATCGGCCTCTTGGCATCGTGTGGCGTTATTAGCTCAAGCCCACATTTGTCGCAGAGATCGAGGAGGGGGTCAATTTAAACGAAAGAGGCTTTCTTATTTCAATATAATTCTACGCCTCATCTCAGAAGGCTTCATGACAACGATTGGAGGGAGCGTTAAATTCTATTGATTATTACAGACCGCGGCGTCACGAAGAAAGGCATGGTCGCATCGTGTACGAACTATAGAATGGCGAAATGGCGTCACGTACAGGAATTTGGTTGGATTCCGATATGCATTGCGAGTCGAATGTATTTCGGACACCTGTAGGAATTAGATCTGATTGATGAACAATAAATGACGGGGGCTAGTCCTCTAATAGTAACATTACAATTTGGATATACATTTTTGAAGTATAGCAATAAATTGGTCGCTGGCCGTGAGCGTTTCTCTACCTTATACGCTGTCATACTGCATCGGTTTCTTATGCTAACCACGCAATGTTGACGCGAGCAGCAATTCGTTCCGCTGAGAGGAGCCTCACACGATTCTCTGCAATTGAAATTTTCCTAAGATATAATCGGTGAGCTTCGTTAAGCTGCCTGAGATCTATCCTGTAGCAAAATACTGTGCCAAGCAGACATGAGGGATGTTTTCTTGAAGCAAGAAAGGGTCACGCGGTGTCATCGAACGCAGGAAAGTTAGGAGCCTGTTTACTTTCATCGAATGCAATCATCTTTGTTCTTGCTATTCGGTGTCGGTGCTATTCTTGTTGTCTCTCTCACACGAGATTATCGTCATTTCTCATTAGGCAGGTTTTGCTTTTGCATAAGCGCAGGGACACACTTGGTCTAGTTTTTAATTTCTCTTTTTGTTTGTTGTCCCTAAATGCAAATGCCAATTGTGATGCATGCAAATGTACATCCCATACCAGACCAGACCCTTCTCCATTTCCCTGCTTTCCCCCTTTCACCGAAAAAGACCGAACGCGCGGAAGTCAGAAGACGCAGAGGTGGAGTAGTTTAAAATCCTATACGGGACGGAACAGTCAGTCATATGGTTTGCTTTGCAAACATAAATAGGCGTGGACTAGGCGTATGTAGCAAGGGAGCAGAGAACAGAAAAGACGTACGGAGAGGAGTGAAGAACCATCTGTTCTTGCCGCTGGTGTAGCGCTCCTCGAGGACCTTCTTGACGTTCTTCTTGGCGTCCTCACGGTGGGTGACCTCCTTGAAGGTCTCGGCCGTCAAGGCACCCTTTAGGCCCTCCAGCTCCAGTGTGTATCGTGTGGGCATCAGGTGGTTGTAGTTGATGGCCTTGACGAAGGGCTTGATCTTGGATCGCTTCTCCTGGCGCGTCTTCGACATGCGCCTTGTGACCTTGGAGGGGTATCGCTCGATGCCGGCTACCAGAGCGTGGCCGAAGGGGTGGGCCTTGTTACCGCTGTCGACGGGCTGGATGATGACGACCTGGACGCGGAAGAATAATGTCAGAACAAGAACGCAAAGCCCTTCGAAGGGATGATGATTGATGATTGATGACTGAATCGGAATTGGCGGCGATGGTGTTGTGAGGTCTGTGGTGCTGTCGCTACTCTCTCTCTCTCTCCGCGTCTCTCGTGCGTGGGACATAGTCCAAACAATTTCGAACTCTTTGCAGCAATTTCATATGCCTCTCCCCAAAAATCCCATCCGCCGACTCGGGGTTCCTGATGACAATGGTTATACAAATGCAACACGTACCTTCTTGCCGGCGTAGCGGCCGCGGGTGATTATGGCAACTCGGCCAACCTTGAGGAACTTCATTTTCAGTTCGCTGTGGTGATGTTGTGGTTAGTCTGGTCGTCGTTCGTCGTCCGGGAAGGTCGAGGAGGAATGGGAGGAGCTTCAGGTTGCGAAAATGGTGGTGGGTGCAATTGGCCGAGATTTTGCCTTGTTGTGGGGGGATAACAGAATTTCTGGTGTGCGGCTTGATTGCCGAGAGCGCCACTTAAATGTATATACCGCATATAGCAGATATCTTTCACTCCATATCACAATATCCGTTTTCACTTAAAAGTATCACTATAGGGGGTCTTTCTATTAAGCTCCAGTCAGGTCAGGTGCCGTCCCAAGTCTAATGTTTGACGGTTGGCGCAGTAGCAAGATATCTACACTAAAGTTACCGCCTTTAAACAATCTTCAACGGTTTGAAATCGAAAAGGAGAAAGAACGCAAATCTCCCCGTCTTTTCAATTATCCATCCTAGTTTCATCGATTAGACATGGCTCCGCCTACCTATATCATTTCGCGAATTGCGGATCCGATCTTCGCCGTAGCGATTGGGCTGGGTGCTGCTGCGCTCCGAATCAACCGCGAGGAAAAGGAGAAGGGCAAAACCACTCAGCAGACAATAGAGTCCGTTAAACGGTATGCATTTAGTACAACGAAATGTGTATATGTAGATACCTCAAAGCTAACATCTACTTCAAGCCGCCTCAGCCTAGCTGTCAAATTAGGCCATTAGGACCTCTACACTACTTCTGTGGCCGCACGATTTGCTAGCCCAATCAACCTATTGGAGCCTCCTGGAGACGATTAGTCCGGTCACTCCTCACCTAGCTTCCCCCGGGGCTATTTTCTAATCAATGGTGAAATGGCGATGTAAATCATAACAGCTGTATCTCGGCTTGGTCATTGATATCATATGCCTCTGCCCGGAAGTGCCTTACTCATCACCCGTGGCGATGACTTCGTGTTTTTGCTTCGCTTAGATTGGGTACGATCATACGAGGTTTACAAGCGGGAGAATTATTGCGCGAACGCTGGCCCGTACTCTTTCTTCATCGCTTCCCGGACAATCTGGCCACATAATTTTGCCGTTGGGTTCGTAGCCACGGCCAATCCCTTGGCAATTTCATTTCCATATCTTCCTCCTAAAGCAAAATCCCGAGACGCGGCGCTTTCGAAGTCAAGTTTAGTCCACGTCTCCTCTTTGCGTCCACCGAGGGAAATCTTTGCATCTGACCGGGCTGATTTACCCGTCATGTAATAGATCGCAGCCCTCTGAGTGAGAGCTTGTGACAAGGTCTTGCCTGCTACTGGCGATATGGGAGCGAAAGAACTTTTCGGCGTCAAGAGGGAAATGGCTTCGTCGAGATCTGATAATACCGTCAATGCGGCTTGAGATATTTCGTCCTTATCAGCGCCTCGTAGAAGTGCCTTCGAGTCTGGTTGCCCTGGTAGGATCATTGTGTCCCCATACAATCTTCTGAGCGCCTGTGCTCTGTTGTTCCGAGCACTGGCGTATCGAGGGTTTTCTGAGATGAGGTTGCCGAGTTCGTGGACGTGTCGACGATAGTCATTGGTCGGCTCGGTCGACGTTGAGGGTCTGAGTCCAGCTAGTTCCATTTCTAGCTGTTGGATAGCTGCTACAATATCTCGTTCTTTCTTCGAAACGCGCTCATACAGCGAGGCGTCTGCGATATTAGGGTCTTTAGGCAAATTTGGATCGACCATGACTGCCATCATCGGATTGGCTTCTGGATCTTTCATCTTTTCCAGGACGTTCAGGTCCCGGCGACTGAGGGAGTCTTGAGCCATGATGAAATGATTTCCTTGACGACCTCTATGACGTAAGAGTATCTTCGGTTTATTTGGGAAGATTACACAAGATGTCAACAAAGGGGAGAAATTTCAAGTTCGGTCGAAAGCAATACTTGATGGGAAAAGTACAGAAGCATATAAAAATCACAAAAGCAGTTTGAGTAAACTGGAATTGCGGGTGTGCCTTGTGGCTATTGATGACAAGAAACCTTATTGATTCAGTGATAGGAAAAGATGCTCTCACTTCGGTATACAACAGATCCCGTCACTACGGCGCTAATCACTGCGGCAGCTTCCCATCGGTCGGCTCCCCACGACTGGAAGCAACACACCCCCCGCTCTACCCGTCCACAGCCAGTCCGCTGTTCTGGGCAGTATTCTGGGTAAGGAGATGGGTGGCGTCGGGAATGGCGCGCATGAGTGTTACCTGACTACCAGTAGCGTTGACTGACTAGGTGTTGAGCACTCCCTGACTAATGGTTGCTGCCGACCTGACTAGGGCGGCTATCTTCGGCCCACTGACGTCTGTCTCCCAGCGATGCCGACTGTGGCCGGAAGCACACACACCCTCCACCCGTGCTCCCAACTGCGGCTCCAGATACACCAGGCCAGACCAAGCTGCCACTCAGACGACCCTATTTTAAAGTTTGCCGGACCTCTTTGTTCCCCCAGGGCGGATCTTGTCCGTCTTTGACAGCGGGTCTAGTGCGCGGAATTTAGACCGTCCCCATACTTTCCCTCGATATCCGTCGTCTCGGGGGCGGGAAGTCAGGAGTCATGCCAATCTTTGAGCTTCAGTTACACTGCATGCCTTGTTTCCATGCTGTACCTCCCTCCCGTTATAAAGCGGCTAGTCTGCTCGAGTGATCCCGTGGTTTCCTTGGTATTGTTCCGTATGACAAGTCTTGCGATTGATAGCCCATGTACTTATTTATAGGCTGAGCTTAGCTGCTTCTCTCCTATTTCTTCATACGCTCATTTATATACACATTACATATACCAATCATGGCTCCCTCGGCAATTACAGACTCCCCTCCGCCGCGGTTTTCAACGACTCTGCCGTCCCATGCGGACGAATATGCAGTGCAAGCCGGCGTTCCAGAGTTCCACGGCTACGACCACATCACCTGGTGGGTAGGCAACGCAAAGCAGGCCGCCTCATATTACAACACACTCTTTGGTTTCCGCACGATAGCATATAAGGGCCTAGAAACTGGAAGCCGGTATTTCACGTCGTATGTTATAGCCAACAATGATGTCCGCTTCGTATTCACATCACCTATACGCTCCTACGTACATCTGCCCGCCGAGGAACCCATATCCCAGGAGGAGCTAGTCCTACTAAAAGAAATGCACGAACACCTCGAGCGCCACGGCGATGCCATCAAGGACGTTGCCTTTGATGTCGACGATGTCGAGGCAGTCTACGACCGTGCCGTTTCAGGGGCTGACGGCATCGCCATCTCCGTGCAGCCACCACGGGTATCTCGCGGCAACAACAAGGAAGGCGAGATCGTCACGGCGGTCGTCCGCACATACGGAGACACAACACACACACTCATCTCGCGACGGGGCTACACAGGGGTGTTCCTCCCGGGCTTCGTAGCGAGGGAGCCCGCGCCGTCCTCGGTGGCGCTGCCGCCCATCGACCTCGTGCGCATCGACCACTGCGTCGGCAATCAGAACTGGAACGAGATGGTGGCCGCCTGCGACTTCTACGAGCGCTGCCTGTCCTTCCACCGGTTCTGGAGCGTCGACGACAAGACCATCTGCACCGAGTTCTCTGCGCTCAACAGCATCGTGATGAGCAGCGCCAACGCTGTGGTCAAGATGCCCATCAACGAGCCGGCCCCTGGCAAGAAGAAGTCGCAGATCGAGGAGTTTGTCATCTTCAACTCAGGCCCAGGCGTCCAGCACATCGCGCTGCTAACCGACGACATCGTCGCCACCGTCTCAGCCATGCGCGCTCGCGGCGTCGAGTTCATCTCCGTGCCGCCGACCTATTACGAGACCCTGCGCCACCGTCTCAAGACGGAGAAGCGCTCCTGGGAGCTCGGCCAGGACCTCGACACCCTTGAGGGTCTGAGCATTCTCATCGACTACGATGAGGGCGGCTACCTCCTCCAGCTGTTCACCAAGCCCCTTATGGACCGCCCCACCGTCTTCATTGAGATCATCGAGCGCCACGACTTTGAGGGCTTCGGCGCTGGCAACTTCAAGAGCCTGTTCGAGTCTATCGAGCGCGAGCAGGCCCAGAGAGGCAATTTATAAATGAAACGACGGTATCGAGGGGGGCGAGAGAGAGGAAGCGCATTGCACACTATATTGAGATGCGAGATTGTTTTCGAGAGTTATCATTTAAGCGCCATGCCATAGACATCCCAAAAGCGATGTGTAATCATGAGCAATGGCGCATTAGCGGGCATGCGAAGAAAAAGACGGCAGCCAAACTTCGTACATAATACCAAGCAACGAGACACGACATTCATGAGGGGAGTTGTACTGAAGAGTTTGTTTTTACACGGCACAATCCCCAAGGGGTGAAGCAGACACAAAGCATAGCGTCATTTTCTCCTAGAAGAAAAACTAAACAATTAAAAAAAAAAGATAGAAAATAGTTATCCTGTTGTCTACTCAGGTACACGTTCATACAATGTGAATCAGCCGCCACTAATGCATAGAATTGCTAGCGCAAACCCAGTCGTACCCAGTCCATCTTTCTAGTTGTGTGTATGTATATGTCTTTTGCCTTCTCTCCGTAGGTCGTTATAAAATGTCATACGCCAACGTAAAACGCCGTATATATGCTCGAGCCGTTCAAATGCCTCCCTTTTTTCCATCTCAGTACAATCTCTAGACCAGTATCGCAAATGCATGAGTGGTATCATGCCAGCAACTCACACCCCTTTCCAGGCTCGGGCGCAGTCACGAGCTCTGTATCCTAATGGAGCTGGTTGCTAGAGACACCAGTAGAGTCTACCTTTCAAGGATCGATTTCCATGGCCGTGCCATTCCCGTTCGCATCACCATTCTGCGGCGCGCCTCTCGTATCGCTCTGGCATCCAGGGCAGTTATGCAGAACCTCATGTGCAAACAGATCGCAGTCAATGCAGAAGTGATTGCCACAAACTTCGCAAGCGTAGCGGCCGGATTCGCTTAGGCCCTTCACGGTAGGCCGGTCCGGTTTTTCCTGCCCTTTGCCGGCCTTGCTACCGCCGCTTTGCCCCGGTGCCTCTGGGAAGGGAGTTAGGCACGAATAACAAGACTTTGACTGTCTTGCTCCAGACCACGGCACCTCGACCCAGTTCCGTAGCGGGAATAAGTGGTGGTAGGATCGCGCCAAATGTGTGGAGAGGATGAGTGTGAGCCCACACCCTGGGCATTCAGCCGGTAGCCGACACACGCGCGCACCGCACCGCGTGCATCCGTAGCCTTCGCGCGTCGGCCTATGGTGACAGGCGCAATAGTTGGTCGTCTCGGGCGCAGTGAGAGTTTGCGACGGAAACCCCATCATCAATAAACTAGCGTTACTCTGCTCCTTCGTACGCGTGACTGGTGGCGTTGTGACTTCGAGTAGCAGATCCCGGAAGTTCTGCTCGTCCACGGCGATGTTGTAGCCCGACGTATCACCCCCATTAGTCTTCGAGCACAGCTCCTCGCAAATAGCTACTTGTGCCGCCAGTCCTACAATAGACACCCGTATCCGATCCTTTATGAGTGCATGAAGCGTGTCATGGATATCACCTGGATCGCTTGACATCAACGCGCCGTAGACTATCAGAACCTCACGTGTGCCGTGGGTAGGGGTGTGACTGTAGATGCCATATTAGTTCAGAGGGCGCAATTCGCAAAGCACTCATCTAGCCGGCGTTGACGTACAAAAGAGCACCGCGGCACATCTCCAGCGCATTTTGTAGACTCGGGTTACCCTGCGGATCCTGCTTGACCCAGTCCTGGAGCTTCTCGAGGTGGTCTCCCGGGTTCCCACTCATGTCGCTTATCCGCACCGCGATGCCGTCGCGCATGCCGATAATGGCGAGCTGAGAGATGGGGTTCTGCTCGAAATACTCGCGCACAAACTCTGAAGCATAGGCCGTGCTGAGCTGGTGGCGACTGGGTAAAAGGTCCTTCTCGAGCATCGCGAATGACATGTCTAGAACTAACACGAGATGCCGTATGATACCGCGCTGCAGGGGTGTCGTATCTTTCAGTAGCCGTGCGCGTTTCTGCGCCTCGGCAAGGCCCTCTATGGTGCCCGCGAGTGTCCCATCCGCACCCTCGACAACAGCGTCCCATGACCGCTGGAGATCTTCCCAGGCTGCTTTACCGGCCTTCCGGCTGCCTTTCTTGAGTTTATCTGTGCGCGAGCGTGACCGTGGATCGAGCGACGTGCTAGAGGAAACTTGATGGTCTCCGAACTCATCTTCGGAGGCGTCGTCTGCCTGGTACTCTCCGTCCGAATCTGCCATTTTGGTCGTGTTATGCGAGAGAGGACGGCCCGGGGACTGAGTGAGAGGGAGGATACGATTGCTCTCTGCAGTCGCGTGGTGGTTCGGATTCTATTACTACACCTAAATGGCGTATGCACATCGATAGATCGACAGGAATATCTAATGACGACGGGAGGGAGAGAGCGGTAGGCAACTAAGGCCGAGGGCTAGGGTGGCGACATTTATGATGAGATGGCTCGAAAGCTAGAGATGTCTTTCGCCTCGTAGCAACGGCCGGGCGAATCCTGTTGCTATTAAAGGCAGTGACCACGGGAACAAGGGAATTGGAATGCACAAAGAAAAAGAAACACAAGGCTATAGAAATTGTTGGGGTATAGGTAGGCTCACATCACAGCCTTGTGAGTGCTATAAATTGGCACTATCCAATTAGATTGGTGATAAATTGCAGCACCATTGCTAGTACCCCCACTATGACGAAATGATTCTAGGCAGGTACCTAGGTAGGCACCTGTGATCACTGGCACTGGAAAGCTCTAAAAGAATAGTAGGAATAACTACTTAAGTATAACAACCTTTTTATAAGGAGGTGCTCCTATTGCCCAAGGTATGGAGTAGGGAGCAATGGACTGCCTACCTATGTAGGTACCCACAGTAGAATGCTCTATGCAATACAACTTCAAAAAAGCACGTTTCTGCGGCCACAGCCCACTTACTTGCTACATGCACAATTCAATTCACTTCTTAGGAACTTCTCACGAATGTCTCACTCTTTCAATTCGTGTTTGTTAGTGAGGTAAACTCAGTAAGTTGTATGATTTCTGCCAAGTGTATACAAAAGCATCACAAAACCCCCTCCACCTATCGTGGTTCTATCGTTCGACATCATATACATTAGCTACGCGTCTTGGGTATACTTGAATCATGTTTCCTCAACCTCGCCTTCACCATTGCCATAATTTGCTTCGCGTTGCGCATCCAGCCGCCGCCTCTTCAATCGCCATTTTAATGCAAACGGATAGGTCGTGTATCAGCAAATTAGATTTCAACGTGAGTTTATACTTGCTCTTGGTAGGCTCATCGTTCACGGAACGTGACCCATAGATAGAAAACAAACGGGTATGCCACTAAACCTGAACGCCAACGCCGTATTATTTGAGTGACAAGAAAATCATGCATAGCCCGCTGGTGTCACGGCAGTGGGCCAGTCGTCCTCGGTGATGCTGGACCAGAAAACCCATACCATGACCACGGCAAGCAGCGTGAAGAGCGTTTCGAATAGCGCCCCATCAATCCTGCCTGAAGTGCCATTACAGATGTATGGGCTAATGGTATAGTTGAATATTTGACCTAGTGCAAAGAGGATTGCTGCACCCGTCAGGTAGATCATCGGCTTTATCTCGCCGAGGATGCGCAAGACTAGGACAGCCTCAAGGACGTAGAAGGCAACTAGGAAGATAAGAGGCACTAGCTGATAGAGGACGTAGAGGGCGATGTTTCGATTCGGCGCGTTGTAGCTGTTTTCGAACTCGCCGGTCCAGTTGAATCCCGTGTCCAAAGTGATGTAACCAGTGCCAATGAAAAGGGCGCCAGCAGAGATAAGGATCAGCCCCAGAGAGAGAGGGGTCCCATCATCCAAGATCTGATATCCAACGATAGCGTTCATAAGGAGGACCCAGGTTGTCGCAATAATCATTCCAATGTGAATTCCTGTGAAGGCCTGCCGTGCCTGTTAGTCTCCCATGCTGGTTTTAGTTCTGATAGGTAACACGTACGATTCGAACTGTCGATGACAAAGGAAACTCGCCAACAGAAAAGATCTCGGCTATCTCAATAATGATATACCCAAGCAAGAAGAGCTGCATTTCCCTGTATAGATGTGAGTATTTGCTCAACAGTTTGAGGGGGGATTTCTCGCACCTTCGACCCACAGCGGCCCTTTTCTTGTCGGATTGGAACAATAGGAACCCCGAAACTGCAATAGCTATACCGCATAACAGAATCGAGCCTGTCAACCTGTTAGATAGACGTACATGATCCTCACGTAACATGGAGTACAGACCTAGGTTACCCAGGTGTTGCCCATTCTTCAACGGAATGCCTTGGAGCACACACCCACCCCAATCTCCGATTTGATTGTGGCTGTTGGTCAGGACCTGTAACTCTGACGTTAGTAATACATCTTATCTGTAGGTGTGATCAAAGCGCACTTACATTGCATACGGGAAGTGTCGAGTCTCTACAAAAGTTCTGTTGGTTGCAGACACCTATTGTTAGCTTCATCCTGGCGCGTTGGGTCTAAGTAGGTGCGTCGGGCGCCAGCACGCCAGTTCGTTCCGTACCTCGAAATTCCCAAAATTGGTGCTCCCCATCTGAATATGCGAGCGGGCAATGGTCCCGCTGGATCAATTGTAGAGTGTTGGATGTTGTGATCTGGGTTGAATGTCCCGCAATTGAGTCGCAATGCGCACGAATTGTAGCAGACGGCCAGTAGACTTTTCGAGTGAATTGAATCGGATCTCTGTTGTCGTTCTACATATGACGCGCTGTATTCCCGTTCTATTCGCCAGTAGTCTCGGGCTATTACCAGTGACTGTAATGCAAGTGTAGCTTGAATAGTATGCTCGGAGCTGAGAGTAAGCTCGCGGTCGCTTGGGTATCTGCGCTCGAGGTACAAACGAAAAACCGGGCCGTTGATGCACGCTGTGTATGGGCAACTATTCACACTAATGCGCTTCACTCTTCCCCGTCCCCCTTCGACTACCAGTTGATTTTTTAGTTTTTTGTGAGATGTTCGTCCGGATCGCGTTCGATATTCGGTTTCGGCGTCCCAACCGCGATGGGCGTGGATGGAGGAGCGTAAGAGGTGTTTCCTGCATAAGAGGTGTAAAAGGAGGAAGCTTGGGGGTGGTTGGGTGCAGTGGGTGGTTGTTATGGTGATTGTACTGAGGCAAGGTACCTGACCAAGTCGAGATTAGGCCCGCCCTCGGTGCGACGCTGGCCGGCGGTAGGCTGGGGTTAGTGGGGGAATGCCTCTGAATGGCTGCCCTTTAAATGAGCAGCCCACTTTCGCCCGTAAGACGTCTAAGAGTAGTAAAGTACCGATCCTAGTGGGTGAGTCCAAGTGGAACTACAGAACACCTAATTACAAACTCGCCAGAGCTTGACTCGACTTGAAATTTACTCAGTGTTTCAGTAGCCAGTGCCGTCGCTGTTTGCGGTCGCGAATGGAAATTGCTAGATTTGAAGAGATACAGGCCTCGAGTCAATAGGCAATGGATTAGGCGCTGTAGGTAGTACCGAAAGATCCGACGGCGGCTAGGTAGCGCATGATTTTTTATATAATGGAAATTCTACATAAAGTGATGACTTCAATACCTACGGTCCGATCCCTCGACATGAAACAAGAAACTTACCAGGCCCTGGTCAATCCTCCAGAATATCCGTTATTGCACCATTCCGGCTTATCAACATATGCGCAATCGCATTGGATGTTAACTGAGTAGTCTTTATCAAACGATATATGATCTTTGCATTTATACACATATCCTGGGCAGCTACACGTACGCTTGAGTCCTGGCCTGAGCATAGAATTTACGGCAGTAGGTCCCGTGTTGGACACCCGCCCCCACGAACGCGAAAAGCTTCAGTGGAGCCTATGCGAACATAGAGATAGCTACTACCTATGTCTTGCATTATGTAGGCAGGTGCAGCCCCGTCAGGGATTTGGTCTCGAAAGCTCGGTAAGTCTGTGTAGTTGTGTGCCACTAGTATCTATCTAAGGCATATGGAAGTAGGGCTCTCAAGTATTTATATCTGCATGAATTGAATCTGACAGCAAAACTTGATACCTACCTAGCATAGCACAAGTTTATTTTTGGCTTGCTTGCAATCCGTAAGGTGGCTGATCAAGAAGGGGTCGAGGGAAGTTTCAGCCACCCGCCGCCATTCTGTGACTATTACTTAGTAGTAGGTGGGTATAGAATTGGCAGATATATGGTGCCATAGTTGGCTCTTAGCGGCTGAGCCTCTATCAGCTTGCTTCCATATATATAGGTATGCCGATTGCAACAGAGCATAATCGTGTGCGATAACGTACGCGACTTGGGTGCGAAATGACGCTCTAGTGCATCTCAGAGTAAACGAGGCCCAGGTCGATCGGCAAGTAGCCAGCCTCCTTCTTTACCAGAGCGAACAGCTTTCCATCATGAGACCCTGTCTCACGAGCTGAGACATGCATCGGAGCTCAGCCTAGTGCTCTGTAGATGCAATATGCTCATGTTATAAAAACGCCTTAGCCACCACAGAGTTCATATAAAGTAGGATGGCATGAGGGGTCGTGGTAACTACAGAGCTGGGCTCCGAAAAGAGGTAGGTGTGTGAGACTGGACCCCAAGTGAGGTGAGGAGTGTTGTAAAACCTATTCAGTCAGCATCTTGAGCAGTCACTACAAACCCGAAGATCGTACGGGAAGAACGACCGAGACTCCCTCAAGTATCATAAATATTGTGCTGATTATGTGAGGTTCTGCCCAAGTGCCCCGTGAACATGTTGTAACATAGGCCGAGGCTGTGTGGTCTTGACCGGGCTGAATGATCAGCGATCAGAAGAACTCTAGGTTGGCCATGTGATTAGGGTCTTGTGAAAGTACCTACCTACCTAGGTACCTAGGGTTATTGTGTACCTACTGTACAAGTAGGTGGTTATAGCACAGCAGCAGCGGGCCGCGATGAGGCGCCAAAGAGGGCGCGGCGCCAGCATGATGCTATATTCTGCATATGTACCTACTTACCCATAGGTATGGCCAGAAGTATGGCCTAAGTAGTGGCCTAGACCTGACCTGGGTATGGCATCAGTACCCAGAATTCTGCGCGGAAGAACACCGTATTCTGGCCGTATGCTGCGAGTATGCCACAACATAGGTAGACCGCTATTGAAGCGCCAGTGACGCTATGACGCAATGGTGTGGAAGATCATGCATCCTTTCATAGTAGTGCTCGACATCAACACCAGTGCTCGCCTACACCCGTAACACACTGAACGAGAAGATACATAGCGCCGTCTCTAGTCCCTTTGTGGCATAATCCCCTGGCTCCTGCGCTGAATAAACTTGGCATCGGAATAGCATACATGACGGGAGTGCACATTACTTACGTCGTTGGCACTGCGGTCACCCGGTGGCGGCGGGCCGGAAACTGAATCTGCAGGTTTTCACGGACTCTGGTTATCAGTACTTACACCGACTTGTATCTCACGAATAAGTAGATACCACAACGGGTCTTTGGTGTGTAGTGTGGAGATATGGGTCCTCGTGGTGAGTTCGCTTCTGCCAGCTACGTAAGTATGTAGGAGATAAGTTGGAAGAAAGTCTGCACTCGCCCAGAGACGTTATTAGTCTGGGGGAGTAGCGCGAGAAATGGCAACAATACCAAAGCTATTAGACTAAACCTTCAATGTTCTCTATGAGGTACCCGTTGCTTGGGTAGTATGTATAAGACATTCGGATAGCAATTAATCAATTAATTAAAAAATCGCTTCTCCAAATTCAATCCCGAATCTAGGACTGTTCCATTGCCCACTCAATACTGCCCACTTACCTGTGTGCTGCCTGTGTACGCATATCTATTCTGTATGTGGGCAGCTTACTGACAAGACAATACTTAAGAGTGAAAGTCATTACCAAATACAGTAGTCGCCCAGACTATCAAGAGGCGTACAGCCCTGGAGAACAGTATGCGTAGCTGATGGGTTAGCTCCCTCCACACAGTCCACGGCACTATCTCCCGGGGTACCTATCTGTTGTCTACAGCTGTTCCAGTGCCTTGTGAGCATGCATACAGTTACTGATCTCCAGGTAGTATCTGAATGTGAGCAGAGCCGTGTTAGCAGGATTGCAGACACAGAGAACATACCTACACACATTCTACAATAGGTAGGTAGGGGGCCTACTTATCCGTAATAAAGGAGATCGATACCAGGCTGTAGGTAGGTAATAGGAGCTGAGTTCTCACACAAACGTACGCATAGACAGACATTTTGTTTCTTTTCCTCATTCTTTTTCTCCCATCAACGTCCGATCGCCTTCCGACCAGGTAATCGCATCCATGTGAACGTGGCTTTCCTTCTACTGTCCGCCTCGCATTGCTCATTCGTTTTTTTGGTTCACTGGTTCACTTGTAGACCTACTAGAGATTCGTTGGCCCCAGGGGTAAATACTACTACCTACATACATACATCATACGTACCCTCGTGCATATCTGCTACTGGAGCCTAGAGCATCTGTACCTACATCTGCCTTCTCGCGTATGTATATCCCACTGTACTGTGGACAGGTTCCAAGTCACCGACCGTCCCACCCTCGCTGCACCATGATGGTCATCGGGCCAAGTCGACGACAGCTGATTGCTTCTTCAGGTAGTCTAGTCTAACAGCGACCAGAAACACCCTCTCTCTCTCTCCACTCCCTTCTCGCCGCCCCGTCCCCTTTCTAACATCAATATCATTGCGGGTGGGCGCTGCTGCTTAACAGCGCCATCTCTTCCAAAATTCCTCCCTCAACGCCCAACCGTCTTCCCTCCAACATCCCCCTCCGCACCCTAGCCTCGCGTTCAGACCACGGCCAATCGACGTCACTGCTCGACGACCACCGGCATCGTCTGTCACACGAGCATCGCTCCGACGACTCCGCCGACTCCGACTCCTGGACGGACACCGGCGACCTAGCCGAGCAGTTGGCAGATGAGGAAGATCCCCTACGCAAGAGTCTTGCCGACACCTCGCTCCACGACGACCTTGTCTCGGGCGTCCTGAAGCGCCATCCCAAGCACCACAAACGCGTCCAGTTCAAACGTTCCGTCGACGAGCACAGCTATTCCCGTTCCGGATCAAACTCGGGCCTCATCGACAAGGAGGCTATCCAGATCCCCGACGTCACTCCACGCCATATATCTCGAGGGGAGCGCTGCATAGCCGCCGTCATGCCGGGCACGGGGATAAACGGCTTCACGGGCAAGGCCCTGATGTATGTTCTGGCCCGCAAACACACTACGGGGGATAACAGTATCTAATCAGTCACAGCTATTTCACAAGTATATTCGTCTCATTAGGCGTGTTTCTTTTCGGATACGATCAGGGCGTCATGTCAGGCATCATCACGTATGTCCCGAAATTCCACCTCGGCTAGCCGATCTTCTAAAGCTAACCTAACCGACTCATCAGCGGCCCCTTCTTCAGAGATTACTTCAACAATCCCTCCAGAGCCGAAATCGGCACTATGGTTGCCATTTTAGAGATTGGAGCTTTTATCTCCTCTCTAGTCGTTGGGCGGGTTGGTGATATAATTGGTCGACGCAAGACCATTCTCTATGGCTCAATGATATTCTTTGTTGGCGGAGCTCTACAAACCCTTGCGACTAATATGCCAATGATGATGCTAGGCAGAATTGTTGCCGGTCTGGGTGTAGGTTCGCTATCGACTATCGTGCCTGTGTATCAGTCTGAGATTTCACCTCCGCATAACCGAGGCAAACTTGCTTGCATTGAGTTTTCAGGTAATATTATTGGCTATACCACATCGATATGGGTGGATTATTTTTGCGGCTACATACGGAGCAACCTATCCTGGCGTATTCCTCTCCTCATGCAGTGTATAATGGGCGCTCTTCTGGGCTTGGGGAGCTTGGTAATCGTCGAGTCTCCGAGGCAAGTAGCATACTCCCCCTTTTCTTTTTCGTTTTGTCTCATTCTCTCCCTTTTCCGCCATATTAACTAGTCATAAGATGGTTACTCGATAATGATCACGATGAGGAAGGGATTGTTGTCATAGCAAACCTTTATGGCGGAGGCGATATCCATAATTCCAAGGCAAGAGACGAGTACCGCGAGATCAAAATGAACGTTCTTCTTCAGCGCATGGAAGGCGAGCGGTCCTACAGCGAGATGTTTCGTCGCTACAAGACACGAGTCTTTATCGCTATGTCGGCACAGGCGCTCGCTCAACTAAACGGCATCAACGTCATTTCATATTATGCGCCTTACGTCTTTGAGTCAGCTGGCTGGATTGGCCATGAAGCTATCAAGATGACCGGAATCAACGGCATTACCTATCTGCTTTCAACAATTCCCCCTTGGTACATAGTGGATCGATGGGGTCGGCGAGTTATCCTCCTAACCGGCGCGGTTGCTATGGCTATCTCGCTTTCGCTCGTCTCTTACTTCATTTATTTGGACATAGAATTGACACCTCAGCTTGTCGTTGCGTTTGTTATGATTTACAATGCTGCTTTTGGATACTCTTGGGGTCCAATTCCCTGGCTCTACCCGCCGGAGATTCTCCCCCTGAGCATTCGATCAAAAGGAGCCAGTCTGTCGACTGCTTCCAATTGGGCATTCAATTGGCTTGTGGGAGAGATGACGCCTATTCTCCAAGAATGGATCAAGTGGCGGCTTTATCTACTCCACGCGTTCTTCTGCGTGGTTAGTTTCGTCGTTGGTAAGCACGCTATTGATATCCACAAGTTCCTTTCAGCATCTCGTCTAATGCGTGACAGTATACTTCATATACCCCGAGACTTGCGGCGTAAGATTGGAAGACATGGACTCATTGTTCGGAGACGCCAGCACTGCTATCGGAACTCCTGGCGTTCGATCCGAGACTGGCTCTCTGGTCCGAGCTGGATCTCCGGTACCCTCGCTTGATCTTCGGGGACGACCGCTCGGGCCAGATGTGAATATCCCGCCGTTAGACATCGATCCACCTGTCGTCAATATGGTAGATGGCAAACCCACGCCGCGATTACGATCCGAGAGTCGCAACTCACGAGGTCGTGTAGGCGAGTGGTTGAGCAGGATGGTCGGACAAACCCGTGGCTCCAGCAGTAGCCCAGCGGGCGGCGCCAGATATACGGCGCTAGACCAACGAGATGACTAAATGTCTTGTACGAATTTGGTCCCGCTTACAAGAAAGAAAGGTGATAGACTTTTTCTTCTATTCTATATAGATGGTGGCGGAGTCTTTGGGCTATTGAGACGCTGAGATGGTTTTGCTCTCGTGATTCCCATAAACTGGATGGGCTAGGAGTCTAGAGCGAGCGCATTGGCCCCGGTATGCGACTTAATTACCAACTCATACTATAATAATAGGGCTGGGCCTTGAATGATAATTAAGGATGTAACACAACCATCACAAGGCGGGCTACTTATCTCCTAAGGGTTACGACGGCATAAACCTACAATAAAGAGTGTATGTACGGGGCAAGAGGGAAGTATGCCGGCTGCCGGATACGGATGAGCTAACGACGGTAACCGGGTTCCCAACTAGAGGGTTTGGATAATATGCCGGGTTTACTTTATCACTTTTTGATTCAAGGGTGGATGCCACAATGGCAGTTACTGTACGCTAGCAGAGCTGCACACTCACTCAGAAATTCATCACATATTTTTGTGTTACATAACTGTGTCTGGAGCTGTGGGCTTGAGCTTGGAAAACCCCCAACGCTCATGCTGAATGTCATACACGATACCATTTTCTGAGGTTTACGTGGCCTTTGTTACCGATTACATAGCACCTACCCATAGGTGCGCACCCAGGTATGTAGGTAAGCTAAGCTTGTGACTGGGTAGCGCGGAAGCGAATTGATTCAGGTGGTACGTTGAGGAATGCTGCATGCATCGACAAATGCAATGCCTCCCTAGTTAGGTCTCTAATTATTGTTTTATTAGCATGGTTGTACGGTATAACATCAAACATATGCAGAGAGGGCCCACTTTAGCCATTAAACAAGGTCCTAAATTAGGTCCAGAATATGTTGGATGTACCAAAATAGCCTCCACCTGCCTACCTACCTAGGTGGCCTAGACAGGGACCTGGACACCTATGGACACGAGCCCGTACCTGTGTAGGTGGTTGATAATCTCAAGCCTAGACTTACCTCTCAGCTACTCCTGCTCCTATTCCATCATTCGACATTTGTCGACAACAAACCTCCTCCTTTCATTACGTCCCCTCGTTGTTTTCTTTCCAGGGGATACTATGGTCCATCCAGGATTAATCTAAGACCCTCAGCCCTCTGTTCGATTCATATGACTCTCGTTATCTTTTAACTCCTTTTTATTTCCCTACGCCTCGCCGAGACCTACATAAAGTCACCTACTTCGCCGTCTACATCCGGTCGGTCGTTTCCCAGCCCGTCCTTCATCCGGCAGAAACCCCATGGCGGAAAAAAACTCTGCAGTCGCCTCTGGCGCTGCTCCAAGCGGCGACGCCGCTCGTCGACGGAACGTACCTGGCTCGACAGTTCCTGGAGCTGCGACATCTCGGCCGCAACCCGACGAGACAAAGATACATGGGGCTAAAAAGGTTGGTGCAAGACAAGCAACATTTACCTCAACGAGCCATAAGTTGATACGTTCTTCCTTAGAGCCCTTCAGTACTCCAGATCCTCGACGAATGGGAATTCATCATTGCTCCCCTGGTCTTTACAGCTTTCGCCGTCTTCACGCGCTTGTGGAAGATTGGCCTTAGCCCGATTGTCACTTGGGATGTAAGTTCGATCCTACTGCCCGTTTATTCTACAAAGGACACCATGAATGACCGCTAACTACGCTGTTTAGGAAGCCCAGTATGCTCCCCTACCACTCCCTGTTATTTCTCTTTCCAAACTGACAGCTCCCTCCTCGGTATAGCTTTGGTAAATTCGGATCGCACTACATCAAACGCGAACTATTCTTCGATGTGTTAGTCGAGCGCCTCCCTCTGTTCCGGCCGAAGTATTTGCTAACACGGTACCAGCCATCCTCCTCTGGGTAAGATTCTTGTCGGACTCTCTGGCGTACTGGCAGGATATAATGGGTCCTTCGAATTTAAATCGGGCGAGACCTACCCCCAAGAACTCGACTATACCTTCATGCGAGCCTTCAATGCCTTCTGGGGCATACTCTGTGTGCCCTTGGCCTACTTCACGGCCGCGGAACTAAACTTGAAGCGTCCCGCTGTTTGGCTGGTCACATTGATGGTTCTATGCGAAAACTCGTACACCACTATTAGCCGTTTCATCCTTCTCGATTCAATGTTACTATTCGGCACTGTCGCCACAGTCTTCTGCTGGTCCAAGTTCCATCGTCAACAGAAGTACAGCTTCGAGCCGGAGTGGTTCTTCTGGCTGTTCATGACCGGGCTCAGCTTAGGCTTCGTTTGCAGCATCAAGCTGGTCGGACTTTTTGTAACCGCAATGGTTGGCCTGTACACGATTGAAGACCTCTGGAATAAGTTCGGAAATACTCGGATGTCCTATCCGGTCCTCGCTGCCCATCTCAGCGCCCGTGTGGTCGGTCTCATCGTAATTCCCTTTTTGGTGTACTTGTTCTCCTTTGCCCTTCATTTCGCCATCTTAACTAGGAGTGGACCTGGTGATGCCCAGATGAGTTCATTGTTCCAAGCGAACCTCGAGGGCAGCGAAATCGGCCGCAACTCACCCCTAGAGGTGGCCTGGGGCTCCAAGGTGACGATAAAGAACATGGGTTACGGTGGAGGCCTCCTTCACAGCCATGTCCAGAGTACGGATCTTGAAACCAGAATTCGGAATACTCGCTAACATCTCTTTAGCTTATCCCGAAGGCTCCTCTCAGCAACAAGTTACATGCTACCACCATAAAGATGCCAACAATGAGTGGTGGTTTTACCCTAACCGTACAGTAGCCGACTGGACTCCTGAGTCTGAACCCCATTTGGTTAACAACGGTGATACGATCCGCTTGATTCATGCACAGACCGGACGCAATCTTCATAGTCACGACATCTCGGCCCCGATTACTAAGAGCCAGAAAGAGGTCTCGTGTTACGGAAACCTAACCATTGGTGACGACAAGGACCATTGGAAAGTCGAAGTAGTAAGGGATGTAGCGTCGCGTGACAAGAGCAAGCTCCGAACCTTGACTACAGCTTTTCGATTGAAGAATGCTGTGATGGGATGCTACCTCCGAGCCGCCAATGTCAACCTTCCTCAGTGGGGTTTCAAGCAGATCGAGGTAACCTGTGACAAGAAAAATAATCCAAAGGATACCTTCACTCATTGGAATGTGGAGGCTCATACGAACGATAAGCGTAAGTTATTGAAAGCCAGCTGAAGAAGGGTATACGATATACTGACTGACTTATGTAGTCCCCCCTGGAGACCCTGGTAAATACAAGTCGCCATTCCTCCATGATTTTATTCACTTGAATGTAGCTATGATGACGTCCAACAACGCGCTTGTTCCGGATCCTGATAAGCAAGACGACCTAGCATCTCAATGGTGGCAATGGCCAATCCTCAACGTTGGTCTACGTATGTGTGGCTGGGACGACAAGATCGTGAAGTACTTCCTGTTGGGCAACCCATTTGTCTACTGGGTGTCCACGGGCTCTCTCGGTCTAGTCGGTCTAGTCACTGTGTGGTACATCCTCAGATGGCAGAGGGGTTTCAAAGATCTCTCGCAGGACGAGATTGACCAGATTCACTACTCTGGCCTCTACCCCGTTCTAGGATGGTTCCTCCACTACCTACCATTCGTCGTCATGGCGCGTGTGACCTACGTACACCATTACTATCCCGCACTCTACTTTGCCATCCTCTCCCTGGGCTTCCTCATTGATTTCACGCTGAGGAAACAACACAAGGCCATACAGTGGACCATCTATAGTATCCTGTATACCATTATAATCGGCCTCTACATCTATTTTATCCCCATTTGCTGGGGTATGACTGGAAGCAACCAGCAATATAGATACATGAAGTGGTTCGACACTTGGAGAATCTCCGATTAGAGCACGCCCTGATGAATTGTGGAGGACCATGATAGGTGGTCGGGTTCTTGGAAGTGCTTATCAACCTGTTTTTTTGGCGCAGTATACTTGAATTTGTATCTGTGCGTGTACCACGAATTAGAGAGTCGCAAGCAGATCACATCATGTGATACTCTGCCGGAAACTGGACAGGCTAAAAGAACGGAAAACAGGGCGGAAATGGGTCTTTCAGTCCTGCCCTGCCCTCTCGGCCTCCGTCTCCATCACTGAAATCTCACTGTTAATGATTTCGCCTTCTCCAATGTAATTATGATACTAGGTAAAATCGGGGTTCAATTTCCATCACACCACGTCTTTGCATGTAACGGATAGGAGGAAGGGAAAAGGATGTGCAGGAGTTCACGGCAAGGTGTTGATTAGGGTGACCTGGGAGCATCATTAGTAGAATCATCATTGTCCTGAGAGGTGATCCTTTTCTTTCCCAATAGTTTCGGGAAAAAAAAAGTCGATAAAATTGAAGGTGTACTACATTATGGAAGAGACTAGAAGGGGAGGGAGGCAGTTATCTATTTGTTGCTAAGACAGTTGCAATATAGTTTTCCTAATACATACATACCTTATCACCATCATGCTTATGAGGACGAGACGCTGTATATGACCCGATAAAGAGACTCGGAGTATAAAATTCACTGATTGAGTTGACCCTCTAGTCCAGAATTGTCTTCTTCATTTTCTTTCTCATTTACTAGGTACTAGGTGCTAGTAGACATTATGACTTAGGGTATCATGATCAAATGCGCATCTTGTGCCATCTCTGTGTGTGCATGCGTTATTATATGTACAATGCCGAGAGCTTCAAACCCTCCTAGGCTGAACCAATCTCAAGCTGTATAGTCGGCGGTGGTATGAGGGTTGATGGTTACCCAGATCACTATTCTTCTTCCAAGTTCCCTCATCCCTCATATTAAATTAGACAGACAGATGCACAGTGCCCTGCTGGAGTTTTCATTATTCAAGTATTAGCAACATCCTCCAGCCGAGGACCCCTTTCCGTCGTTGGCGGTGAGCTTGACGCCCCGCGCGGCGGCTGTGCCAGGCCCGGGGCCCTTTACGCCAGACCGACGGTCGTTGAGGTCGTATTTCCCAGCGTTGATGTTCTCAAATATGCGCTCGGCGACGCGCATGAAGGCGGCCTCGACATTCTCGCCGCTCTTGGCGCTTGTCTCGACATACTGGAGCACGCCATTCTTTTGCGCCCACTCTTGTGCCTCGGCAAATGTCACCTCACGTTTATCGTTATTGTCACTGGAACTGCTGCCGGGTTTTGCTTCGGACTGCACGCAGTCTAGCTTGTTGCCCACGAGAATAACCACAATATCGGGCTCCGCGATCGCGCGCAGATCATTTAGCCAGTCAGTAGCATGGACGAAAGTCGTTCGTCGCGTGATATCGAAGACGAGGAGGGCACCAGATGCGCCTCGAAAATAACTCCGCGTGACGGATTTGCTTTAACCGTGTGAGTTAGTTGGCATTGTTAAAGCTGAGGGCGAAGTTTGGGGCACAGGCTAGCTGATTGCGCAGTTTGCCAAAGAAACCAGGTGAGACACGACAACTCTTCATAACCATGGTACAACTTTTACAAGCCACTTACTATATCTCTTGTCCTGCTGTGTCCCACAGGCTAAGTTTCATATGCTTTTGTTCTTCGTCGGCAGTGGTTGGCTTGGCACCATTCGGGGCGCTCGGTATTGTCGAGGACTGATCTTTGGGCTCGAGGGAGGATGAGAGGGGATTTGACGTTGTCTTCGAATGCGGTGGACCTACGGGCACGATCCGCGAGCCGAACTCGACGCCGATGGTTACGTCGTGCTGGGGACTGAACCGCCCTTCGCATAGCCGAATAGTCAAGGACGACTTGCCGCAACCTGAGTCTCCAATGCAGACTAGCTTGGCTATATAATTCCACGGCGGGGAGGACATGATGGCGGGTGGATCAAGACTGGTTCTTAAAGTACGTTGGGAGTCGGGGGTTTAGAAGCGGCAACGGAGATGGAGGAGGTAAGAAGAGTCGGTCATAAGTAGGAGGGAGCTCCTGCGTGGCCGGTCCAGGTTCCTTTGTCGTGTGCCTTGTATATCCAGGAGCACACGGATCGCTAGAGGAGATAGAGTCCCGCTATGGGCAGAGGAGGGCCGGCAGGAGAAGCGGTTTCTACTATGAAAGTAGATTGCTGGCAAGACAGCTATAGAAACCCAGTTAAAGCTCGGTTGGTAGACGGATTTTGGCCAACATGTGATTATTTCCGCAGACAAAGGCAGCCAGCGCAGAGGATAGGATTCGAAACACCAAAAACAGAAAGGAACTAGATTATCGGCAAGGCCTCGAAGAAATAAGATAACTATCCTAAGGAAAGGACACAATGTCAGACGTGGGGGAGTTGTCACGATGTGTTGTTGCAACGTTAGATGATGATACCAGTCAGTAGGTTAGGTTAGGTAAGGCAAGTAAATATGGAGCTCCATGGATATCCATCCCCTGGGGTCCTGGTCAAGGTTCTAGTCTAGCTCCCAAGTTCCGGCTCCCAGTTCTGCATTGAGAAGTCTACATACAGCATAGGTACGGATGGACTGATCCACTGCAGGTCGTATAATTCAATATACGGGGTAATTATGTAAGGCTCGAAGCCGATAGCTTAGTGGCTGATGCTAATGATGGCAATGACTGATTATCTACGAGATAGGTACCTATCTAAATCATAATCAGTTAGGCACCCAAAACTACACACATCATGTCAGTGGATGACCTCACTGTCCACCCGTGACGCTATCTACCCCAGCCCGTCCTCCACTCGAGACAATAAGACAGGGGGCGTCAACAGACGTTATCTAGTCAAAGACATCTTATCTCTTGCGACAGGTCCCATGCAGCAATGGAATAAAGTCACATGGTTTCCTTAACATTTGATTCTATTCTATTATCTACTACCTATTCAGTATTGTACTGATGTATGTAGGAGGTAATACAGGTATGTTTATTGGTGCAGCGGGTGCCTATAAGACAATGCTCTACCGACCCGTAGGTACCTTAATATGGGACCTTATTCCAGGCGGGTCTCTATATAATAGTAGGTACCGCCACTAGGGAGGTACCTGAATATCGGCCTGGTCGACCTTGTCCGCTTCCGTACTTGCATGTGAGCACCCACTTGTACCTGTGACTGTGAGCTGAGCTGGACTGCCTGGACGCCTGGAGGCTTGACTTGCATCATTCGTCACTGAAGGTATTACCCGCGCAGTCCGTGCAGTGTTCATTACCTGACGGTGTTTTTTTAACTACCTACTATTTACCTGGCTGTCGTTCTTCTCCCGAACATCCTACAACGGTGCAATATTGTTCTTTATTGATTTCTATTCAAGGCATTCCAATAAAGAAGCAATTCCCAGCAACTCCGTAGCTTCGACAAACGAGATATCTTTTTTTTTCTTTTCCCGTGATCGACCGCGGCCGGGAGACTTTCCCTTCCCCCATCCTACGGTCCGGGTTGCATGGGCGGCTTGCCTTGCTGGGCATCACCAACCACCCGTGCTGATTCTCTGACCGACTAATCGACCGATCGCTCGCGCACACGCACGACCTGCTTCGCGCCTAACTCGCCGTCCTCTTCTCTTCGTCTGCTGGAGTCTCCCTCCTCCAGCATTTATACACGTTACTGAATATGTTTTCAGAATGTAAGTTGTTACCGGGAACCCTGTCCCACCTGCTCGTGTGCAGCCTGGTATCCCCTCTCACCTCGAGATCTATGACTCCTCTAATAGCGGCCTTGACTAGATGCCTCCCGCTTCCTCTCCCAGTCGCAGTCTCGCCTCTCGAACTTCGGAGCACCGCCCGATAGTAATGACACTTCCGGTCGACAACCATCCGATGCTCCTTCGAGGTTCTCAAGGCAGCCTGCCCGGTATTCCTACCAGTCACGCCTTGGGAACCCTTATCAGTCGTCCCAATCTAGGTTTGGTGGATTTACCTCCCGATACCACACCGCTCCCGATGCACCACTATTCCATAGCGCCCTAAACGAGTTTCGCGACGAGGATGACGAGGACGATGTCAGAGAGGCTGCTGATTTCCGTGCTCTACAGCATTCGCGCCGTGTCTTTGTCTCGAGTCGCATGGAGGATAGCTCTGCTTCGGAGAATGACGCAAGCCGGGCCTCATTGGACCAGAGTGGGGAACGTGACAGTAGGCTGTATGACGACCGGGATCGGCCTATGGGGATTAAGAGCAGCTGGAACGGCGAATCAAGCTTCAAGGGTCGACAAGCCAAACAGAAGGGGAAGGCAAAGGAAGAACAACCTACAGCCGGTACCCGCAAGAGCACGCGACAGAATTCAGACAGCGATGACGGCAAGATGGTAGACGTTGGGCTGGAGTCGACCGTCATAGACAACTCGGTACCAGAAGATCTTCTTTTAGAAACACCAACGGACTCGTCGCCACCCGCATTCCAACAGTTCAAATCTACGAAAAGTAGTGCCAAGGGTGTGGCCGGCAGAGCCCACTCAAACCTCGAGCGCGACCGCCGTCTTATGCGCCAAGCTATTGCTGAGGAGGACGAAGATGAGGACGAAAACGAAGCAACCGAACAGTCCAGAGATATTCCGGCTCCTCCGCAACCCCGGATGTATGGCGAAATCTTCGTACATGATCAGTTTTTTGCCTGGCTGTATCTGATTGCTTTCGCTTCGCTCATTGCAACATTCACCTTAGTATGGTTACATACTTCCACCCCAAACAAGAAGATCGGCGATACTATATACACGACACTCAAGTCATCCTCTTACTTATTGGCCGTGGATACCCTTGTGTCGGTGGTGGTTGCACTGGTCTGGATGGCAGCGCTCAAATCCTTTATGCAGCCATTAGTCTTGCTCATCCTCTTTGGCGTTCCCATCGTTCTTTTTTCGTTCTCATTATACCCCATAATCTCCAGTTTCCAAGGACCAGATCACGGATCACGTCTCCAAGATGTTGTTATGAGGTATGCTGCTATCGTACCTGGCGTCCTCTCGATTATATGGGTCTGGCTTCTAGTGAAGGGGAGACATGAGGTTCACAGGGCCGTCGAGATGTTGGATTTCTCCAGCCGTATACTCGCCGCGAACCCGGCCCTTGTGTTACTGGGTTTTGGCACCCTCGCCTTCGTTGTAGTGTGGACTTGGGTATGGCTGTGGATGTTCACCCGCATCTTCCTGGGAGGTTACTTCTCGACGAAATTGTCGGCTTTTGTTATCGGCACTGCCACGTGGTGGCTTGCCGTCTTTTTCTTCCTGATGTACGTCTGGACACTCTCCGTCGTGAGTGGAGTTGTTCGCGCTACAACGGGAGGTACCGTGTCCAACTGGTACTTTCATCGGAATCTACAAACTTTAGCGTCGTCAAACGATATTGTTAAAGGGGCTTTGGGACATTCTACGACTACAGTATTCGGCACTATTTGCGCTTCAACCCTATTGTCCCTAGCCGTTCGGCTACCCATCCTGGTCCTCCCTCGACGTATCGCCAGTATCTTTGAGGTCATTGGATGGAAACTAGCTCCACGCCCGGTTACGGTGCTAACTAATCCCTTAGCCGTAACTTATGCCTCGATCCATTCCATGCCTTTGATGGAGTCTGCCGCGCAACTAAGCAGAATCCAGTTCTTGGCCACCGGGCCCACCACCACACTCACGCCAAGCGCCTTCTCGCGACGAAATCAAACGGCCTCATTGATACCGTACAGGATGGCCAAATTACTGCTCCATGCCGCTCGTTTCGTTATGTCCACCGCTCTAGGATTTGCAGCTTGGGTGATGACAGCCCGTCAACTACGAGTACAGGTTCCAGACAATCCCAGCATGAAAGGAAGTGCTTATGCCTACGTTGTAGGTATTGTAGCCAGTATGATCGGATGGGGTGTTTTAGGAGCCATGGAGGGCATTCTGTCCGGTATTCTTGATGGTGTTCTCATATGCTATGCAAGTGAGCGGAGACTTGAGCGTGCCACATACTGCATTGAAGCCGCAAAGTTGTTTGAGGATAGAAGATACGAGAGAGATATGGTATAAATGGTGCCGGTGTTTCCCCCTTTTCGCAAAGCATTTCAAGGAGCCGGATTCGGAATACGGAGTCAGGCGCTTCCCTATTAAAGATATCACCATAGCGGTGGCAATGGACTGGAGTTTTCATGAGATTGGACATAAATGAATTCATACAGTAGACAGGTTCATCGCATCTTTTACGTTCACAGGTCACAATATATACAGTTCTAGCGTCAACTTTCGACCGCCCTATACGTGAAAATGGATGTCTTATCAAGATTCAGCATTGGGCCACACCATCCGATCATAAGTGTACTCGAATCCCCGAAGCGCAAAGTCAAGTAGTAATTATAACCCAAGATTCGAAGTATATAAAGAGCTCGTCACCCCGTAGCCCTAACTTACAGTCATTTCGCTTTTTCCCCGACCAATCTGTCTTGCAAATAGCTTCCTCTCCCCATCGTGTTCTTCTCCCTATTACGTCCTTTTCATCACATCCCCTTTTTCATCATGTCGAACTATTTATTTCACGTTCCCATTGCTACTCGCAAGGATTCGGCGAAGCTACTTTCAAGAAGACGCTTCACCTCCATTAGAGACACCACTGGCGAGGATCGAAACTCGGAAGAGATTAAGGCGTCACGACCCAAGAAGTCTCAAGCTAGTACTAGTACTGCTAAGGAGAACAGGATTATAAACACGAATCAAGACTATGAGTTTGACGACGACGACTACTACAATGTACAGAGTATTAACGATGTCAATGATGATGGCGGTGAGGATGTTACTAGCGAGTGGGACGATTTCGGTACGTGTGGTGATCTAGATGTCTAGGTTTCATTTTTGAATTCTTCATAAATATCTATCTAGGTTGTGTGGCGGCTGCTTTAAAGTTTTTTTTTTTGTTTCTCGCCTTGCTCGAACCTTTTTCGCCTGACCGTTTCAGCTGCCTATCTATCTATCTCTTTCTATCATTCCACACACCTAGATGAAGCCCCGTCTTATCTCCAGCTTTCATGTATTGCTTTTACTTCTCTTGTTTTCTTATAGCACTACAAATGGTGGAAGTGCTACTAATGCGGAGCGATATATGGACAGCGATAGGCTGCCCGCAAGGGGGCCCAGTTGCTGTGCGGCTATTTTTTCTCATGATTCGACCGCTAATATGTCCGCGTTCCTTGCTCTAGTTGTGGACTATTACGCCGCTGGAGACATGGCGCCTGAGAAAACCGTCGAGGATGGCGAATGGCTGTGTATAGGCCATACCGGAACCTCCCCTGAACAAACATACGAAGGGAAGGAGACGCACCATGAGAAGCACGACGCCGGTCCAGACGAGGGAATGAAGCTAGATGAGCTTTCATTTTCTGAGCTGGAGGACCGTGTGGTGGGGTTACCCAAGAGTAGGAGCGAGCATCGGAAATATCGTGCCGAAGCCTGTGGATCGAATCAGGTTGGTACACCAGAGAGGCGGCCTGATGATGTTCGTGGACCGCAGCACACGTCCTTCGGTTTTCCGCGCGCCCGATACGGAATGCCAGAGAGGAAAGCCCGAATCGCCCCGCCGGTTGTAACCCGAGAGCAGGTCACCGTCGGAGACCACGACGAATACCTTAAGACGCAGACGAGAAAAGTGGACGGGGAAGCAAGCGCATCCCTCGAAAGCATTCATCAGCTATATAAGAATTCCCGGCGGACGCCAAGACCCTCTGCTCTTCCGGCACCAAGGGCTGGGAGACTACTAAGAAGCGATCATGAGAGAGCTTCTCCCTATTAGATGCACATCGTGCCAAGAGACAAGCTTGGCGCTATTCGGATTGTGACCCGTGGCCCTGTGGATTTGTGATGGCCGGATTTGTGAGGGCGTGGCGTTGCGAGGGATTAGATGTGATGAGATCGCTGTTCATCCTCTCGGTGGTCTTCTTGGTTATGGTCTTGGTTATGGTCTCGGTTATCCTCTTGGTAATCAAGGTAGTTTTTCAGGAAAGCTAGTTCCGCTTTTCCTATCCTTTAGATTTTTGAATTGTGATAGAAGAATATTTCCACCCTCAGGCACTGCATTAAGTAATGCTGATAGAACCTTGGAATAAAAATCCATCCCCAGTATCACTGACGCTACACCATTACTGGTATAGTAGAGCACAATGCATGAGGCTCCCAATATGTAAGTGCGGCGTGCGAATGGGGTGTTGTTACTCATCGAGTCACGGGATTGTGGGATTCATCATCTGCAATACGTAAGCTCGCCTCTCCCAAGCGACAACTGTCAAACCTTATCAACCTGCCATAGATGGCATACCGTATGGCAATGGCTGATCCAGATCCAGCGTAGCGGAGATCCCGTGTGGCAGATTTTACGGAAGCGAAGCATTCCGCTTGTAATAGTAGTATAGCACTCTATGCGTGGGTAGTGGGTGTTTTGGTATTCAGCAGTTAATTGTGTCTCTAACGGGAGAGACGTGACCCGGCAGACTCGTTGCCGTAAACTTCCTGTGAGTTCTTTACCTATTCCATTGGAAGTGAAACAGGCATGTGAAATTCCAAATGTGAGTCGCCAGAGGCTTGTTTAGGGGGCCTCAGCCACCGCCTGTGACAGCGGCAACGTGGCAGCGGCAACACAGCTCAGCTTTCAAGCCCATTATGGTACAGTACGGATTTCGGATCGCACCGTATGGGAGGTAACCAATTGACCTTACTAAGGGTGCAAGCAAGCCAGTGGTCACTCGACAGTGACCAGGGGCGGCAAGACAGTGACTGACAGAGGCTGCTGATGCACTGAGGTGAATGAGGCTATGCAGCGACACTAACCCAACTTGCCTCCCGCTGCCGGCCATGCCTCCCAGAGGTACGTAGGTATGCGTACCTAGGTATTCTCTTCATCCCTTCGTCTAGAGCATTCGTTGTCATTCTAACATGACATTTAGGCAGCTCGAAATGTCAATCGTATTTTATTTATTTAATCGCAAGCCACACAACACAACCCTTCAATCAAGATAAATATCTTCTCATGAATGCCCCCTATTCAACAGTTTTAAGTACTTCCTTTGACCACTTTACTTACTGCCTGTACCTACCTACACCACCTATCATTGGCTTGGTATTTATAGCGCGCCGCTAATAATAACTAATACCTATCAACCCCTCCTTTACCCCCCTAACACCACACCCGACCCCAAACCTCCCCCACCATCCATCCAACTGTCCAACTGTCCATCCACCAGTACCACCATAAGCACAAGACCAATCATCGTCTTCGTATCCGTACTATCCAACATCTTTCCCTGCACATAAATCTACCTACTTGACACTCGCACGGAAACCTACTCTCTCAGTACTTACCCTCTACCAACAATCCCTCAAATACCACGCATGGCCGACTTCGAGTCTCCCCAAGGCCCTCCGCCGCCCAGAGTTCCGGAGGGCTGGGTCGCGCGTTGGAACGCTCAATACAACGAATGGTAAGTTTTCTCCCTCTACTGGCATCTCAGCCTCCCATGGTCTGTGCCTCCTTAAACAATAGCTCTTGTCTTCTTCACATCTTGTTCGCTATCGCAATTAACCAACACGCCTTCTCCGCCAGGTTCTACGTCAACACATACACCAAGAAGTCACAATGGGAGAAGCCCACCGCCCCAGCTGTGGATCCAAACGCCGACGGCTCGCCGGCGGGCCCACCACCAGGCTACTCAGCCGGTTCGTCGGGCAACAACAACTACAACGACAGCAAGACGAATCCCTTCGCCAAGGACGACTCGTCCTCGTCGTACGGTAACCGGGGATCCCAGCATCCCGACGAGGATGCAGACGCCCGCCTTGCGCGCCAGCTCCAGGAGGAGGAAAACGCGCGCTCTCGCGCCGGCGGCGGCGCCGCGGCATCGTACATGAGCAACTCGGGTGGCAGCGGAAGCAACAGCCCCTTCCCCGACCAGCTGCCCCCGCGCTCATCGGGTGGCGGTTCTGATAAGTCACGAGGTCTCTTGGGCAAATTCTTCGGCAGCAAGAACAAGCAGCACGACTCGTACGGCGGCGGATATCCCGGTCAATCGCCGCCGCCGCCACAGGGATACGGCTATGGCAGCCCGCCGCCGCAGCAGGGGTATTATGGTGGTGGCCCGCCGCAGGGAGCCTACGGAGGCGGGTACGGACAGCCTCCCCCGGGAGCCTACGGTGGCGGCTATGGCTATGGACAGCAGCCGGGCTATGGTGGCGGCTACGGACAACAGCAGTATGGTGGCGGTGGCTACGGCCAGCCCCCTCGGAAGTCTGGTGGCGGCCTAGGCACTGCGGGTGGAGCCGCGCTTGGTCTTGGTGCCGGTCTCATTGGTGGTGCGCTGATCGCTGACGCTGTTAATGACAACGAGCAGGAGGCGTATGCCGATGGGTACAATGACGGCCAGGACGGTGGAGACTTTGACGGTGGTGGCGACTTCTAAGCGGGGTGAAGACGAAGACGAAGAGACAACTTCACGCGAATACGACTAGGGGTCATGGCATAACGCATTGGAAGCATGGGATGTTCTGGGATACGCGAAAAGAAACACATGGGCCTACATGGTGAGCATAGGGGCCCAGAGTGGGTTGTCGCTGGCACTTGTTGCTACGAGCAGACTACACTTACATATATAAATTACACATGATAACAAGAATGACGGTTATGAGAATTCCGCGCTAGTTTTCTGCAATGCATTTTAATACCCTACTTACCTCTACTATCTAATTGGGGTCTAACGCAGCTCGTAATGGCAACTTTCCACCCCGCATATTGCTGCGCATGGGTAGTGTACGTGTTGCGTGTACTGCCGATCGCCAGTTTAGTCTTCATTCTAATCCCGAGTTGGGAAATGGGCTAGGCGTTACACTACATAAGTGTCTTTAAATCGAGATCTTTGTCTCCAGTAATGCAGCTAATAATATGGGGAAGGATGTAAAGGAAATTTGTTGTCTACTCTAGTTGGGTTATTCGTATAGCAGTACCTAATTAATGAACGGTTTGGAGTCGTCGAGCTAAGAGTTGTGAGAGTTGTATGAGAAATATGCGGTTTCTCTATATCGGTATCAGCGCCTAGTTACCTGGTCAAGCATTGGATGCATTTATTTTCACGAATAAGGATGAGTTTACATATTTTAGATAAGGCAAAATGAAAAGGGCTATTCTTGATGAAATTTAGGCTTAGTGTTTAGGTTTTTGAGAGCCTACCAACATTTATACGTCCGAATCACCTGTAGAATTCGACAGTGCAGGGCCTACGCGTCTCACATGACGAATATATATATTGCTCATTGTACTGCGGAACTCGTCTAATATTCAGATTTTATTCCTCATGGTAAATGACTTTAGTTATTATCTCCAGACCAACCCCGCAAATGACTCAAGCAATGCGTTGAGGTCGCTTAGCACTCCCTCGAGCGAGAAGCTGTGGTGTGGTTTTGTATGCGAGTAGCTCGGTAATTATTGCATGTTGGAATCTCGGATCAGGCGCTGGGATGCTAGGTGAGATCTTTGTACCTCCCAATCTCAAGAGTATACAAGTTGGCCGTGTAGGTGGTGAAAAGGCGATCCCATATAATACCAACACACGGCCTCGAGTAGCATTCGTGCCACCTTGACGACGTTCATAACAGAGGCGGCTTCATGTTAGATCCATTCTCATAGTCTTCGTGAGAGCCTACCGTTGGAAGATTCGAGTTCTCGCTAGTTTTGATGGAAGATGCAAAGAAGAATTAGTATGAAAATACCAGCCGTTTTGATCTGAAATAATGCAGAGTTGGAAGTGGGATGAAAATAATAGAAAGAGGAAGTTATCAGAATTCAGTAATGCTTTTGGTGGTGGCGATGAATTACTCTCCCTACTGTCGAGCCACCTTCGACCTAGCGCAGTTCTATAAGATACCAAGTATCGAATTCCTCATACTCACATTCAAATCCAAAAATATTACAGATTCAGAGAATACCCCCTCCGGTAGTGTATACTATACCGGTAATTACCATAAAACCCGAAATGCTGGTACGCGGTAGAAGTCGTGGACGTAAAGATCGCCGTTCATATGATTCGCTCCTATTGACGATTTAAAAATACTAGGATAATGGTACCTTCCCTTATAGGCGGATCTAGCATAGTTGTAATAATAAAACGACTCTAATTCTCGTATGAGACTCTATTTTTAATTGCTTCTCCTTCTTGACTAAATACCGCTGTGTTAACAACTGCAGCCAACAATGATTCTTTAATTAGACTAGTCATAGTATAGGAGGTACCTGGTTTTGCTGAGACAAGCTAACTAATGTATACAGTTAATAATATCAAACCAGAGCTCTATACTGCGTCCGCTCTCGGTTTAGGTACGTTGGAGGCTTCTGAGCTTTGAGGTTCATATTGTATGAGTTATTTAGGTGCCGTGAATTGGTGTATTTACACACATGCAAGAGTTGAATTGATCAATGTTTGTTATTCTCCGTTAAAATATACTGTGAATTCCGTATTCTAGTATATGTGGTTTTCTATTCCGTACGTTGTTGTAAAATTTACCTCTTACCACCCTTCTTACCACTGTTACCACCGTTTCCAGGAATTGGTGCTTGTTCTTCCTTACCGCCACTCCCTTGGCCAGCTAGGAAACCTGCCATATCGAAGTTACCCATGGGACTGCTACCGGACTGCCCACCGGACATTAGGCTGTTCATTGGATTCTTCTTCGACTGCTCTTCGAACTCAGCGCGCATCTCGGGGTCCACTATTGAAAAGGGGGGTTAGGGTTAGTACGAGTTCCCTTGACAAGAAATTACAGCGCCAGAGGTGGCATAGATAGGATGAAAAGGGGACAAGAGGGCGAGCACGCACTGTTCTCAACTAGCTTGGGCATGCCGACGAAGAGGGCCAAGCTAACCAGACCCATGAGGATCATGGGGTTCTTAAGGATGCTGAAGATGTTGACTATGCGCAAAAGGGCGGTTAGCTGTAATTATTCTCTAGCGCTTCACACATGTGTCCCTGAGGAAGAAGGGGAGCGAGTGACGCACAACCACCACGTTCCGTGTAATAAATCTTGGATCCCAGGGCCTTGACAGGGAACCCGCCGCCCACGGTAGCAGGCTTGATCTCCTCGCCCTTGTTGTCCCAGTCGTTCCCACGGAATGTTTCCCATACTCTGAGGCTCACACCGCCGTCGCTGGCGGATTTGACATCGTCGTCGCCGGCCGTGACGGAGATGACGTCGACTCGCAGCGGCGCGAACCCGTGCGTGGCGCAGTGCACGTCGCCGAGATACGACCCGGGCGTCACATTGCGGAAGACGAAGGTATTGTCGACGGTTAGGGGAGCCGCGTACGAGGCGCCGAGCGCCGTCAGTGTGGCGTGCGTCGAGGGCGGCAGGGCTGCCGGGTTCGGGATCTGGGGTGACGGCGGGATGCTGAAGGTCACTGTCGCGGCTGAAGCTGGCGAGAAGAGGAGGGATAATGCCTGTAGGGCGATGGCTAGTGGTATCCGTGATAACAACATTTTGTGCTGTTCGTCCCTAGTAAGTGAGTCGAATGGGGTAGAAGCGACTGTGTTTGCTTTGATATCCAAGGTATTAGGCTCTGGTTGGTGATGAGGATTATTGATGATGCAAAGTGTAAGGTAGCTTAGGTACTGTGGATACCTCTTCTCAAACAGGGGTGCCCAAGCCAATTAGGTCGCGTTAACCCTCTCTCGCTTCTCATTTCTTACTTTACCCAGTCTTGTACATAATAGGTTGCGGAAGAATTGAAGAAATTCCTAAATACTCGACTTATAAGACATCATTGTTCTTTATACCTTTATTCATGATCAAAAGTGTATTAATTTTACATGTTTTATTATTGAGTAATATTGTTAGGGGCTCAATCGCGCTGAAATATGGCCTATGCATTTCTCACTCTAGAAAATCTCGCCCAAGGTTTATGCTGATGTTTTGACTTGTGTGTCGCAGATCTCAAGCTGTCGATAAATGGCACTGGTTACACTTCAATCCGCATGGTTAAGTGTGATAAGATAGATACGCATAGACACTCAGCTGGCCATCTTACTTGCACATGTCACGTCTATTTACCTAGCCTATCTAAACTGCAGTCGGCGATGCCAATAGTTCTAGATGCAGATCTCTGACATCATTCGGATATACGGAAGATCGATCTACCTACACCACAGCTTGGCAGCTGCCGGGTTGAGATTCCGTCGAGCTGATATAAGCGATCATTGTGTAACTACTTAACAACAGAGATCGCGACTCTCTCTAGCCTTGGATCGATGACCTGCGTGGCGCGGATCACCACTGTCCAAGGACGTCTGCGTATATTTGTCGACAGAGGGCTACACAAAGCCGACCTGAAGCTTGTCATCATGTTAAGTCGGAGATCGGCCGTATCACCGAAGGTTGGGTCGTGTTCTTCCGCTTCCACTTCGGCCGAAGGGGGTGGCTTGGACTATGACAAGATTGTGTGCAGCGAACACACCAGGCACTCGACCGAGATACCCTGGATCTAATACGTTCCGAAACAAAAAGGCCGGCCTCTCAACTATTAGACAAACGTGCAGTCTAATGCAAGGTGTTCCCGGCGGAGGCGGGCTTTCACGCTCACTAATAATGGCATCTATCATCATGACACCTGCGATGGAGCCATTCGAGAAAGGATAGGTTGCATTGTCATTGTTCGACAAGGCAGCGGCAGCGCCATGAAGCATACTGAAATGATCGCCCTTGCAGGTACGGGTAGGAACATTTCACCCGTTGTCAATACCTGCATCGGGAAAGTATGTTTGGTTAGGCCGTTTAGGTTTATGCCTCCTTCGGTGCTCCCGGCGCGTGGTATTTTAAGATTAGGTAGGTACCTGCTTGAGGGCACGTGTTTGAGGGCGGGTTTACTTCTAGTCGGAGGTATGTAGTCCAGGAGCTGGCATCTTGAGCACGAGGAGCACACGAGATTTGGAGTGCTGGAGATTAACTCGCGGCCCCTGGTACCAACGGGTCGGCGAGACTAGCTGCGTGCTACCGATGCGAAGTTGATCTTATGTGCATAGGGATGATCCTAAATAGTTTCGCGAACTCAATATTGCAACTATGAGCGAAGGACTTTAAGCGAGATGGTGCTATCTGGTAGATAAGTAAGAATGCTCGTCCGAGCCTGTTCTTCATAATAGAGCCTCAACATGTCTGAGTCAATTACTGTCACGGGTGATGCCAAGTATCTACGATTATGCGCTGTTGCCAATACCATGCATCGTGAGATGTCGAATGAGTGGTGGATATTTCCCCGAGACTGCAAGAGAATGAGGCATGGTCATTATCGTATTCACGATTCTAGCTTCATGCTGCGACGAAGCTAGCGAGCTAAATTCTGCCAAGGCCGCCTTTTTTTCACGAGAACCCTTTTTCTACACTGGCGCTATTTCCCGCGTCCTACCTCCTCACTAGTAAATAGTGGCGGAGCACAAAATTTGGAGGGTTATCGCATTGCATGTCTATTTAGTGCAGCCTGGTAGGGAGACCGTTTGCACGTGGGGGACAGGGGTATGGATTATTGGATGAAGATGCAAGCGACCTCGACCTGAGGGATAGATACGCCGTATACTCTAAGAGCGCTTATTGACGATAGCTTCATAGGCTGGGAGTGGCCTGTCGTTCGCAGAGTTGGAGGCATGGTAGTAGTGTATGGCCGCCGTTGGTCTAGACGACTTGGCGAGCACGATACCCTCACCGCGTTGTTGTTCCATTTGTGGCTGCCTACGGCTTATATACGGTACGCTAACTGGACGATTACTACAAACTGATAAAATCCAGTGACTTGTCGGTACTGGCAAGGTAGCCAATGCGGATGACGTGATTTTAGTTGCTCTTCCAAATATCGAAGACGAACTCAGCCACCTCTAGTCGTGGAAGTACGGTACTTCTGCTAGAGTGAAGCTGCGCAGTTTGGGATATTGTTCGCACAAATGGAAGAGGTCATCGATCTGAAGCAAGAAAGGCCTTTCCGGCTTTCCATCGATCGAAGACATGGATACGGTACAGTAGTACGGGTTTCGGACAGATGATCTCTGTGGAGGCCTGGACGGGTATGTTGGTCGTACATAGGATGCACATAGGATGCAACCTGTAATGTACCGTACCCAGGTAGGTTTGGAGTCGGATCGCCGAGCACGAATTAGATAGCTTCACCATAGCTTGTTTTTCTTGCTGACCCATGAATTGGAAGTGTTCCTGCTTAGCTCAAACGTGGGCTGGGACAGGGGTGGTTTGGTAATCAGACAAACGGACAGCGCTCCGAGCTGCTCCGCTCTCTCCAGACAGCGCATTACAGAACACTTACACACGACACTAACCAGTGTCAGTTAGTGTAAGTGCTTAACTAGACTGCCCCAGCAATAGGTAATGTGTCAGTCAGTAGGTACCTAACTAACGCATAGGCCCCATTTCTATGTACATCATAGACGAAGAAAATGACACAAGAACAAGAACGAGAAAAAAGAAAAAAAGATCTATATGCTGTGGCATGTAGTATGTAGTAGGAGTAGCTTATTCCAAATTATTTGTATGGTTGATCTGTAGTACAATGTCAGTCGTGTCTTATTCTCACAGCCTGACGGCGGCATGCAGAGGTCGGAATACTGTAGTGAGGCAGGTAACCTGCTCAGATAGAGGTACCTGCACAACGCCGACAACGTGCTCCCGAGTTCTGTTGGTTCCATTGATTTAGTTCCAAGGTCGAGGCCCTCGCAGGAAGGAGCCTACCTAGGTTAGCTATGAGTCCACTATCTTAGGTAGACTATCCTCCCTGTCCTCCCGTCCGTCACTACCTTAGTTACCCAGAGGCTAGGGCTGGAAGGGCACAGTAGACACCGGTACCTGACGCTCCCCCGGCGTATGGTACATGTTACAGATGCGCGCCCCTCGCATCGTCACATTATCATCAGTCTAGCCCTTGGACCGAACTTAATTGATAAGGCACGTTAGGGGCGGGCAGGTACAGTACTTTACGGCCTGTACTGTTGTATATGTATACGACCATACGACTATACCTACTAGATAGATGAGTGCTTATTATTTGACTACGGGCTGCCCTTTCTGGGGTCACAATCTATTTTGCTGCCTTCTTTTTACTTTCTTTCTCTTTTTTGTTTTCTTTAAGAACGGGTTGTCTTCCCCCTTTCAATTTGACGTTTCTATTTTAAAGTTGGCCCTTTAAAAAGAGACGTGAGAGAAAGACGAGAGAGTATAAGAAGAATAGGTATGAGTTTCTGGTATATCGACGAAAAGTGTTGGATCCTTCGACAAAGCCAAGAGATATTCGAATCTAGGTCAACCGTACGGTTATAGATCTCAGCAACGCCAAGACGTCCTCTCGACAGGTCTTGGGTCGGACGCCAAGCTTCTCGCCTCTCCAGATAGAACCCGGCCAGAAGCCTGGGAAGCCCCCAAAGAAGAGGCGCGCCCTGCCAAGACGTCCCCCAAACGCTAAGAAGCTAAGACAGTGCTTAAGGTCTAGCACCCTTTTACAGGGCTGGCTGGCTGACTGACCGGCTGGTCGGCATGAAGCATGCGCCGCAGCTCAAGCTGCCATCATGGCCGCCACGGGCTTTCTTCCCTCACCGTGGTCGTGCAGTCGCCGCCAAAGACGACGGTGACAGTAGCATCACCGGCAGCGGCAGCGACGGCAGCATAACAGACAAGCTCGACCCGGAAGCCAACAAATCCCCCGACATGCTGGGGTCCACCGAACCAGCGTACCAAAGGCTACCGTCGCCAGGGCCAGTTCCAGTATCCAGGTTTAGACGGCGGCGCATCCGCTGGGCGCTGGGCGGGTTTGTGGTCTTCGGGACGGTGACAATCATCCTGCTCTCCACGCTGTTAACTCGCCATGCCACGGCAGGGCTTGACACCATCTTTAAGGTATGGTTGCATTTGATTCAATTTATTTATCTCCTTTTAATTCGTAGATTTCCCATTCTCTTTTCTTATCGTTTCGCTTTATCGTCCGCCGATGCACCACGCCGATGCAAGCAAGCAACGCGCGATGCGGGACGAATTGCCGACAGTCGTAATATAACTGCCGATGCTTCCTCGGTTTGGGCTGCTACCCTCACCACGGACCCAACCCTTTCCCGTCCTCCGCTGCATCTCCTCTCCTTTTAATTTATTACTGGTCGTCATTAAAGACTGCCCGTGTGCAATTAACCATCTCGCTACAATTCAATTCCTAAGCTGACGACGCAATGGCGCAGAAAACGTGCAACATCACTTTAGCCCAGGGCAACTACCTCGGCCAGGTCATCGGTCCCAGCGCTTCTTCGCCGCGCGCCGTTCAGGCCTACCTGGGTGTCCCATACGCCGATACGACCGCAGGGAAGAACCGCTTCCAACCGGCGAAGGCTCTCACTACCAAGGCCGAAAAGGGTGTCATACATCGCGCCCTAAAGTACGGGCAGATCTGCCCACAAGGGAAACCCGGCATCCCCGGACATGGCGAGGACTGCCTTAACGCGAACATCTACCGTCCGCACTTCGGCGATGACGCGGCGTCAATTGCGGCCGAGGAGCAGCGACTCGGCGTGGACAGTAAAAAGTTGCCCGTTGTGGTGTATGTGCACGGTGGTGGGTTCAATATGGGTAGCGGCAAGGAAAGGGACATGGCGAGCTTTGTGGCGTTTGCGGATTCGCCCATCGTCGGTCTGAGCTTCAACTACCGCGTCGGTCCCCTCGGGTTCTTGCCGAGCAATGTGACAGCTAAGCGGGGCTTGCTGAACCTGGGCTTGAAGGACCAGCAGTTCTTCTTCGAGTGGGTGAGAAATAACCTCCCGGACATTGGGGGTGATCCTGACAATGTCACAATAATGGGATTGAGTGCTGGTTCTCACTCGGTAAGTCATAGTTCCTTCGTTCGAACGTGCATTGGTATACGATATAGCTATCAAAGACTTGCGGCTAATCAGGAGTGCACAGATCGGACACCACCTAATCTCTTACTCACCAGCGAACAAACTCATCTCTGGGCCCCCTCCCTTCCAAAAAGCGATAATCGAATCTGGCGGCGCAACCGCGCGGGCAGTGTTTGTTCCAAATCACCCTCTACATGAGCAACAATTCCAAGAATTCCTGACGGCATGTGGTCTCGACGGAGTGTCTGAAGATAAACTCTTCGACAAGTTGCGTGATCTATCGTATTCAACTATGGTGACAGCATCACAAACAATATGGAAGAAATGGTCTAATACTCTACGTTGGCCCTTCCAACCCGTCATCGATGGCCCAGGGGGCGTGATCCCTGACTTACCGATTAACTCTTGGCAGAAGGGGAACGTCCTCCGAATCCCAATACTAACAGGCTTCAATACCAACGAAGGCGCCACCTTCGTTCCAGAGAATCAGGATGAGCCGACCGCCGTAAGCGATCTCATGAAATCTATCATTCAGGCACTGAACGATACGGATATCGAGAAGCTCGACGAGCTGTACCCGAGCCTTAGCACTACTCAGGGCAAGGCGTTGTACGCTAATTCTCAGGAATCTACAAGATTCGGTACCCAGTTCTGGAGGCTTGATGATGCTTACGCGCACTACGCCTACATTTGTCCTGTCATGCAGACCGCGACTCTCGCCTCGACTGCCGAAGGCGCCGGTCCTGTATATCTCTACCATTTTGCCGCGCGCTCCGCATCCTTCGGGGCGGCAGACCACGCCGACGAGGCGCCCGTCGTGGCGCATGACATGAGCGTCATTGGGAGCTACCCAGGACTCGTCGCCGTTGCCGACGCAATGACAGGCGCCTGGACACGGTTCGCGGCAACAGGAGATCCGAACCTGTCGCACTCCGGCGCCAACGCCTCGTATACCTGGCCGCGTTATACGAGTCCGTTTGTCTCGAATGCGAATAACGCCACCGCTGGCCGGCTCGCGCTATTCGGCGAGGGCAACGACGAGCGAATGGGCTCACGCGGTACACACAGTCAAGGCACACCCGTGAAAAGCACCAAACTCACGGAGCGCGAGAAGACCGAATGCAGGTACTGGTGGCCGCGTGCCATTCTTAGCGAGGGATGGGCCAACGGATCGACGACCTTTACGCCTGAAAAAGTCACTATTAAGGCGAAGCTATGAGAGACGTTTTTTTTATAATCTTGCATTATACTACTTCATGAGACATCACACCACGTACTCATGTCTTGAGAAGGAAACGGGAAAAAGATGACCTAGTAGGAAGAAGATCACGCCCTTGACGCAGAAAGGATTTCTTCGTTTCTTTTCATATGAGTTTGGGTAGAAATGCGTGCCTTTCTAGCTCCAACTTGGACTAGGACGGGAGTGGCGTTGGGTTCGATATCTGGGCTACATGGCGCAAAATTCATGTGTGTCGACTGCCCCTAACGCAGTCGCCGCTGGATGGCTACCTACAGGGTACTGGCCATTCAGCTTCTCGCACCAACCCAACAAGCTCAGTAGCTGCAGAAGCAAAGCTGAAAGAGAGGAATGAAGACATACCTCCGGCCTGCTAGATTATTTCAGCCTCTTGAAACACTGTTTCATCACTAGGTGGATCTCGCTCCATGGGCCCTCGATACACACGCGGGAACGCGCGACGCCACGGCTCAGCATTGAGGATTGTTGACCGAGTTTGCCGAAGGAAGCGGCGCTGTCAGAATTAGGAGGGATTATCCTCCCCGGATCATGATTCTGCCCCCGAATGGATGTGGGGATAACGCTTATATATATAGAACTGGTTATAGGAGTACATATGTACATGGATAGAAGAGATGCCTTGGATATACGCCGCCTGGTTTGGAGGCATGGATTGTACATAGAACTAAAGCGCATCAGCGAATGATTTAGGAATAGCGACATGAATTTATTTACATATCTACAGTATTATACAGTTGTAGCTATTGCGATATCCGGATTATCTAAGTAGACTTGAACGTAGGAAGCATGATCATGAGTATAGCTAGCTCACTTGATACAACAGGTTTCAGTTTATACATGATTTGCTCATATGTAGTCGTCACGTTATGGCGAAGGATGCCTACCTAGCAGAGTTGCATCCAAGGTCCTCTTCTCAAGATTCTAACTTGGTGTAATAGGATCATGTTATTCGGTTGCCATTCTCGAGTACATCCCACAAGCACGCCGCGCCGGCTCGGGGCTTCATTGCCTATGCGTAAGTCCTGATATTCGGGACCGACGATGTGAAAATATGTGCCCGTATATGTCCGGGAGGGCGAGGCTAAGTCATAGACGAGGCTTTGCGCTGGCTGTATTCCTGCTTGGACGGATCGAATTCTACGTGAAGATACCAGTATTAAATAATAGGAGGTTAATAGGGAGTTCACCTGGCCATTTATTCTCATCTTCCACCAGATTCGCCAAAGACCGACGCCCTGTACAATAGTCTCGTGGCGGACGTGGATCGTTAGGGAATAAGCGAATATATAAGAAACAAACAAAATAAACTTGAGACAAAAAATAACTGAAAGCTAAAATCGAACCGTACATTGCAAGAAAGATAGACTACATTCCCAGCACCTTTTTTGCGCTCCCGTTTCTACCTAGAGCTCTAACACATCTGCAGACCCTAAGTCACCCTCATCGGAGAGGGTCGAAAGGCGTCAGCTTTTCTAATATTATATATACCTCATGCTTGCTGCTGTTTACTCAGAATGCCATCGACAAATACCTGGATACGTACTTCACATATGCCTTTAGCTACTTTCCTAGTATTCGCATACTGACCAAATGATGCTGGTGTATAAGAAGCTTTGTATTTGTATATACAATGCATTACCTATATAGGTAATATGGTGGCAGGGTGTTGCCGTTATATTTGATCACTACTATCACAACTAAAGTGATTTCTTTACCGTCTGACTCAAAACTCTCAGGCTTCCCCTTCCCCCCCTCACACGGCTCAAACAACACCTAAACCCTATCTACAACCCACATTGCCAAAGACGTCCTCTCCTTAGTATCCCTCAACAAACAAATAAGAAAAACAAAATTATTTTACGTGCTTGGAACAAGTTTGGATGTGTTAGTCCAAACAAGGTGGTAAAATAGACCAATTCATTCCATTGAACGCCAGTTGATGATCAAAAGTCGCCCCGACATCTATTAGGAGGGACTGTATGTGTAGAATGAACGTGTGATTCGAGATGTCAGATGGAGATTCGTATGTTCGTCTCACTTCCAGTCTCAGAAGTTCCAGGCACAAGTACATCGTTATAGCCTGTATATATCAGAAGTGGTCGCCACGGCGATCGGAAGTATCGCAAAAGCGTCGGACGGTTCAAGAATTAAGTTGAAAATCGGGTATCAGTATGGTGGACGGCGCGAGAGCGTGTATTTTGACGATTTCTTTTTCATTTTTCTCATCCCCCTTTTCTTTGTGCCGGAAATCCTGGACCAAAATCCACTTCATGACTAGAAATTCTGAGAGATGCCAGCGCTCTGCTGAGGGTAGTGAGATGGGCTCTCGATCCTCGTGTTTCGTCGGGCAGGGTTGTCGCGGATCACGGGCTGAAGCGGCCCATTCGGATTATCGGTATATGGGTCGCTGTAGGGGTTACTGTTGCCATACTGATCATAGTAACCAGCACTTCCATAAGCCCCATTTTCACCAGAGCCATCAGATCTCCCCGCTGCACTGTAGGAAGATGAGGCATTCGAAGGTCCTCGGTGGACAGCACCGCGATTGTCGGCTGAAGAAGGGCCCATGGCACCCAAGATCTCGCCTTCGGGGGAGCGTGATCCATCACTCATCAAAGGTTCGCCTGATCTTGTGTCAGAAACGTCTCCTCGTGGTGAGGTTCTATCGGAAAAAGCCGCACCTGCACCACCACCTGACATGGTAGTTGAAGCCTTTCGTCCTGTAGAGCCCGCCAGTGTCGTGGAACCCCAACCACGATAACCAGAAGATGCATCTTCCTTCATTTCATACGCGCCCGCACCGCCAACGTTCGGGAGGGTGGGATCGACATTCGGGTTATAGGCGTAATCTTCCACTTCTTTCCTCCTTTCTTCCTCGGCATGCATCCGCTGCTTACGCCTCCTCCAGAAAAACAAACCGGCCAGCACTATCAAAGCAACGCCTGCGATAGGAACGACAACCGCGACGGCAATTTTCCCCGGTTGATCCAAACCGCCCGAAGAGCTACCACTCCCCGAGAGAAAGGTCGGGGTGCCAGTGGCAGAGGTACTAGTAGTAGTGCTGGAACCTTGGGTTGCGAATGAAGTGATGGTTGTTGTTTGCGTGGAGTCATTGTCGGTGGTGGAACTCGGTGTCGAGGTAGAGGAGGCAATAGTTGAAGATGTTGTGATTATGCTCGAAGTCGTGGAAGACGTCGATGGGGCTGACGTCTCAGATGACGAAGATTCAGTGCTGCTACTTGATGTTGTTGGGGGAGTCGAGGAACTGCTTGGCGTTGGCGTCGGTGTTGGCGAGGACGTAGTTGGGTCAGGTGTTGATGTAGTAGAAGTATCACTTGGAGATGAAGGTGTTGAAGATGGAGAGGTCGTAGTTTCAGCTGGGGATGAGCTAGAAGAAGAAGTGTCGATTGGGCTGGCCGAGGTCGTCGTCTGCTCGCTTGACGATGAGGCATCTGTCACAGACGAATTGGTGGGATTAGCCGACATGGTGAACTGACGCTTTCCTCGCGCCTTTAACCTCGAGCGTCGCCTATCCAAGAGCATTGTGTTAGCACGAATGGCGCAGAGTTTGGGAGATAACACAAGGTAGTTGTTCCCGGGAATAATAATGTGTGACAGTAATATGAGCGCACAAGTGACGGACGTCAGGGAAAGTAAAAGGTGTTGCGCAACAGTCCGGCCGTTAACTCGACTACGGGTAGTGGGCAGAACTGTGAGACGAGGCAATTGTATGCGGATGCACAATCCATCAATCCATCGCACAACGCAGGGTCACGGCGTTGGGACGGTGACCAATGCCTAATTGAACAAACGGACACCGGGTCGCATACCTTGTTTGAAGGGGTGGAACCCTACGAACGGGAACGGCTCAAATGCCAGTGAATGAGGATAAATAGGCAATTGGACGTTTCGAGTGGTGATAAGTATTGCAAGTATTGGAGGCGAGCCGCCGGAGACAAGACACGGCCAGGAGGCAGGCAGTTTAGGTATGAAGTGGGTAACGAGACAAGGACAAGGACAAGACGGGATGAAATGGTACGGACTGGAAGAATAGATAGGCAAAGCAGGAAAAGGCAGTAAGAGAGTGAGAGTGAGAGAGACCGAGACTAAGCAAGGAGTCTTAGTAGATCCAGGCTAGGAATGAAGAGGACAAACAATACCGACCTAATACAGACAGCCTGAGCCACTCGATATGGTGTCGCAGAAGGGTTGCAATGGACTGCAGTGTGGTGCAGTGCGCTGGATGACAATGGATGACAACGGGGGAGCGAGCGAGCAGCGGGTGAGGTGAGCCAGTGAGCCAGCGAGCCAGTGAGACTGCCCAGACCTTTTCTCCGAGACCCTCCTCTACTATTATGTACGCAGACAGACTAATGCAGCGCACAGCTGTATGTATCGTGGCGGAGTCACTTCCTACTGTCGCGTTTCTGTGGTGTCGCTCGTGTAGCTAGCTGTGTAAGAAGAAATGGTAGGATGAGAAGGGCGGTTGCATATTCTATACAATAAGGTAGATAGTGTATGTAGTTGAATGTTAGAAGCTTGTATGTAAATGTCTACAATGACGAAATAGGAATCCAAAAAACGATCTCTACCTGCTAAACGCTCAGTGAGATCTAATTAATATCGCTAATAGACAAGACGATCAAAGAAGCGAGAGGGCGATGAATGAATGGGATGGATGGATGGGGGAGTCGGGTAGCATCCTGGACCAGAGCAGAGAGAAATTGGGGAAAGGTTAGGTAGGTAGGGTCAGAGCAGGGTGAGGCAGCGCAGCAAGTAACCAGTAGCAAGTACTTAGCAGAGCCAGGGTTGGCAGCTGCAAGCAGCGAATCATTCAGGGCCGTCTTCGATTCGTGAAATTTGCCCCGATCAACCATCCAACTCCACTGTCCTTTTTGGTTGCTAGGCCGCAAGCCCAGCACACACTAGAGAGGTATTTTTGCTTGGCATATTACCTGTAGGCTAGGTGCCTCTTAGTCTACGCCGTACTGTCGTACTGTAGGTGAGTGGGTGAGCCGCCAGATGGCAAAGGCTGTCGGATGGTTAAATATAGTTACAATTGCCAATGTAGGTATGCGTGTTCTTGTACAACATACGGGTATATTTAGGTGCTGCATGTGGTGATGCAGGTAGTGAACTGCTGCAAAGATGATACCTTCATCAGATATCTCACTGATACCCCAGAGTCTTCAAGTCGGGTCGGGTACAAGTCTATATACAATTCCACGCCTTTTCTGCTCTATGTACATATTACTGTCATTATCTTCGCAACTATGTCTAACCAACCAACTAACTTGTGTAGATATTTAACTGACGACATACATATAGCAGCGTCCTCTGTGGCGCGTTGTATATCTTCTCTGGTTGCAGATCTATTGAAGTCGAGAAAGCCTTTTTTAAGGTTAATATGTAGGCCTTGGCTACGACGTCAGTTTAACATGTCAGAGTCGTAAGGTTATAAACGGGATTGGCCGCGACTACAACCTCAATGCCCTCTACCTAGTCTACATATATCTCGTTATCTCGTATCTCCGTCCCACGACAGATTGTCTCAGAGATGATAGGCTGGACGTAAGCCATGCTCTCAGAGTCTGACATCTCGAGATATCGCTCTGCATCTCGCTACATGTACCATGTGTCATGTGCGGCTGGCCTGTATGGCCCGTGTTCTAGCCGATGTGCAGGTTGATACGCATGTGTAAGTGCCGCTTCGTCGAATAGTTAGATAAATAGATTCGACCGAGAGCCCGGCAACGCTCACCGTCCCCGCGATATTGTCACCAGTCCAACCAACCAGCTGGTACAGAAGGCAATAGTGCAGCCGGCCCCCAAGAAGCATCAGCAGGCTAGCTGGCACGCTGCAGTGTACTTCAGTAAATTAGGTAGGTAATGTAAGTAGGTAGTTCCAACAACTGCAATAATTTGAGGTAAGTAAGACAATTGATAGCGGGCGAAACCAATCGAGGCCCCAAAAACAAGCCCCCCTAGGACATAGCCTGCATGGTAGGGTTCTGCGCCCGTTTTGTTTCTTCCCCCCAATCAGCGCCGTACTGCGCCGTGATTCGCTACTAACCCGCAGCAATAATTGAGAGCCGTTGTCTCACGAATTCTGACGCGGGTGCGTTGAAACAAGCCTTCGATTCTTTTTCTCAGCGCAAGAAAAGTAGGTACGACAAACCTGATCCGATCCCCATCGTGTGTGCCGCTACGTTACTTTCGGACAGTTGTTCCAGGTGAGTATTAACACATTTTCGTCTACCGGTAGCTATTCTCCTGTTTAATTTTTTTTTCTTCTCCTTGCCCGGCGCTGCCTACTTTATCTGAGATTAGTTGTTAATTAGTGCAATACGTAAGTGACAGCTCGCTGGGATCTATCGTTGACAAATGACGACACTAGCCAACATAGAGAGAGATCTGCGGTCCACAAGTAATGACGATAAAAAATGAGATGGAGACGTTTGGGTCAACTAAGCTTGCGGAACTACCCAGGTAGGAATCTGGCTTAAGCTAACCCAAGGATAAGCTGGTCAATGATATGAGGCATATACGCATATTTGTACGCTTCGCATCCTTCGGTTCGAATACTCAAGCACTAGAAACTAAAGACAATATTTATATATAGAGATAGGCTAGATATAGATCCCCCAAACTACCCACAAGGTTTCGGAATTTCCGGATGTCCATTTATGTTTATAAAAATTCAACCTCTGTATAACTCTATGCATGTCATTCAATTTTATTCACTGTCGCAACAACTAAGGATGAAGATATTCCCGCCGAAGTCCCGACCAGAATGCCTGGAATTAGGTGATCAGTGTAAGAATTATTGAATCATAGACTCTCTTTAGCCGCTTACTGGCATCTTTTACTACTGTAGAGCATGGGTTATTCCTGTTCTGTTCCTGGTCTATATTAGCGAAGAACACTGTATACTCGGTGTTAATCGACTGCGCACGGCGCCGCATTCCCTGCACTGAATTACCAAGCAGTAGCTAACGACCTACCTAAATCAGGTACGGCGGGCGGCATGTCTCTGATCTTGGATCAATACTACGTAATCGTCATACCTGGGCCAAGGATGATAGAGCACAAACTGAGAAACAAACAAAAAGGCAAAAATACCATTTGATGGTCTCGTTGAGGAATTGCATCATAAATGCGACTGTGCGTGAGTCTAGGCGGTAGTAACGCCAGCTTCCAAATGAAACCATTCAAAATTATAGCTGCGAGCAAGAATGGCATGATAGCCAGTAGTCAAAGTGTGGCGCCGCCGGTGTTTTCGAAAATAACGCAGTCTTGCTCGAACAAGATATCCAAATCATGGCTGCAATTGTAAGGCGATTTATTTAGCTCTTTTTGAGATTAGCTGCCGTCATTGTCCAACTCGTAGCATAAAGGTGACGAGGGGCTAGCTACGAATAAACAAATTACGCCTTCAATCTTGTAAATGACAGGTGTTTGCTCGGCCCCATATTCCCTTCTATATACTCGACCAAAGAAGCCCGTCATGTCAAAGTGAATTACCACATAAATGTTGGTAGCTAGTTCGTAAATGGTGTCCATATGGAAGGAACTCCTGACCCCCATGTTTCGAAAGGTAGAAAAGAATAAGGCCATTAACAAATACAGTATATCAAATGTTGGCTTGACCGATTGGCGTATTCCAACAATATAGTTCCCAAGTGCAGCAGATCCCATCTATTATCAACTCCCGCGCCATGATGCTATGTATATAACGAGGAGATGGTGACATGGCTGCCTCTGATGGGCCGAGACGGTCTAGTCGTGTCATGAAACGAAATAAAGAATTAGACTAGTAGTCACGCATGCCCCAGTTCGGCTTCAACGTGGTGTTCAAGGCCGCCTGCGTGAACACCGTGTCTTCCGGAAGGCGACTAATCCGTCCGGCGCCAGCACGGAGAGCACTCAGGCCGACGCCCGATATGCCGCTGTGCATGCTACGGACACTGCCCGTCTCGCTCATCGCCTCAGGGTCCTTAAACCGACGCGGTGGCGCAAAGTCGAGACCAGTGAAAGTGCTAGACTTACGTAGCAAGTGACTATATCAACGTTAGCGTCAAGATAACTCTGAATCAAATGAAATGCTTACGGGCTAGGAAGAGCCGGCGTGTCCTCAAATGCGCTAACCAATGGCGAATGAACGGGCGTGTTTACCCTGTATGGTAGGCGTTCGCCAAGAGGGCTTTGGGATCGGCCGGCTGCATGTTCCTTGAACGTGGGAGGAGGCGCGAAGTCAATAGCGCCCGTTAAAGCAAAGGAGTCATCCTTCAACTTGGAAGGAGTTGGTAGGGTATTGAGGGCAGCAGGAGGAGGCATTGGCTTCCTGGGTTGTCCGCCGAAGCGAGCGTTTGAAGCTGACGAGCCTGGTCGAGGACTCCTGGGGCCCCATCCGTGGCCCGACATTGTTGATCCAGCCCTTGGTCTTCCGGGAGGACCGCCAGGCATAGGACGGCCCGGAGGTCCTCGAGGTCCTGGGGGCCCACGCGGTCCGGGCCCAGGCATGGGACGTCGGTTGTTTGGAGGTGGAGTCATGGCACGACGGGTGACCGGTTGAGCATATGGCATGACGAAAGCATTTGTCTCGGGATCAAAGTAGGCAGCTTCACCCATGTAGCCTGCGTCATAGTCCTCATAATATCCTCCCTGTTGTGGCATTGGGGGACGGTTCTGGTCAGCCTTGCTATCGTCAAAGTACTCCTTGTAAAACGAACGAATACGGTTGGCTCGGAACTCGGGATCCTCCGATTCGAGGAAGTCATCAGGAGGCAAAGGTCGAAGCCCGACAGATAACCTTCGGTTGTCTTGATCGGGTACACCTAAACCGGCCGAATGCGGGTGTACCTGCTCATGATTGACGGACATGTGAAGCTCATCGTCATCACGTGAGCTAGATTGATGGTTGTCGAATTGCAAGTTATCAGCATAACTTTGATATTCTTCAATGATATTTGGAGCATTGATAGCCGGCATCGACTCTTTGCGTGGTGGTCGAACAACAGTCGGCATAGCATTAATATCGGAATTACGGGAATTAGATGAGGCTTGGGACATATGACGATCCATAATGCCCAGACCGTCAGGGATTATCTGGCTATCAGGTCCGCTCCGGGGCAATGAATCCCGCTCATTGACAATCTCAGCAACCATAGGTTGAGGCACTTCCTTTAGTTCCGGAGATGAAGGAGAACTAGGCGTAATTGGCTTGTGAGAGCCTGCAGTAGCAACGGGGGCAGGCTCCTGAATCTCGGGGACCTGAGGGACTCCAGGCCCGTCATCAACAAATCGGAACTCGTTCTTAGCGGGAATGGAAGGCATTTCTTCCTGGTGGCTCTGGGGATAAGGCGGAAGCTGAGCCGCAGGAAATGGTGATTTCAAAGGAGATGCCGGGATATCTCCTTGTTGAGAGCGACGAACATCGGCACTAGGGCGTGTTCTCGCGGTGTAGATAGACGACGTCCTGCCAGCGGGTCCTCGTTTGAAGGACCGTAGTGAACCCACATCGCTACCAGCATACTCCGCAATGGGCCGGTAAGGGTCGTCGTTCTGATGAAGGGTTTTGGTGAGAGAATTGAATGATTCTCGTGAGTTGTGTAGGTTTGGAGGGAGAAGATACGGGCTGGAGAGGTTCATGTCCATCGAAAGCTGGGTTTTATGATTACCCTCCTTCTCTCTACCAAAGAAAGCGCTCTTTCTCTTGTTGTTGATGTTGCCGCCTTTTGGGAGTGGCGCCTCCTGCAAGCCAAAATCCATGGATTTGAACTTGTTTGCAGCCTCTTCACGTCTCCGTCTCATCACGCCTTTCCGAGCGAAATATGCTAATCCGATGATAGCTGCAACCAGGGGGATTCTAGGAATTTGTCAGCTAATGCGAGGTGAGATAGAAATGCTACTAGGATACTAACACAATACTAACCACGATCGTTGTCGTGTTAGAATCGCCTCCCGACTGATCGTTTGAGCTACTAGCTCGAGCCGTAATTTGCATAACATTTTCTCTCGGACTAAGCAAGTCGTGTGTGTCCAGGTTCAGGCCGTCCAGTTGATCCGTCTCTTCCAGCTTGAGCGGCGACCGCCGCGAGTGTAAGTGGTGGACATGGCCATGGCCATGTACATGTCGGTGAATCATCGTTCCAGTCGCACTAGAAGTGTCCAACCAACGAGGCAGGTCCAGTTGGGCGCACGCACACGCACGCACGAAGTTGTTTTGATGTGATATAAATGATAGACAATGCGGGAAGCCAGGCCAGAACTAAGAACTCATTCTATTTTGGTTGACAGGAATCGTTGACGTCGTTATATGCAGCAGTAATTAATCCGGGAAAACACTCCTCGATGTTTCGGGTAGAGTTATAACGGGACGAAACAATGTTCAAATCAAATAAGTCGTATGGTCTTAACGCCAATGGCTGGGTGACACGCTGATCAAGTGAGGGACTGGGGTGAATAATCTCGGGCTCGGGAAAAAAGAATGACTCGAAAGTTGGATTGAAAGAATGGCACGCCCGCTGGCAGGCAGTTAGGTGTGGTGGCCTATTGTCGAAGGACTGCTGGACGATCCGAAGGACGGGACGAGGTGGTGGAAGAAGAGGATGAAGAAAGAGAAAGGAAAAAGGCGAACGAATCCAAGGAGAGAGATTGTCGCAAGTACCTTGTACCCTCCCAGGGCCGGTCCCTTGTTCCGCTGCCACCGTGCAGGTCCCAGAGGGCAGCCCAGCGAATGAAAATCTAATATAGGGGAAATGAGCGAAGGGGTGTGGAGGCTTAAACTTCGGTGGGCGAATGAATCAGGATTCCAAGGACCACTCAGATGAGGAGCACTGTCGCTGCACTGTCCGCGCACCCTAACCCTTTAAGCCCCTTACAGTGCCCTTGCGCGCTAAATGGGCGAAAAGGGAGCCGGTGAGGAGAGATGGTGGCGCTACAGGGTAGGCAGGTAGTTGCATCGTAGGGCAATCGAATGAGTGCCCCGTTTTCCATTAGCACTGTACAGTAATCAGTACATGTGGTCGAATTAGCACCGATGTCCTTGGCAGATTTGCTACGCTGGAAGGGAGCTAATGCAGGAACTGTGCACAATCCTACTGTACGCTCCACCCTCTAGACATGGATCATGGATACTCCTAGTATCCATTCGGACATTACAACGCAAGTTTGTTTCTGTTAAAGCAAGGGGACCGCCGGGGCGCCTACGTAGGCTAGATAATGTAGCTCCTCCTCTCTGCTCTCCTGAATACAATTCGACCCGAATAGCGGAAGAAGCATCGTCAGAGCTAGAAGTTTATCCAGGTATAAGGCATAGGATAAATGACCTGTATGAAAACTCACAATATTTGTTAGACTTATGGTGTTTCGTTCAAAGACACGAGCTACCTATTAATAGTATACTAAGCTGGCTCTATTGAATAAGGCGAGCCTTTGCTGAGCCGGAGGTTTTAATGTCACCTTTGTCATACACCCGAATCATCGCGTAGTCAAAATAAGCCTCGAAGTCTCTCCAGGTAAAACGTTACGCGAGTTAAATACTCCCCTCAATACATACCAAATATGTGCAGATATCCAGTCGACCAACATCATGACGTGCTCCCTCGTGTGATGGAGCCTTATCCCAGACTATCGAGACGGTCTAGATAGATTTTCAGACCAGAGGTCATCGCGATGTAGCGGGCCTGATTGATAAGTTGGTATGCTCCATCCGTTCCACATTGATGTCGTAGTATAGCACAAGGTCGTTGTTGATTTTGTCATCTTCAACCAATAGCTCCGACCGAGCTAGTAGACACAGTAAGTAACGCGCGAAGGAACAGCTGTGTGTACCTCAGACGCAAGAACAAAACCATAATCAACTTGAGTAAACGATAAGAGTTCCAGCCCTGACCTAGTCGCTTGGTGTAAGAACTCGCAGTTTCGTTTAACGACTCGACCGAATCTCAAGCTGGTAAGTTAGCTTCGATATTATCTTCTATTACTATCGTTATTATTATCATTAGCACAGTGGTTTTTCTTCTTTCAGTCGGACATGTATCCTATCTGTATATGTTAACTCGACTCAAGTGCTCTCATCGTGGTTTAGATTGATAGAATCCGGATGAGTATTCTAGGAGCCAACTCTTCTCGATTTTGGTGATGTCGCGGATAAAGGTCTTGTCACCCGTCTCCATGACCTCGTGGAAAACAACCCAATCAGCTTTTCGATTAAACATTAGGGAGCTTGGGTGAGCATAAAGGACCATTCCTCCTTCAACATTTCGGTAGCTCCCATCAGGCTGCATTTTCGCAGCGTGGGCAAAGTAGCCTGTTGTAAGGCATCTGCGGACTCTGTCTGCTTTTCCCTCCAGGGGTGCTTTGTGACTTTCATCTATGCTGATGCCAAATCGCTCCAGGTAGCGTCGCAGTTGCCCGCGTATACTGACAGCCCGAGTCAACGCTTTGAAGTTAAGGTGATTCTCGTGGCAGAATCTAGACTCCTTCTTTCCCTTTGTCACGAAAGCTTGGTAGACATTGAGAAGTGTCAGGTGATCTCCCTCTTCCGCGGCGAACTTACGCCTGGCAGACTCCATTTGTTTTTTGCCTCCGTCTTGTTGAACCCATACAGAACCTCCAAGACTCGTCATGGCAGCTATGGTAAGAATTTCATTTACACAGTCAAAAGAAGACGCGCTCAAAAGCGTCTTCGCCATCATCGGCTCAACACCGAGCTCTGCCATTCGCATACCTAGGGGCCGAGTGAGCTTTGCATACTCGTCAAGGGCGCCTAGAGAGTACAGTAACTCTGTTGCTTTGATCATGAGCTCCGCAGGTGGGGGTGTGAGATAATCGAATCGAACAACGTTGTCAATGCCGAGTGCTTTGAGCTGAAGTATAAAAGGCGCCAAATTCGACCGCTGAATTTCCGGCGGATTCGTATTAGGGAGGCTTTCATAAGCATCCTCTGTGAATAATCGAAAGCATTTCCCGGGCTTAGTGCGACCAGCTCTGCCCGCTCTCTGTGCTGCCGACGCTTTGGACACTGGAGTAATTGTTAAGGATTCTATGCCAGTCCGGGGATCGAAAGCCCTGAGTTTTACAAAGCCTGAGTCGATAACATAGACAATACCATCGATTGTCACGGATGCTTCAGCGATATTGGTACTAACTATAACTTTCCGTGTGTTTTCTGGTGGCGCGTCAAACACGTACATTTGCTGCTCTGTCGTCAAACCCGCATAGAGTGGTAGGGGCAGGAGTGATTTCGCCCCAGGCGGAAGATCAATCGATCGTTCAGCGATAGTCTGAACAGCTGTGTCAATCTCTTCTCTACCGGTGAGGAAGACAAGAATGTCACCATCAGGCTCGGTATTGTGGATATCGAAGACAGTGGAGACTACCTTTTCAACATAATCCTCTGCTGGCGACTCCAGATACAGTACGTCGATTGGATACGTCCTCCCTTTGAGGCTAATAATTGTGCCATTTTGGCTGGCTTTATCGTCGGCGGGCTCTTGGCTCTCAGAGGATTCGGAGAAAAACCTGAGAAATTCTTCAGCCTGCAATGTGGCGCTGCTGATGATGATGCGAAGCTCTGGTCTGCGCCTCCGAATTTTCTTCAAGAGTCCAAGGAGGATGTCGGTGCTTATGGATCTTTCATGGGCTTCATCAACCATGATGACAGAATAACGGGAGAGCAAGGGATCCACTAGGGCCTCGCGAATGAGCAAGCCGTCAGTTAAGAATTTGATACGCGTAGCAGCAGACGTAACATCTTCAAATCGAATTGAGTAACCGACTTCCTTGCCTAGCTCACAACCAACCTCTTCAGCCACCCTAATAGCAACAGTCGTAGCAGCCACTCGCCGGGGCTATATACTATTAGAAACCGCATAGCCATATGGCGGGTCGGCAAACATACCTGAGTAACTCCTATTAACTTCCCCTCAGCACACCAGCCTGCATGCTCGAGAAACTGGGGGATTTGGGTGGTCTTCCCAGAGCCAGTCTGGCCGACAACAATGGTGACCGGGAATGTCTCGATGAGGTAGAGCAGGGTGTCATGGTGTTTGGTGATGGGTAGAAGCGCCGCAGGTTTATGCAGAGCGGGAATGAAGCTCGAGCCAAGGTTGAAGTCTGCCATGGCCAGGAGAAGCGCGAGATTCGGTATTACTATAGTGTCGCATGCTTCTCGATACGATTTTTAAAGTTTATCATGAATGATCATTGATCTGGATGAGATCAAGATGCTTCCAAGGTAGATTCCATTTCCATGAGCCAAAGCCATGCATATATGCAAAACTCGAGTAGGTGTTGGTTAGTTCCAATTACGCATGTACCTAAATGTGAATTGAGGCTTTGCCGGTCTTTGCATACACGCCCCGGGCGCAGATAAGATATCTTGCTTTAGGTGGATGTGGCGCAGGCAGGAATGTGCGTCACAGCTGTCGTCGCAAGTGTCGCCCCTCCTCGTCACCTCCTGTAGGCAGCTTTCATGTGCATAGCCGTCGTCCCATACATTAGCCTCCCAAGGTAACGATAAGTAGTTCCATACTTACAACCTCACGCATTACCTCGCCAACACCACAAATCTCGACAGCGTATTCATTATTACCTCTGCGCCCTCGCGCGGCATCAATACATATTTATCTGCCAATTCATTCGATCCTTCGCATCATGTCCGCCCCTCCTGACACGGTGAGTTCCACATTAGCGGCTCGTAATTATGCCGTCCTAGGCATAGATTCAACCCTCCCCCCTATACAGCTATAGCTACTAGATACTACTCCTGCCACTTCAGTCGGAGATGCTGACGAGGCACTTATCCTTCCTAGAGCAAACCCAAGGACAACCCGAACTTCCCAGCTGCTGCGCCCGAGTCTCCCACCACGGTGCGTCCTTTCGAGATGGATGACGACGACGTTCCCGAGACTGGAGTGCTCAACAGCTCTGCGGCGACGGCACCCTCAACTAGCACAACAGCAGCGCCTGCCGAGGACATGCCGCCCACACAACCCCCGAGACCTCTTACGACACAGCAGAAGAATGAACAGATCCTCAAAGAGGCGTTTCCGAGCATAGAGGCTACCGTCATCAAAGCCGTCCTCACTGCGAGCGGTGGCCAGATCGACCCTGCCTTTAACGCGCTTCTCGGTGAGGGAATTCGCACCGACAGCAACCTCGTTAAGCCAACCTGCTAATCATGACAAGGCATGAGCGACCCTGATGCTGTTCGAAACGACCCTCCAAGAGAGCCAGCTCCTCCGCCGAAACCACCGCGCCCCGCCAATCGCGCGCCTCTCACTCAGATGGAGGCGGATGAGCTCTATGCCCGCCAACTCGCTGAGCATTATGACAATGCTGGCGCTTACGAGGCAAGGACTATGAATCGTAGCCCCGGTGGCCAGTACCGACGCCAAGCAACAGGTCTCAAGCCCAACGAGATGTATGATCGCGAACACAACTTCATCGATGATGACCTTCCTGTCATTACGGAGAATATTCGGAAAGGATTCCTCGAAACTCAGACCAAAGTCAACTCATGGTTCACCAACCTGAAGAAGAAGATCGATGGAGAATATGATTCGGACGAAGACGAAACCCAACCCTCTAAACATCGCCCCCAAGGAGGCCCAGGCAGACGGAGTGGAGAAGGCAGCCGCCAAAGTACAGACTATCACCGTTATGATGCTGACCCGCAGGTCTTGAGTGACGATTTTGCTGGAATAAGGCTTAATCCAGATGGAAGTGCGTGTTGCCTTACCGTTCCATTGATAGCTACGACTAATAAGGCTTTAGGACCAGGCCAGGTTAACCAATCCAACAACCCAAACCTAAACAAACCACTTCCAGGTTCCAACTCTGCCAAACCTGATAGCCGTAAGGTTGCCTTTAGAGAGAACGTGGATGACATCAGTCCGTATGACGCGTCGCCAAAAATGCCTCCGAAAGATAGTGCTGCTGGTCCACCTGGTAAGCAAAGCAAGTGGCAGCCATTATCCACTGTCGAACCAGATCCAATTGCCGAGAACGATCCTTTCAGCTTAGGAGACAGTGAAGACGAGAAGGATATGAAGGGTGGGAGCAAGGAGATTAAGTTAGAAGATGCCGAGAGATTGAAAGCAGCAACTGCGGACGCTATGGCAGATAGTCTAGTCGGCTCTTCTGCGAAGCCTGCTGATGCGAAAAAGGAGTAGTGTGTAGGTGGCAAGTTGTGAATTATCGGGTTTTCGCGCCAAGAATCATATTGTCTATTCGGGGAAACTAATCCCTCTTTTCCTCCAAATCTAGTCCCAGGTCAACAATCCACGCAGTGAATCTCCCACTTAACCCGTATGTAGGTTGGTCGAGCTCAAAGTGTACATCACACAGTTTTCCACGCGGAATTCTTCATGTAATATATGAAGGGACGTTATGTGCAAGCAGACTCGCTTCTACCCAGACTTGCCACCTTTTTATCAAATAAAGCCCTATTTCCGCGGCAGAAACCCATAGATCGGCGTCCATCACACATGTTTATCCACGAGAACCCCTCTGAACCGGCTACCCCGGCTTCCGACGTCCCCATTTATACAGCTTCCCCTCCATTCACGTGTTCACGTATACAGCTAGACAGTACGATGCTGCCTTGCCCCAGCCACCGTGGTAGTTTACAAGTACTTATGCAGTCCCCTAGTAAGCTAAACTCTGTGCGTACAAGACGAGCGTTCAACTAGGTACAGTAAACGCCTGTAGTATGAACTATATAGAACCCGCAATGCAGAAACTCTTTCTTCTGTAGGTTGAAGATGACAAATCTATCTATGTACAACCAGTCCTACGTGAATGTGATCAGCCGTGAGTAACCCAAATACCTTGGGAGAACACGAAAACTCGACAGTGTTTTATTTGTGTGCCGTATGTATTTCATAATGTGTCAACGTCACCAGCTTTATCTAGTCTAGAACCCCCCCCACACCTCGTACCATATTAACCTATGACATTATAAGACAAATACTCACATATACCTAGGGGTATTCAGAGCCAATGCAACTGTCTCTGCTTACCAATGGGAGGCTTGGATAGCCGCCTGCCGTTGCCGCTCTCTATTTCGTCCAGAGTTTTGAATGCACACTGCTGGGGTTCACGGACCCGATATCATTCCGAAGACCCGTTGCTCGGAGACATTTGGCTTTTCCTTATAATACTGTAGTAAGTGGTAGCAGCCTGTTATATGGGATATTGTTCCTGTTTTTATTCTAGTTCTAGTTCTACGTCTCATGTTCCATGTAGTTCTAGTCCTAGTTATCATTTGACATCGGAACTTTTTCTGACTATTAATACCAAACCATGACCGGAAACGTGGGTGCCGGGTGGATGGAGAAGCCTAGCATCGGATCGTTCGCGCTAGTTGGCTTGGTGTCGGTATGGCTCCCGAGACTAGTAGGGCCATCGTGAGGATATAGCTTCTAATGGCTAGTAAAATAGGTCCTTGTATGGCAAGCAGCCACCGTCATCTACAACATCTACTTCCACCCCCTGCGGAAGTTCCCCGGGCCGTTCATTCATAGAGCGTCCACTATTCCATGGGCTATTCAACATACCAGAGGCATACAGGCCTTTATGACTCAAAAATTCCATGATCAATATGGCCCCGTCGTGAGAATTGGGCCGAACCATCTCTCCTTTACAGACTCAACAGCATGGAAAGACATATACGGGCATCGCGTTGGAAATGACCTCCATAGTACGCTTATTCCCCTCTCATTTCCCCTTTCGTTCTAGGTGATCTGAGGCTGTCCGGCGCCTTCACCTCTACCGGTCTACATTGACATCTGTAAATCAAAACGATACTGACTGATGCTCACGTCTCATAGCCAACGAGATGTCCAAGGCCACGCAATTCGTCAGGACTATTCGAAGCATTCCTACCTCCATTATCAATTCTGATCGTGAAGAACACTCTCGCTTTCGTCGTGCTCTATCACATGGCTTCTCGGATGCCGCTATGCGCCAGCAGGAGCCCGAGATTATGAAATACGTGGACCTCTTGATTGAGCGTCTTCACCAAGAGTGCGATCAGGGTAACAAATCGCAGAACCTTGAGGCCTGGTACAACTGGACTACATTCGACATTGTCGGCAACCTCGTGTTTGGGCAGTCTTTTAACTGTCTTCAAAGGGCTAGCTATCATCCCTGGATTGACTTCATTTTTAGGAGTATCAGGGGCGGCGCTTTGACTGTGGCTCTAACTTACGTCGGACTAAGCAGTGTCGTGCAAGTCTTGTTCAATATGGGCGGCTTTTCAATCTCGAAGGTGCGCGGATACACCGATGACATGGTGAACACGCGACTGTCTATGGAAAAGACCCGGGAGGATCTATTTGAGGGCCTCGTGAAGAGACGCAATGAATGGGTGAGTGTTCTGGATTTATGGATGATTCCCCTTGGCGTATCTCTTGACTGACTAATCTCTCTTAGAACCTGTCGTTTCAGAAGCTGTCGTCAAATGCATTCATTCTAGTATTAGCAGGTATTGTTTTAAACTTAAGTTCATATAGTATTTTAGTTAATCATGTGCTTTTCAGGTTCCGAGACAACTGCCACCACGCTTTCTGGCGCGACATACCTCCTCCTGACCCATCCCGACATCTTGGAAAAGCTCAAGCATGAAGTTCGGTCAAGCTTCACGGACGCTAGTCAGATCAACATCAACACCGTGGGCAGTCTCAAATACATGCTTGCAATCCTCAACGAGGCACTGCGTCTGTACCCTCCTGTAACATCGGGCCTCGTGCGATCTGTGCCAAAGGGAGGCGCTCAAGTTGCGGGTCACTTCACACCAGAAGGCGTGAGTATCCATCTCATCGATTGGGGACTTTAAAGTGCTAACCTGACGACTTAGACACTCGTAGAAATTCAGCATTGGTCGATGAATCACAGCTCGGAAAACTGGGCTGATCCATGGGATTTCAAACCCGAGAGATTCCTCGGCACCAGCAAAGAGGCTCTTGAAGCCGGTAACAAGCTCGAGGCTTTGCAGGCCTTCAACGTCGGCCCTAGGAACTGTATTGGACGAAAGTATGACTGGCTCGTCCCCTATAACTAGTAAGCTACTAGTAACTAACTCATATGTCCCTTTATAGTCTCGCCTACGCTGAGATGCGTATCATATTGGCCCGCATTATCTACGACTTTGACCTGAAGATGGATAGTGCATCAGCGGACTGGATTAAGAGGCAGAGGGCTTAGTAAGTTGTTTCCTGTGTCGTTTCTTTCTAGTTTACGCCCGGACCTTTTCGAGGCACTCATTTATCACATTCAAAATGACAGTAACTGACATTACATAATCCAGTGCGCTTTGGGACAGAGTCCCCCTCAAGGTGTATTTGACACCAGTAAGAGAGGCTAAAGCCTAGTCGGCACGATCAATCCACATTTATCCAAGGTAACATACTCTTAAGGCTTGAAGGGGATGCATGGGTCACCACTCGGGGTGGATGTGTCACGAAACTACACACTTCACGAAGGCACTTCCTCAAAAAGGCCCCTTCCAGCTACCAATAGTAGCATGTACATAGCATATTTTCACCTCGTTGCGCACCAACACCACTCACTGCTATGCATACTGCACAGGTTCGGAATTTACGTGTGAGTATAGTTATCTACATTGCTTCAAACATTACTACGATGCATCGGATAAAGGGTAGCGTTTCCCCTGTGAAGATATATGCACCTAATCGATACCTAAGCATATTTCTATGCATCTCATGCTAGCCCTAGTTTGAAAGCCTGGGACTCGGCTGGTACTGTGATCAGAGCAGATCTGTCTTCTACCCCGTTTGGGATGAGCCCCAACTCCCATTCCTCGCCACCCATCTGATATCGGCGTCTGCAGAGTCCAATGGGGTCCGGTAGGTTTTACCATTCTCTGTTGGCTGCTGGGATACCGAGATGATAGGAACCCATTTCGTCTTGGGGTTGGTGTGTGATAGATCCGGCAGCCTGCACAAGCGATGGTACGTCGTATGCAGACGACTTAATCGCATAAGTAGTTAGGTAGTCGTAGCGAACATCGATTCAGAAGCTGCTTGCTGACATGACGTGGGTGCCGTAGAGTACCGAGACAGCGCCCAGAGACGAAAACCTTGTTTCATAGCAACACCTGATATCGAGGACTCCGTGATTTATGTGGGAAATAGACAATTGTTGTTGCGCAGAGATTCCCATATGCTCCCAGGCCGTCTCTATAGGTGGTATATGAGTATGTATGTACAAGAACAGACCGCATGTCTTCACGCACTATAGTGATCCTGCCTCTTACTGCTTTGCGGTTGCTCTGCCTTACGCAATAATGATGCATACCCGATGATTGTGCTTTGTGATACCCATGAAGCGATCAGTCCAATGTACGTATTACTGGCTAGGGAATAGGTTCCTACCTGCTAATTACCTCCTAGAGCACTCTATTGGTCCGTCCCAGCGACTCTCGTACTATTTCTCACCACCTCATAAAAAGCTTCAGAAATTTGGACAGTCGATTTACTCATATATAAGGGAAGTTTGAGTTTCCTGCTACTAGATAGATAGTAGCTTTCCTAACAGCACACTTTCTCGTAAAACTTGACTTATAGTATAACTCAGTTTAAATACGAGGACGTTGGAGTGGTTGGGCTAACTACTAGCTTCACTCAAGTAGCCAATTCTAGCCCTTAGTATCACTGGAAACTCATGCCGATGTCAAAAGACCCTTTGCCTAATTGGAAGTAGATGAAGAGCACGAGGTCATGAGGCAGTTTCAGGCCGATAAAGATCATGTAATTTGGAATTCACCACGCCTACCAGATTGCAAGCTACATTACCGATATTTAGCGAAAGCCGAGTCACAACGAATAATATATCTCGTACCGAGTCCGCAGGGGGGGTTGAGGGTAAAATAACAAATGACACAGTGTATCATCTCACACAGAACTTAAAACACTATATAGATCATAAAATGATTCACGATATATATACATGTTAACTCTAAGTGTGTCTGTATTCTGAGATGAAATAAATCCATGGAGGATGGATAATTAGATACCATATCAGTATCTCTATACGATCTATATACGTTCTGTATTCTTTTTGGTCCCAAGGGGCACGAACTCTATTTAAGCTTGATTCCGTGGTATTGCAACATCTATATCATACGAATCATAAACCATGCTATTTATAGAATCACAAGATACGCTCCTAGGGCTGTGGCTGAATAAGCTGCAGTAGGGTTTATGGTGTAACAAAGTATGTATATAGAAACAAGTCTGGGCGAGTATCCAAGCGTGGATTATGGTATTACTATTATTCTCACGTGCGCAATTTCCATTTCCAGAAATTTGCATGTCTCGTTTTAATTCAAAAATATCACCCCTGGTTACGGACTTGAGTTACATCCAGGGAATATCACTGTCAAAGCCAAGTAATCTCTTCTGGCACAGGTCTCAGTAACGCCATAATTATAGCGATCTAGCGAGTATAATGATACTATATTGTCATCTTGGCTGTAAGAGCATACCTATACAAAGATACCTGACATGCTCTCCTCAATAGGTACGATCTACGCATGGTATGTGGGAGCCCTTGTCGCGATCGTCTGAGACATGCCGCTCTGCAGAAGTTCATCACAACAAGGACTTGGTAGTCCAAGTTTTCACTCTCAACGCTGATATTATCACAGCCCAAGGCAAGGTCTGTGTCATGTTCAATGGTGATTATGCATAGAGACCTGAATTCTAGTATGTCTGACCAGGGTGTACATATTCGAGACTCAATGAGATACAAGACACAAGATATGTGTCGCCGGAGATAGCGGGGCTAATTGGCTGAAGATTTCCTTATTTGGAGACCGTCCGCGCCAAGATGGCAAGCGAGCCAGGTACGTACCCAACCGAACCCAACTGACGTAGGCCGCTAGGTCAAGAACTCTTAGGCGGAAACCGAGCGCAGCCTCATGCAGGACCGGTTGAAGACCACGGGGGCGAACCTGGGTCTCTCATTGGCTGACTTCGACAGCTCCAATCGTTGAAAAAGCGACCCGTCAATGGAGTGAAGAAGGTAACTAGGGAAGGTCTGCGTCTGCACTGGGTGCAGCGCTATAGCGAACCGGCATTCAACTAGGTGCTGATGGTAAGCTGTAGTGTAGGGATTTATTTTAGCAGTGAATCACCGTGTAACACATTTAATGCCTACGTTGTCTTGTCTCGGTTTCAGTACAAGAACCGGCATTTGCAGACCTGTAGGGTTCCTGTGTAGATATATATATATATATATCTATACACCCAGGTAAATACACGAACTCCTACTAGATAAGGACATCGAGATGAGACCCATGTAACAGAATGCCTCAATTGGTATCAGTGGATGCATTGTCAGGAGCATTTCTACCGTACGTCATAGGTGCGTCTAGAAAACAGGTACAACAGCATGTGTCTGTATTACAGTATAATAGACTACTCAGTAAGTATTTTGATTGTTGAGAATTAGGTGCAGCGTGGAGCTACCTAAGCTACATACCTACTACTACTACATTAGCTAGCAAGTACCTACCCGTACTATATTACAATGGGACCCAGCTAAAACCATCAATTAACCCCGCCATTCTTTTCCATGAGGAGCTTGTACTGCAGCAACTACCTCCCACCTAGCTACGATCACGAACCTCGTCTGTGCTCCCAGACCATTACCTATCTACCTACCTGCAAAAATATTCATTCCTGTCATTACATTCACTTCCTACGATTATTCTCCTAACGCCACTGCATTCCGATACAAGCAGTGTGTGAATGCGTTAGTTCTCTTAGTTTACTTTTAAATCCCACGTTGCCTCCATTGCCTTCATTGCCCTTCTCTGAACAGTCTTGGCTTCGATAACATCCCTGGCACTGCAAGCAAGCAAGACAAAGTACGCCCACGTTGGCTTTCTGGAATCTGCATCTCTCCTCCAACCACATTACGAGGTTTCACTCACGCTTCCCGTCACGGACCTGACACTCATTTTGCCTGGTACTTCTTGCCGTTGTCATCAGCCGCAACGTACATAGACCCCCCGCCGCTTTACAGCAAGCATCTGGCGTGTCTTCATCATCGAGACCCAGACCCCTGGCAGTTCTCGACATCCTGGGGTTTTTCACATTTCCTGCAGCCGTGTCAGTGGCCATATAGTAACACTGCAAATATCAGCCACTGCATCCTGTACCTAGCTTATACCTGACTGGGCGAGCTGCTGTGACCCTGCCGTCCCCCGTTTGTTCCTCCACGGCTGCGCTCCAATCCTGGGTGGCTCGTACATCTGCATACCTCCCTACCGCACTACTTCCCCTACCGGAGCTTGGATTTCATACGCTACCAACGCTGTTAGTCGCTGTCAGATCCCAGGCCCCCTAGCCCTTCGTCCCTACTGGGCGACACTGCATGCTCACCCGCGGTTTTCAAGGTGTGGCATGACCTTCGTCAGGTGTCGCGTCCTCATCTGCATCCACTAGCCACCGGGCCTAATACTACTCGCGTATACGACCTAGTCTCCAGTGTCGTCATGCCTTAGGCTGTTACTTTATAGCCAGATTTACTACGATCAACTGGCTCTTCGGAACTCCTCTTTCGGTATCTCGCCCAGTTCCTATCCCCTAGTTGGTGCATTTGGTCTTGTGTATCCTGCAGAACGGCAATACATCTTGAGCAATCAAGTAGACTCGGTTCCTTACATCTCCTCCAAGCGTTGGGTATAGTGTCTTTGAGTGTACATACCCAACGTAAGTAAGCACTGAGACAACGGTCCCTTACTAATATCCTAGACGAACACCGCCGTGCAAGCTCTTGGATTCATTGTCCCTTATCTCATCCGGTGCTATCATTTGTCTGCATCTGAGATCATTTGTATTTAACAAATACCTGCCCAACGATTTCAAGCCAACATCTCCTATTTAGGAGACCCGGGACCTCCGAATCACAAACATTGGGTTGCGGTAGGGTTCGTGCCCTTCGACTGGCATCATGTAAGCCAACTCTTATTTTATAATTCTTCACGTCAACAAGGAAGCCGTCTCTTATTACCGAGTCCCCAATGCCCTTTTCCTTTTTAACCTCCCAGTGGTACCCACTAATTCCTCTCAGGAAATTTGGCAAACAGATCCAGAAGCGTCAGCTAGAAGTTCCTGAATATGCTGCTAGCTTCGTGAACTATAAAGCTCTTAAAAAGGTACGTTTCATCATCAATTATTATAAACCGCTCCAATCGAATAGAGTACACCACGCTACGAAGTAGCAGGGTTTCTTTGTAATAATTGAGTTCCGTTGTATATCATATTCGTTGTTAATACCGAAACTCTGTGAATATTACCTCGTGACGCTAAATCTTTCTATAAGCTTATTAAACGACTTTCCGCCACACCCACTCTAAGTGCTCAAAATGACCCTCATGTTCCGCCTACGCCGGTCGACACACAGGTCGCTCTACAAGCGAATAAAGCAAAGTTTTTCTTCCAATTAGTACGGTCTCAACTAGCCCCTAATATCTTATCTTGAATTAAAAGATTTCTAACGTACAAAAAGGAACGAGAGTTAGAGAAGGTCAACGCCTTCTACCTTCAGAAGGAGGCAGAGGTTAGCTTTTTTTACCAGCGGTTCTTTTGCGAATATATTGTTGACCTCGTACCAGCTCAAAATACGACTTAAAACTTTGATAGATAAGAAGAAAGTGTTAAAGTCACGACAAGGGATTTCCAGACGGTCAGCGAAATTCACTACTCTTGAGGAAGGATTCCAGCAGTTTGCCAATGACCTGAACAAACTCCAACAATTTGTTGAAATCAATGGAACTGCCTTCTCGAAAATCCTTAAGAAATGGGATAAGACGTCGAAATCTAAAACGAAAGAACTCTACCTTTCCCGCGCCGTAGAAGTTCAACCTTTCTTTAACGCTACGGTTATTAGTGAGCTTTCGGATCAAGCCACAACAAGCCTGCAAGAGCTGGGGGCTTGGGCGGATGGCGACCACGTCAGTTTCGAAGGACGGGTGGAACAACATATAGTGAGCAGCCAACACCTGGTTGGAACTGACGAAGGCGATGCAGACAGCTTGCTACTAGACACCGCCATTAGCGGCAACTTGGAGTCGCTACGGGATTTGTTGACGAGAATGCGGGCTGCCTCGGGTTCGACACCTACAATGGATGTCTCCTTAAAAGAAAGGGTTACGCGTACATTTCTCGCCGCTGTTCATGAAGCCCCACAGGCATCACTTGAAGTCTTGCTAAGCACTGGCCTTGTCGATGTCCGGTCAGAGGACGATATTAATGAGCGAAACTGCGTTCATCAAGCAACAATTTACGGCAACGATTTTGTTCTTGAGACTGGTCTCTCAGCAGGTGTTGAAGTCAGTAGAACAGACGTATACGGCAGGGTGCCTCTCCACTACGCGAGTATGCATGGACGCTTAGATATGCTTCAAGTTCTCCTCCGAGGTATGATTATCCCCAATTCCCATGGAAATTGAAGCCTTGCTTATCAATTACACAGCTGACCCTTCGACAATCGACGTGATCGATCATGATAACTTCACACCGCTGATCCATGCTATCATCCACGGGCACCTCGCGTGTGTTCAGCTACTCTTGGATGCCTCATCTCGGTTAGACCCCGTATCGGAGACAGATCACATACCTCTTAACCTAGCGTGTGAACATGGCTCATTTGAGATTGTAGAGATCCTCCTGCGGTATGGTGCACAAATACTCCCCGATGCCGAGGGGCTCTACCCGCAGCATCTTGTGGCCCGGTCGGGACAGACCCCGCAGCTGCTTCGTCTATTGAAACAGTATGGAGCTGATTTAGATCAGATCGACAAACTCTATGGATGGACTCCGTTGGTCCACGCTGCAAGCGAGGGGAATGTCCCATGTCTTCGGGAGTTATTGAGTGCCGGCGTCAATTCGAATATCCTTGACGAGAAGGACCTGCCTGCCATGTACTATGCGGCCTGGGAGGGACATTTAACATGTATGCAGCTTCTCACGCCGTTTCAGAAGCGGAAAGCGGAAAGCCCTTTAGCGATGCAAGCTACCGGGTCACTATTGGCACCTATAGGTAGCAGTGGTGGCCCTGTTCCTATGTCGTTGGATGTTGATTCTATTCCTGCACTAGAACTGCCCCCTCCCATCATCCCACTGCGTCGATACGGCCACAACTTTCTAGATACGAAAACTGTGGTGCAGATTAATTTCGAAGAGAATGGACAACAGCCTCTGGTTTTCTTTCACGACAGCAAATACCCTGCTGCCCGACTTACTATTTCCTCCAAGTTGTCTGATCTCATACCAAAGAACATCATCTTACCATTCCAGGAGGATACTCGACTTGTTTCTTTCCAGGTGGATAACCTTGATACCTTCGCACTTGATTTTGATGTCTTCCCGACGTATGGTGCCAAGATCATCGCAAAAACCGTTGCTCTCCCCGAAGCTTTTAGACCGTCCTGGAAGAACTCTGGTAGATGTTGTCTTGCCCTGTTTGACCCACGGCTCCGAGCCATAGGACAGATTACCTTCAACACGCAAGTCATCAAGCCGTTCAGGGGAGCCCCACTGGAGATCACGGATTTCGAGACGTACTGGAAAGCTACAAGCCAACTCGACCAGAACCCCACGATGTTTATCACTGGATCAAGTTTGTCTGGTGAGTTTGTTCAACTCCATGTGCAACACACCAATGAAGGTGTCCCTGTCGTCTGGCCCACGTGGAAGATACAGTGTGGCCCGATTGAGATACCAGTAGCGCGTCTCACCTACGATGAATTCACTGCTGTCACAGCAGCGAGCCCAGTTCGTGCACAGCTCGCGTCGATCTCTTTGCACGGGCATGAGAACGTGGCTGAAGTTCATCGGATCCTCTCGACGGCGGGAATATCAGTCGAGAAGGCTTTATCCATTCTGCCTTCTTCAATGCACGTCAATCTACAGATTCTCTATCCATCAGAGGATGACGAGAAGAAATTCGGTATTAGCGCAACAGTGGACACAAATAGCTTTGTGGATGCCGTCTTGACGGTTGTGTTTGATCATGCGCGAGAACAGCGAGCTAGGACATTATCAACCCCAAGTGCGGTTCGGTCTGTCGTCTTTAGCTCGTACAACCCAACCATGTGCGCGACACTCAATTGGAAACAACCTAACTTTCCCGTCTTCCTCTGCAATGATCTCGGGCGCGAAGAAATGATGCCGGCGCCGAACGTAATCCAGAGCAGTGGCCGAAGAACCTTTTCGGTCAAGGAGGTAGTCCGGATAGCGCAGAACAATAATCTTATGGGGCTGGTTTGTAGCGCTCGACTGCTCGTGAGTTATCTCGTCTTTATTTGCTCCCTCAACTTCATTGCCATCCGTATTAGATTACTGACATGACGCCGCTTAAAGGATATGGTGCCGGCTCTAGTAGATGCTATTAAGTCACATGGACTAGCCCTCGTGGTCGACCAATCTGCCCAGCCGGTCCATGTAGACCCATTTTCACGGATGCCTAAAGGTGTAGATGGCGTTCTTAAGAGTAACGGCGTCTTACGCTTTAACGAATCCATCGATGTATAGATGGCGCTACGGTTATTGGAATCTGATCCTCGGACTTGGGCTTGCCCACGTCGACGAGGGCGATTTGCGTATATTTAGGGATGACTTCCGAGTCGTTTACCTGTTTAAACCCTCTATTACTATTTACAACGGGTACATGATTGGTAAGTTGTGGATATACTCGACGGCAAGGAATATGAAATACCCAGGGTCACCAGGCTGACAGTTCATCACTGAGATGAAGATGTGGTAAAAGGCCCATTGTCATAGATACGTAGTATCCGAGCAGAGAAAATGAAGCGGGAGAGTGGGTATTACGATTGATATCGTCATTCTGCGCGGCAATCTAGTGATAGAACAGAAACTAGGAGCATGTCATCATTCCACGCGAAATAGGAAGAATAAAAATGTTACTTAATTATCAACTATGGCTATATCGCTCGCTCATTCTCATTCATTCGTCAGATTTAATTTTTCCTTTCTTTTTCTTTATACCTCTTAAGTTATACATTTACGCTCCCTTGTACTCGTACCGTAGAGCACTGAGCTCTCTTTCCGGATCTATGCTTCCCATGAGCATCTTCGCAACGAGCACGACGACGTAGATGAGAGCCGGGAGGTTCGCCAGCCCGACGTGGCCCCAGTGCTGCGCGGCGGCGGACCGCTGTGACGATAGGAGCCCGGCCACGACTAACAGAGCGCAGAGCGCGATGTTGAGGAATGGGAGGTACTGCTCGAGCGGCGAGCGATGCAGCTGCGCCCAGAAGAACTGCGAGCCCGTGCTGGCGCGCCTGCGCCGTTGGGCGTTCGCGCCCATCATTAAGCTGGGGCCTCCTAGAAGATGATCCGTTGTAGAAGTAGAACCAGACTCGTCTCTACCGACCGAACCGACCCATGCGTCTAGGATACGGATCCCCGTGACCCCGGGAGGCAAGGACCATAGCGTCCAGGCTGTGGCGGCAAGACTCGAGAGCGCGAGGAGCGCGATCCAGATATCTGCCGCGCGGCGTCGCCCACTACCACCGCTGCCATTTTTCGGGTCGGAGGGATCGCGCGAAGATATGAAACTCGACAGCCCGCCGACGAGCACGAGGAGGTACGGCAGTGTGGAGAGCGCCGGGAGCGCGAGCAAGAAGAGGCGGAACTGCGCGTTGCGCGCGGCGTTCTGCTGCGCTAAGGTCCGGATCAGGTCTTCTTGCTCCTGCTCGTCGAGGGCCGGGCCGAAGTCGTCGTCGTCGTCGTCGTCGCTAAGATGGCGCGAGGAGGAGGGCGAGGTGGTCGTTGTGTCGGAGGGGTAGGCGAAGGTGCGCCGGAGGCGGGTTGTTGCGGATTTGAAGTCCATTTTCTCCCTCCGTTCTTCTCTTGTTTCCTTCTGGCTTAGGTAGATATCTGCTTGGGGAGGAAAGCCGTGGTACCAAGAGGAAGTTAGGCTGCGCTGGGTTGAGCTGGGCCGGTGTTGATATTATTGGGCTGAACTCGTATTGTATTGCGCGGCCAATTGAGCAAGCTTCAAGATTGCGAAAACCTTACGGTGAGATGGGGTGTGTGTCTGGTGAAAAGCGATGTAGCTTTAGTAATAGTTGTGATTTAGATATCCATCTCGGTTCGCCATAATACGGCCGCTATGTAGCAGGCAGCACCGATATTGGAGATTGCGACAAGTTGGGAAAGCACACGTTATACACGGGTAGCTGATCAAGCTTGCGACAGACTTGCTAGCTACCAGTAGAATGTTGAATAGGTGACGTAGCCAGGCAGCTTTCTTGGTACTGTGGAGTCAGGGTCTAGACTAACGGCTGTGGCTGTGAATGTGACTGTGGCTGGAGCTATGAACAAATGGAAAGCTCCGAGACAGGATCTGGGCCTACAAGGAGAGTTGCTAACCTACAAACCAACAGTCTTATATATAACCCGTAACCCGTTATTCTGGGAGAAGAGAGCTACATAGCCAATCAAGCTCTCACTAGGATCAGGTCAAGATAATCGTGTATACATAGTAGGGTATCTGCTAGGGGTTATGTCCATGATACATGTAATATACATATTAAACGTGATCCTTTTAAAACTATTACGTCGGGATAATGTTCTTGAATTTCCCATTATCATCGTATTTGGCCTCTGTGGGTAGAAGAATAGAGTTAGTTTAAAGCGCAACCACCACTACAACTCACTCATTGACTCGAAGAGGAGGGCGCAACCTACTAAAGAACGTATAACTCAACGTGACCTCATTAACACCCCTCATGTTCAGGTCATCGAGTAGGTCGGGGTCCAGGTAGAAGAAGACAGGCATATCGACGGTCTCGCCGGCGTTAAGGCGCTGCTCCTCGAAACAGAAGCACTGGATCTTGCTGAAGTATGGCGCGACCTGCGCGGGCGTAACGCTGTACGTCGCGACGCCGATGATGTCGCTATCGCTGCGGTTCGTCGCCGTGTAGAACGCCAGCGCCGTCTCGCCCGGCAGCACGCGCACCTCGCGCTGCTGCGGCATGAACTTCCACGGCAGCACGTCTGACACCGACGCGTTGAACGTCACGCGGATGCGCCGCGCGTCCTTTACGGGCACGAGGCGCGAGGCCTGGTCGCCGTCCGATGAGGACCCTCCATGCCCGGGAGCTCGGACGGGTTGGCCTCCCCAGCCTGTTGTTTGGCAGATCTGTTATAGATGGGCGACGGGTTAGCATTGGTGATTATGGTCCTGGGCTATAGCGTTTCTTATTTGGTTACGTTCCTCAAGGAACGCAATTGGAAGGGCAAGGGCAGTCGACTGAAGGACTCCTGGTAGTAGTATAGGACCAGAGAGACGAACCATCTTATACATAGGCACAGAGCCGTACGAGAAAGCGACGGTGCCAAGAATGATGCTGAGAGTGTAGAACCTAACACACAGCAGACAAATGAGCTTCCCATTCGACACCTAATCCGCTTGCTTGCTTGCTTTTTCTCCCTTATATACATTGCGCAGGTGGTGATTGGCATACATTGTCGTCCGATTTTTATGTTTATAGTGCTCCCGCAGGCGGTCCATCGAGGGCGGCTGCGTCTGGTCCTGCCGGGCTCTGGTCGTATTCGAGATCGGCCGGCGAGCATTACGGGTAGGGAATCGGCTCGCTCTTGCGAGTTCTCGACGGCATGATGCGCAGGCCCAGGATGGGGCGTCCAATTGGAGGGCCCTCCATGAAATTCGGGGGAGGAAACTCATATTATGTTATGTTATGCGGTGAGTTGTTGAGACTTCTACAGTAGTAAGTCGTGGGCTGATCTAACAATTTGGACCCTGTCAGATGTTTCCCGCAGAGCTCTGATTGACATGGATGAGGTACCTTAGGGCGCCACCCCAAGCTAGGGTACCGATGATACATAGCTTTGTACGCGGGAAAATGTAGGTAGGTTCAACAGCAAGTCACAAAAATCTAAAGGTTTAAAATATAATATAGCATTAAAATAAAAATAAAATAAAAAATTATAATTTATTAATATTAATTTTTATTATAAAATAATTATTTATTAAAAAATATTTTTTATTTTATAATAATTATATATATAATTTTTAAATTAAAAATAATTTTTAATATTATTGTCACGCTTGGCGATCAATGAAGACTAGGCTCCGCAAGTGAGGCTGTATTGCGTATGGAATCTAAGTATGAAGAAAAAAGAAAGAGTGGTAGGAATCCTAGCCACTAGTAGGGATATAATATACAGTAGTATGTGTGGGTGTGTGGGCCCTAGGGCGGTAGCCAGTGGCAGTATGCCAGGTTACCTGATAAGATTATGGTTGTGGCAGTACAGGTATACAGCCACTGCACTAGCCACTATACCGTAACTATTATTATAAATATAAAATTTTTTATAAATAAAATATTATATATTATAAAACTATTATTATTTAAAATTATTTTAAATTTTTAAAATATTTTATTATAAAATATTTTTTTATTAATATTATTAAAAAAATTTTTTTTTTTTATATTTTAAAATACTATATATTATTATTTCGAAATTTCAACAGGTAGACACAATGCTCCAAGTTAGGAAAATGCTTGCCAAATTGTAACATCCTACCTACAACGGGTACCCTAGCCTGGGGTGGCGCCCTAAGGTAGCATGGGGCTGCGCGGATCAATTACAGGGGGCTGTCCGGGGGTGCTTTCAGGCCCACTTTAGCTACGACGGTGCGCAACCTCCACTGTAGCTTCAGGGACTTAAGCTCTGAATTCATCATGTTCATTGAGGTATACTATGTTTCAAGACCCTATAAACCCTACCATACTAAACAAAACCAAACGCTCATGTACGTATGCTAATAGAAAAATATGCAAGCCTTTGCTAGACGCCGTACAGTTACAGTTACCAATTTGTTGATTCAACGTAGCCCCAAAGAAAGTGTATACAATCATGCCGACTTCCCATTTGTCAACTTCTTGCCCATGACAACAACTCGGGACACACGAGCCCTTGCCCTAGTGAAGACTCGGTCCGGGATGTCTATCAGGCATATTTGGATGATCAAGATAATTATCCTGATCAACCAGTCTAATATTCCCAGTCGGGGTTGTCTCCCGCGACTGACTTTAGAGTCCACGAACTCGAAAGGCAGACGCGCGCCGAGATGGGAGATGGCGACGTGCAGTCCGCTACTGAAGCCATCCTCGTGGAAGCCGTCTCGAGTCCATGCCCCAGCATAACTGATTCCACGCTTGTTCTGGATATTTGGGAGCTGCTCTAGTGCCTGGACGGACTCAGTGGTGTATAAAGGATGCGAATAGGAATATCGTCCTTGTATGGCTTTTGCTCTTGGCTCGCGGATAGGATTCAGAGTGACCAACACGTCTCCAAAGGCCTCGCGAGGAATGTGCTGTATAAGGTTCATGTTATAAGTCACGGAAACCTGGTCGAGGTCTCGATTTGCCCATGGCGATGACGTTGCTAGGTAGTTCCATGAAGACCACGCCTTTTGCCTCTTAGGCATGAGAGATAGGTCGGAGTGAAGGACGCATGTGTTCTCTACCGTATGGAAAGTGCGCATGATGGCCCTCTCTTCGTCGCTAGCTGAAGGTGCGATGATCTGAAAGGCCTGATCTCCCTGAGTGGCGAGAATGACATGGTCGTAGACTTCGGTTTTGCCGTTCTCGAGGTGCAGCCTTACTTGGCCATTCTTATCATTCGATAGAAACTTCACTCCAGTCTTGAGAAAGAGGTGGTTCGGGGGAAACCCCTTCATGATCGCATCGACGTATGACCTGGCGCCATTTTCTAAAGTAAGCCACTCCGACCTCGTCGAAGCTATGCTTAGGAGATGATGGTTCCACCTGAGTTCCATTGTTAGTATCGAAGTCTTGTAGATTATCACCATGCGACTTACATAGATCTGACCAACATGACAATAGGGAATTGCAGAGCAGAGTGTTTTGAGCTAATTCTCCACAGCACAGCCGCCATGGGAATAAGATAGTCGTCCCGAAACGTGTCTGAGTAGCCTTGCCTGTCTAGATAATGGCCCACAGTCTCCAGGCTCTTCGGGAATGGTTGAGGGTCGTTATGACTAGCTCCCTCGTGTCTCAAAAGGTCCAAGGCAAACTGATTAAAGCGCAAGATGTCGAAGACCAGCCTCCACATCCTCGGTGAGAAGAAGTTTGTTCTTTGACAGAAAATGGTATTCAAGCCGTCGCTCGACCACTCGAATCTCCCCTTGTCCCGTGAGAATCCAAATGTCAGGTGCGTTTTGACGGTCGGCACATTGGCCTTCCTCAGAAAGTTGACAAAATTAGCTATCAAGATGTTAGCTGAGCTCTTGTTGAGACATCTGTAGATCACGAACGGTATGTTTCTTCGTTTAGGACGCTGAAGCCTGTGTCGACCAGGGTTTGAAATTTCGCCTTTTTCCATTCGATCGTGTTCGTGTGACCACCGAGCCGATCGGCGGCCTCGTACAGGTAAACATCATGGTGTGTTCGGTTCAGTGCCCAGAGGGCTGCAACTCCCGCGGCGCCGCCACCAACAATGGCCACTTTTTTCCTAGGCACGGTATTAATGGCTGATGTCATTGATGATGTTTAGGTAATCCAAAATAACGACAGGGTGTGACAAGGCGTCGGAGGTAATGGGGTTAGGAATTCCGATGGATTTTATGAATGGCTAGCGATATCAAGGGTATGCTGTGTCTAATAAACTCGGACGGTTGCTACTGCTAGCGGGGAGGCAAGACATTAAGGTTAAGACAGAAGGGTGACGGTTGCGTATATACTGACTGACTGGGCTCAGTAGGCTGGGACGCAACCATAAGTTAGGTAGGTAGCGAGGTAGAGAATGTGGTGGCATGAGGTTGGGTTAGGTAAGTATTTAGCTAGTCGCCATCTAATCTACTACATACAAACAGTATGTAGATACTAGCAACGCGCATCCACAGGTACCATGCAACGTGACGAGACGAGACGAGAACTCAGGAACCATTGATGAGATGGACGGGGTACTCGGACATAGTGGCGCTCTGTGGTGCAATCAACTGCGTGGTTGCGAATGTCTCGCAAGAGCTACCAGAGCTACTGCAGCTGTTCTCCTCCACTCTCAACTCGGCACAACCAGCGGTGGGAGAAGAAGAAGCGTGTTGTAGGGCCGTGGGTATTGTAGGTTGGGTACTTACATGTGATTCTGACCCTGGTAATTTCGCCTCATGGTTATAGGAGCCAGGCTATCTAGCTAACAGCCAGCTATGCAATTCTAAATAAAGGCGGTAAAAAAAAGGCTCTTACTGGACCCAGCGATGATAACAATGTGATTTGTGATCTATGATATCGCGCGGACGAGATGGTACTGGATGCCTACATCATACCAAACCATACCATACCTAGCTGGGTGGTGGCGGGAGGTTGGTCAGTAGGTAGTTGGTCTCGATGTTAAGTCCCGCCCCGAAGCTAAGCTAGTTGCGCTGACAAAATGGACGGAACGCTGGCTAGTTGCAGATGCCTTCCTCTTTCGCTCTGTCTTCTTCCCGAAACGAAATGCGCCTCAGCTCAGGCATGTTCATTCTATGTATGACATGTTGTAAATGTTTAGGTAATCATAGAGAGAGAGAAAACAACTCAATACAACTTGAATTCCAAGTGCTAGACAAAATTAGGTAGTCTAAATGCTGGGGTGACCTTTAGGCATAAACTACCTCTATATTTCTGGAAGAGCGTTAAAGTCTTCTATACTTAGCTAGCTATGCCTAAAACAAGCTTGGAATGACTGAGCCTGCCGGTTTTCCGATACTCTGGCAGGCCAATCGTCATCTAAAAACAATAGGGCCAGCTACGTAACAGAACAAGTCACAAATGCCCGCACCATCCCAAAGCCATCTTGGTAGCCACGTGGAAAAGCAAGAAAAGCATGGACGGTACACATAAGCATCTATAACAAGCGGGATATATATGCATGGAATGGTGCATGAATGCACGCGCCTTTAGATACTCCGTCAAAAAAAAGTTAAGTGAAGTTAGGTATGTCGAGGCTCAACGGGACCGAATACTCAGAGGCGGCAGTCCGAAGACCACCGTCTAATATCCAATTCTTTAAAGCTCCAGTTTCAGTCTACCCGGCTAATACAACTCTGCGCTCGTGAAGGAAAAAGGAACGCGGAGCCTAATAACTGCACTCGGGGGTAATCAACTTTCATAATGGAGAAAAAAGAGAAACAAGAGTGGGAGCAAAATTATCACGTCGCTTTATATAGCTAGATCTCGTGCTAGTGCACAGACCATGCACATCTGGCTTAACCTAGGGCAGGTGTGGCTCTGGTGGCTGCGTTCGGGTCTGAACCCGTGTGGCTTATTGGGGGCTGCCTATTGTAGCTCAATTAGCCTGATCTAGACTAGCGTGCAAACAACGCCATACCTTAATCGCATTTGGAATTGCGAGTGCCTAGACTAGGTAGATGACCCGGTCGGGACCTGGCCTCGTGAGTTACGCAACAATCAAACGTCTGATCCATCCAACCTCCCCAGCAGTACTGCCCCAGCCAGGCCGACTTCAACGATTCCCCGAACACCAAACATCATTGAAACACAAGAAAATCGATAAAGACAATAATTAGCCAACAAAAGTCACGAAGTCCCACCCCAGATCTAGAACGATCTCGAGCTTCAGAAGGGAAGCCACCCCGCCGGGCTAAATCAGCACCGATTGAACAAGATGGCGAACACCCTCGATACCGACGCCGGCTCTGAGCTGTTCAGCGGCTACGAGGCCGAGTTCAAGCTCGTACAGGCCGACCTGACGCAGAAGCTAGACCAGATCCCCGAGTTAAATGGCGAGCCGCGGAAGGCAGCTGTCAGCCAGGCAGAGCGAGCGCTCGAAGAGGCTGAGGAGTTGGTACGCTCTCGAACACATCCATTCATATATGAATCGATCTATCTACACATCCACGCATCCTATCCACATCTGCCTCCGCCTCTGAATCATGAGTGAGTGCTGCCGCTAACCAGATGTTTCCACACAGCTCGGCCAGATGCGTCTCGAGAAGCAGAACATCCCATCAGCAAACCGGAACAAAGTGAACGCGCGCCTGCGCAACTTCGAGACGGACGTCGACAAGGCGTCGCGCAAGCTCCGAGCTCTAGCGGACGACCGCGCCGCCCTGTTCGGGTCGCGGTACACAGACGACCCCAACGGCGCGAGCCCGAGCGACCGCCAGCTCGAGCAGCGCCAGCAGCTGCTCGCGGGCACCGACCGGCTGGACCGGTCCTCGCAGCGCCTGCGCTCCTCCCAGGCCCTCGCCAACGAGACCGAGGCCATCGGCGCCGCCACCCTCGCCGACCTGCACGCCCAGCGCGAGGTCATCCAGAACACCAGTACGATGCTCTTCGAGAGCGAGGGCTACGTCGACCGCAGCGTTAAGACGCTGAGGGGGATGGCGCGTAGGTAATGGGTCCCCCCTTTTCCCTTTTGATTTATTTGTTCAATCCCTCTGACATGTTCTTCTCGTTGATTAGGATGGCTACAAATCGGGTGATCACCATCGCCATCATCACGGTCCTCGTAATACTCATCATCGCCGTCATCTTTGCCAAATTCAGATAAAGGGCAGCAAGCGTTAGAAGAGTAGACCTTGATGATGCACAGCCTTCCAATCACAGATCTCTCGAGGCTAGTGTAAATGGAGGATCAGAGGGATCGCGATGTATGCATAGATACTTACGCCTGACGCTAAGTATAATTAGTCTCAGGGTCCTCTTGAGCCTATCATTGGTGTAGTAGTAAACACTCTGTATTTTGATGGAATCATGCCGTCAGATCATGGCGGCATGAGAAGAACTGGGCGTTCTAGCGGAGTAAAAGAGGAGTTGACTGGGTGTTTTTACTGCCTTTTTGCATTACCCTCACAGAATTTAGATATCTATACCTCTCGTATATACATACTACTTCGGTTTTGACGCAGGCAGACGTGGCCGAAGAACTAATTCGTTAAATCCAATTCATTCATTGTTTATGGTGATCATCATCGTATTTGAGCGTACTAATCTATTTTGCAATTCTTATATACCCCCATGACGCCAATAAGTCAAGGGTGATGCCAGGCTGCTTTTCCCCTGCAGCTTTTACCAGTTCATAGATTTAGATGACATTTTGAGACTGCAGTTAGGACAGTATGGAAATGCTTCAAGTGGGTATCAAGTGGGTGGAACGAGACTCATCCGGACATTACCTCCTGCCGGGCGACTTCGGCTTCCAGACCTTCCCACCACCAAATCCACCGGCCGGACCCCGTCTCTTGTCCTCGCCGAGCCCACGCCTACCGGACGCAATACCGCCTCTGCCACTCCTGCCTCCGCGCATACCGCGGCCGCTGCCCCGTCCTCCACGGAATTGACCGCCACCTCTACCCCTATTAACGTGTGACTTGATAGTCGAGACATCCTTCTCGTCAACGTCCATCTCCTCATCCTCGTCGTCTGTCTGTCCTCGCTTGTTAGAGAACTTGAGACGTCCTCCACGGCCTCTGCGTCCGGCGTCTTTGCCCTTCAGCGCCGCAACGTAGGCGCCAACGCCGCCGCCCTCTTGTTCGCCCGGTGTATCAACAACCATGGCGTCGTCGTCTGCGCCGTCACTATCTTCGCCCACGATGAGCTTTCCATCCATGTCTGTCTTCATTTTCCTCTTTCCGGCTTTGCGTAGTTTGCCCGGCTTAGTCGAGGAAATTCTAGCTAGGGCATTGCGATCCAATAAATCGAGCGGCTCATCTTCGTCCTCCAGAATATACGCCTCACCGCCTTTCTTCGCCTTGCGCGATGTGCTAGACATATCAACGTCGGAATCATCAGAAGCGTCTGAGTCGTCACTACTATATAACGCCTCATCGTATTCACTTTCGAAGCGACCACGTCGCTTAGTGCCCTGCTGGTCATCCTCGTTGCCCTGTGCTTTGGCGGCTTCCCGCTTCCGCTTGCTGCGCTCCTTGGTCTTGCGAATGTTGGTTAACAACTTCCTGTCCGCCTCGGGGCAGCTCTGATTCACAGGCTCGAAGCCAAAACGGCGAACCATTCTTTCTATAATGTGCTTGACCTTGGCTTTGAAGTGGCCCTTGTGCTCGTGCGACCAAACCATAAGATTCGGTACCATCGACGGCAGCCGGGGAAGCATCATCTCAGTCGGCAGACTAATAACGCATACTTTAACAAAGCCTAATACGCTCTTCACAATCTCTCTATTGTTTGAGGTTAAAAAGAGGTCCATCGTCTGTACTAGATCGCTCAGAATTTCCGAATTCACGGATTCTCTAAATTCGTAGAGGATGCGAGTCAGGGCCGTGATCGAGGCCGAAATCATGTGTGGTGTGCTCCCCGCAAGTCCAGCACTAACCATAGTGAAAAACTCTTCTATGCTTGCAGAAACGGAGGGTGAATTATCGGGCATATGAGGCACTTTGCTGTTGTCGATCTGCTTGCCCTTCGCTTGTTCAAGCCGCCGACCCATGGTGACCAAAAGGTCGTATGCGATAGTCCTAGCTTTTTCGTTGTTTTCTTTGCAGCAAATCACTACTTCGGATAGGACTGAGGGGATGAAATGAAGACAATCATCGGGTATGAAGGGAATTAGTGCGGCCATCGCGGCCAATCGCTCTCGTCGAGCTGGAGCTGAGACCTTGTCGGCACTCGAAAGAAGAAGGTTAGTTAACTCGACATGCTGTTCCCGAAGCGCAATCTTTCCAATTTCGGAATCGGCAAGCCTTGGTATTAATTTATACGCTTTCTTCTGCAACTGCGGTTCGTCGTTTTTCACGATAATAAGAGAAGCGATGTTGAAAAGAGCCCCAAAGCTTTGACGTGGCAAGTATGCGGACATGGTGATTACCAAGTCCATAAGCGTTTGGCTTGTTGAAGGCATCTTGTCCTGGGAATTTTGGGACTTGTTCTTGCCCTCTGTGTTGCCTGCTTCATTCATCGCAGTAGCAAGCATTGTGCTCACACGATCGAATGTTTCAATCAACTCATTTCCAGAGGTAATGCTAAGATATGCATTTATCGTTTGGAGTATAGGCCCCCGGGACTGGGGCAAAGTCTGGCTGTAAACATTAAATAGAACGGCGAGAAGGTTTCCAGAAAATCCGCTTAGGTAGGCGAGGTTTTTCTGTGCGTCGGCTTTCGATACCCTGCTCTGGAGAAGTAGGCTATCGCCATCTTCAATAGCAACAATAGCCTGGTTTGACTCAACCAACGATTTAAGGGCTCGGCATACATCAAGTCTCAGATCGACTTGCTTGTATAGAAGATTAGCAAGCATCTCCGCAAAGCTTTGATCGAAAGCAACGGTCAGATCCAGAGGAAGATCGCAGTACCCAGGAAGAATAGACCAGGTCTGGTTGACTATGGTCTCGTAGATCTTGATCTCCATGGTTTTCGCGGCCTCGCCATGATCAAGCACACGCTGGAACATTGCCTCACTTAGTGGTACAAGCTCGGTCCTGAAATGCTGAAGACTGGTGTTGCATGTGTAGTCGCGTAAAATTGGCAGCATCCACGCCCTACCAGTTTCTCCCTTCACTGGTTTGACGAGATTCAAAGGTAAGACCGACAGAACAGCCGGCGGCCCCATTGCGCGTATAGCTCTCCCAATGACCTCATCTGCTTGTTTCTTGCCGACGAATGAGTCGCTGCCGCGGATTTCTCCAATAGTCCGCACAACATTGCGCATAATAGGGTCGGCTCGCCACCTTAAAGTATCGAACATGGCCCCGAGGACATTGAAAGTCTCCATCCACGCCGCCTGATATTTTACACTTATCAGGCCCTCGGCGAGCTTGGCGATTTTCTCTAGTGTTTTCTCGTCATAAATCGAAGGCTCGATGATGACTTGGTCAGGTATGCAATTTGCTACAAACGAGATCAAGCACTCGGAAGCAGAGACCCGGATATTATGTGAAGATGAGTCCATAAACTCGGAAATCATTGCAAACAGGTCCGGCAACTTCTGAAATGTTTCCTCGGGCTCGATCTGAGCCGATACGTCATACCCACGGGACAGTATGGCTATCCACGGCGGAAGCAACTGGGTATCATGAGCAGCGGGTCGCATCTCAGAGATGATCTCGAGGAGACGGGGGAGTTTCGCTGAAGCAACTTCATCAGCCATACCCTCGAAGATCATTTCAAAAATGTCAAAAACCGCCATCGTCATATGCTCGTTCCCACCCTTGGCAATGCTAAGTAGAAGCTCGCATAATGCCTCAAGGTTCCTGCTCGGCCAGCCCCCGCTTGCCGCGGCCAACGTCTTCACAAGTTGGAGGGCATGTATCAGCGCCGGGTCATGCTCCCCCGCAGATGGCTTCTTTTGCTTTTTCGAAATGGCAGCCTTGGTAGCCAGATCAGACAAGCTGTTCATGGCTGTCTCGGCGCATAGATCAGACGCGGGATGGTCGAGGGATGGGCTCGGCGGTGGGTTCTTGAGGACTTTGCGTAAGGCATCTTGGGCTCGCTTGCGTACTTTTGGCCGGGGGTCCAGAGCTAGATGAAGCAGTCCGGCAACTGCTCGGCGCGGGCTGATCTCGCTAGTAGGCAGCTTCCATGCTGCAGAGTCCTGGGCGAGGAGGAGGGACTCGAGACACCCTATTGAGGGCTTCAACAAGGGGGCATCGGCACCAGCCAATAATAAGACGGGCGCAAGAAGCGTCAGGATCTGGGTGAACTTGGCTCGGAGTAGCGGTTGCGGCGCGAAGGGAGTGACAGTGTCGAGCAAGTATACGATGGAAGGTGTCAGCTCTTTATTGCCTTTGCCCTCACCAACGGATTGGTTAAGCAGGGCCAGTAGCGCGGCAAAGTATCCTGTCGGCGTCGGCGAGGTGTTCTGCTCTTTCAGTGTTTCCTCGACCGCTTTTAAAACAACCACCGTCTACACGCAGAGAAACGAAGTCAGTTATTCCGTATATTTAGTATTCAGTATAGACCAATATAGAGAATATACAAGACGGTTGCGCACCTGCTGTTGGCTCTGAAGATTCGGAGACCGTATCTTGTCTAGCTTCTCCTCTAGCGTCGCCATCTTGAGAAGCACAATATGTAGACTTGAGACTTGTTAGAGCCTCGAACACTTGAATTCTCAAGAGATGGTCCTTTGGGGTTTTTGGTTTTTTTCCCAGTTCTAGTTGTTATCGGGGCTTATCGCAAAACAACCCCACATTTATTCCCCCACCATGCGCCCACCATGATCGCTACCTGTACATAGGTAGGTCCCTTCAGCCGTCTATACATTTATACAAGCTTAGATACAAGTACCTTTAAATAGACAAATAAACATAATTTCTTATTATATATAGTACGAATAAGACATGTTCGGAATCTGCATTTGTACTTCGGAGATAGACATGTTGTTCCCCCTATTTAAGGGCCCTAAAGCGGTCTCTTTGACCAATATCATGATGTAGGTAAGTATTTAAGCCAACTGTCTAGGCCTGTGCGTCCCTGCATGCATACCTATCGCGCCTAAATCAGAAGAGGCAATCAGAGTATTCTCTGATCAGTACTGCTCCGATCTTTCGTATGAGCATGTAGACACCGTGAAGCGTTTTAATTACAAGATGGCTCCGAGCGATGGTCCAGACTTCGAGCCGCAGAAGATCTTTGCTGCCGTCTCGCAGCTTGGACTTGGAGGAGAAGCACCGGTACTAGACGGTGAGTTCCGCGGAGGTCAGTGTCACATATTCAAGCTCAGCTTTCGAGATAAGGAAAGTCTAGCCGTTCGCGTGCTACTATACATGAACGTTCATGACCAACTAGATAAGATCCCGGTGATCAAGATGGAAGCGGAAACTCTCCAGGTGCTTGAGGCAAAGGGCTTCCCTTGGGCTCCAAAATGCCGTGGATATAGTCTAAGCTTCGACAATCCCGTCAAGCACCCATTCATCGTGCTTACCTGGGCTGAAGGTTCAAGCCTTGCTTGGGACGAAAACTTCCCCGAGCAGCCACATCGAAATCGCTTGCTAGGCCAAATAGCGTCGATACAGCTATCACTAATCGAGTGTACGCTTGAAACCCGTACGTAAGCCATTCGCTTGACAAACGACAACACTGATCAAAATCACCAGGCTCTACAACTGCAAAAGCCTATTTTGAGCGACTTCTGAAAAACAGGCGTGCTCGGGTTGCAGAGGGTAAGCTCCCTAATATTTCCAATCAGGATTGCGTCGACCAACAGGGCTTTCTCGATCATTTACTCGGCCAAGAACAAGACAACATGATATTCACCATAGACCATGGCGATCTCAACCCTAATAACATCATTGTTGACGATAAGTACAACATCCAGAGGTATAGAAAGAATACGAGAGCGTATATTCCCCTGGCTAACGACCAATCGCAGTGTCATCGATTGGGGATTCGCATCGTTCGTTCCAATCATAAGAGCCGCCAGTATTCCCCGTTTCTTATGGCCTAACCCGCCAGATTTTCGCCCGAACGTAGTAGTTCAGAAGGATATACAGTCTTATGCCATGTGTTTTGCTTCCCAGCAATCGCAAGCGGCGTTATACATGCAACGCTGTCAAATTGCAGAGGGCGTAGAGTTTCGCACACTCTACCTCGAATCGCTCTTGAGTAAAGGTATGCACGCTTCTCTGGCAAGGATCGGATGGAAAGTTCCATACCAGAAGATTGTTGAGAATAGAGAAGAGTCGATGTCAAGAAATATTATAGATAATTGAGTGTAAGCCGTGTCTATTAGTCACTTGAGAGCAACTATGGTATCGCATCCATAGACCAGCGCTCCCCGCGTCCTCCACGAAAAAATGTTTATAGCCTTCGTTTGTTGTCGAAAGAGCTTTTCAAACCTCAAATTCTACCTCAAATGCTTCCATAGCCGTCCCATTCAGGGAAAGCATCTTTACTTCCCGAGACGTGTCTGGAGGGGACCCGTGCTTTGCTGCGCTCTCCTTCTGCACTCTGTCTGTTCTTAGCAGAGACCAGCCGCTCCAGCTGTACCGACGACCAAATGCCTCGATACCGCGGCTCCATACCCGGTCCCTAAAACGACTGAGGCTAACGAAAACAGGCCAACAAACAGGGAGACATGCACAGATGATTCCCGTTCCGCTATGCACTGTACTCCATAACCGGGTCCTTGCAAATGCGGGCACCCGGCTACCAGAATCAAACCCGTAAATAGCCTTAAGGAGACCCGATACGATGACACTTTTGAAATGAGCCGGCACATTAATACGTTTCACTATCACGCAAAGTATCGGGTGATGGTTTGATACGACTTACAAGGCACCGACAGCAAACACCGAACCCGTCGCAACTTTCTTCTTTGCGCTCAATTGGAGTTTAGCAACCACCCCAATCGGTAAAAGCAGTATCAAGACGTCGATAAACGCCTCAGCGACACCTGTAGCAAACCAAAAGATATTCAGATCGAAGCAGAACCTAGGGTCGTCCTTCCCATTGATCCAGACGTATTTGATAGGGATGCAGTTTAAAAGATCAGCGATAGTAGATCCAAGCCAGTAGTTTATAACCAGTATGGATAAGATGATGACCTGGCGGCGGAACTTTCTGCTCACTGAAAATAGCCGATTATATAGGAGTAAAATTGAGAGTTTCGTGGTGGAGGTAATGGAGAAGTAGAGGACGGTCGCAGCAAAGCTAAACTGGTTGAACAGAATGTCCGCAGGACTGTTTAGATCATCGTCGTCACCTAACTCGGGGTCGGTCGGGTTGATGATGTTTGCTGGTAGAGGCATTAATTCACTTTATCTACCTTAGAAGCATGCTTGCGGGCAAGGGGTTGGGTGAGTGTGTCTTGATTTCACTAACAGTATAGAACCAAAACGTCCGTGCCGAGCGCCAGTAGTAAAGATGTTAATATTAGCCAGTCGTCCCATTTGAAACCGGCTCGCTTTTTATATCGTACATAAAAGCGAAGTGCGACTGTTATAACTCCCAGAGCAGCGATCACAACTCCGACGCCTATAACGGCATTGGTGTCGTCGCCACCATCGCCATCCATGGTTAGAGCATTTGTATGTGAGTCGAGCGGAACTTGTTTACAAACAGTCCCGCTCCAGATATCCCAGCCATCTATCCTCTTTATATATGTCTAGGGGAAAGAACGGCATCCTGTGACTTTTTATAGCAACATAAATCTTATCGCATCCTTCGATGATACTGTTACATTCAAACCAAACTAGTTCCACGAATACCATGCCGGCCAAGATTTTGAGGGGTAGGAATGGCGGCAAAATCTCATGATCCACTACTCCGCCCGCCAAAAGCTAAATCTCGAATTGTAGCAATATTGATAACTCAGTACGATAGCCTCTGCTGACTTCTTAGCCCAATCTTGGTGAAGTAACAAAGCGACATTTAGTCCATGTGCTTGTTCAGGACCCTAGATCCCGCAGTCTCCGGGAAGTTAAAACACTAGGTCTTCACTCAGAGCAAGAAGTAATTGCTGTATTTAATTTATATATCAAAATAAATATGCCAGAATTATTCCTTTTAAGGTAATCTTCCCAAGATAGAGTATGCAATTTGGAGCCAATATAAACATTGGTTTATTTGTCTTGTTTCTTCAACTTATTTAGTAATTAAGTTCGCAGTTCTGCTGAAATTTTCCTCTTATGCAATTATTATTATATACCGGTACTTTAGTCAACAGAATACGTTCGGAAAACGCTAGCATATAAAACGTCACTGTCATTTGAATAGATGATCGTTGTCATGCCCTATCATTCACTATACGGTCAGAAAAAAAAAACAGTCCAAGCCTTTCCTCATATTGCTATAATTTTAAACGTAGTATTCTTAGAGCAATACTATCGCTAATTATGCCCGCGCCAAAATCTCACATGCCGTGTTGATCCTTACGGCATGGCATAAATTAGGATAGAAAAGGAACGAAGAAAATGAATCCTACATGGGCAGTTAATACTAGAGTGGAAGGCTGCGACAAAGTCACGGGACGTAACAAAATGTATGAATGAATATATTGACGCCCCCCGCCATCCGTAGTCGATCACAACAAGAGTTCAGGCCTCAGCTATTAATTCTTCTTTGGGGTTCAAAGTTTTTCTCTTGCATGTAACTTGAGACCCTCGTGACCTATAGCCTTCAATAATCTCCGTATAGCGCATTCGGTCCCATACTACGGGCGCCTAGTCCTGTAGCCGTAGGCAGCAGCTCTCATAGAAAGCCTAGGCTTGTCTTAGACACACAATGCTGTCTTAGACGCGTAATGAGGAAACAATCGGTAATTTTCAGATGGGAACTCCAAGCTCATTGTGGGTTGTGAGAAGCTATAGCGAATACTAGACCAATCTAACTAGAAAGTTCTTCAGACCTGTCACGACATATATCTACGAAGTCACAGCGCAAAGGCAGTGAGAACCTCGTCTACAGGGATTCAAAAAACTTACGCGTGGTCTTATGCCAAGGCTTATGTGAGTGGCTCATGGGGCAATCTAGAGTCATTAATGTATAGGTTGAATACAACCTCCTAAAGAAGTTGCATGATAAATTGACATTTAAAAGTATACTGAGTATTCAGCTAAGGTGGCGAAGGGAAATAGTAGGTGTGATATAAAATGAGCGACATCAATGATCCAGCTATAGAGAAAGATGCGGGTGGTACTGACTCGGCTGAAGCCATTACAGTCTTCCCTCTCTTCTAGCGACGCCCTCGTTCACTCTCTTGCGGTCCGTGGTGCCCTTTCTTTTCTGAAAGCACCTCGGTACGGCGAGTACCTTCTTCCCGAGGTAATCGGCCGGGTCAACAGTAAATCGAAGATATTTATTGGCGTTCTCAACGCCGCCGGCAAACGACCCTTCATCCACTTCAAGTTCCATAATATTGATCGATAGAACTTCCGGATCCGTGTCATCAGGCGAGACCGAATGATCGAACGTAACGCCATAATAATCAAATTCCCTGGATAGAAATGTAAATACGGATTATCTATGTGAGCGATAGATACGTACTCTTGTGGAATCTTGTTCACCACTACCCAGCGTAGCCATTCATCACGTATGACCATGTCGTTTGCAAGTTCTAGGCCAACATCCTGGCCATACAATGCCTGATACATCAATCTTGCAAGATCCGGAGCGGCAGATTGTGGAAACTTGGCGGTCTTGGAATCCATATTCCATGAACTCTCTGGAAGGAGCTTTTGGATGGCAACTAAAGGCCCGCCGATATCAATTCTCAAGGGCTTGTCTTTGGGTGGAGGATGGTGAGGGTGGGCGGGGTTGCAAATGCAAGGCGGAATGTGAAGCTTGTAAGCCATGCTGGTTGACAAATTCAGACTGCTGATAAACTGAATAAAATAAAACAAAATCTGAGGAAGAGGAAGAGTGTGGGAGATAAATATAAGAAAAATTGAACATTAGGCAGCAGTAATGCCTCTTCTTTATTACCAACGATATACGCACGGAACCACCTGGTTGCAATGAATTCTAGTGCACCACCCAGCTTCTGTACTGTCACAATGTGAGCTGTGTTCCCGTCTTTCCAGCACTGATCGTAAACATACACTGAAGTATCTTACAGCACCTTCATTAATACAAGTGGTATCATATCAAACGAATTGCCAACCTTAGCTATTTGGCTAAATGTTTTCTTAATTATGAAGTAAGGAAAGCAGAAAACCTACCGTCAACTCGGGTATATGATACAAGATTAAGGGTAAAGATGCTAAGGGAGAGGGAGTCTCCTGCACAGGAACACTGTGTAACGACTAATGTATTAGAACGAAATGGGCTGTGACAAGGCTATTGGAGGACTATGAAGATCACGGGAGCCTCGGCCTCACGTAGGGAGGGCCAATAGGACTAGATTGTCTTAGACCAAACAGGCCAGGAAGGACTGACTGAACAGGAAAGGAAATTTAAAATTTAAGACCTAAAGTGGTCTATTGCCCAAAACTCTTGAACTAAGGAATCCAGCATGATAAATGAACATTCATAGGCCTATGCTCGTCCAGCATCCTGACGAAGATCCTGCAGCAACTCAGCAAATTTCTGTCTGCTTTGCGTCACTCTGCTCTGCTTTACTCTATCAATCCTATCCAAGCGAAAGTCAAACCAAATATTCCCGATGTTCATCATTGACAGAATTTTGAAAACGTGTAATATCATCTACGACGACTTTTATTCATGTAGACACATATATCATACGAGAATAGACTTGAGGGCTAGCCTTGGCTAAGGTTTTTATGTGTAAAAGACTAGAAAGACGGCGAAGCTCTTATTCCGTACACGAATTAACGCTCGCATGTAATAGGTTTGATCCAGCAATCGATGTAATCCAAACCCCACCATAACTCCATAATGAATATTCTCAAAAAACCAATCATGCTCTCTGTTTATGCGAAGTCCTCCTCCTGAATATTGTTCTTTATCCGGAGAAGGATTTCCGTCTTCCATTTATCGAGCTTAGACATCTGGTCATACTGGTATAGCTTGTCCTCGAACTCTCCTGGATCCTCGTTCTCCAGGGCAGCAGCGAGGTCTACAAGCAGCTGGTGCTCCCGCGTACTAGGAAATGTCGGGTCCATCTCTCTGTACTTCTCAAGCGCACGGTTCGTGCCAACCAGGTCTTCGCTGGCAAGATGGCAGATACCCGCCTTCAAGAAGTAGTCCTTCACAGAGTACCGTAGCAAGTTATTGTTGACGGACGTCTCTGCGATCTTCTCGTAATGTTGGATTGCCTTATAGTAGTCCGCTTCCAGAGCGGCAAGGTCTGCAACCTTTAGTAACAGCTTGTTCGCCAGTCTGGACACGTCATCAATACAGAAACATAGCTAAGGCGAGAGCCTGTTCGTCATCATGGGACCTACGCTGTGGCATTATCTGACTCGTACCAGCCGGCAGCGAGTTCGTAGCACTCAAGCGCGCGCTTCCTATCGCCTAACTCAACCTCGAATACCTCGCCCGCATTCTCCTTATGTTGGGCCGCACGCCTGAAGTTTCCCTTCTTGCAGTATTGTTGGATGGCGACTTCGAGACATCTGACAGCGTCTTCGGGGTTTTCCTTGCGGTAGACCTTGGCTATCGTAAGCGAAGAACGGTTATCTAGGGTGTCATTGATGCTGTACCTTGAAGCACTCTACCATGGTGTTGGCAGCATCGTCGGGTTCTTTGAGGTTCTGGCCCTGGATGGTAGCGGCTTTCTCGAAGGCGAGGCCAGCCTCTCGCATGAGGCCCTGCATACGGAACGCATTGGCTGCTTCGACATAGAGATCGGCGGCGTTCATGTACTTGTCTTCGCGTCCGCCGAAGAAACTAAATCCGCCGCTCGCAGAGGACAAGGCCTTGTCTGCCTACACCCAAAGATCATTAGCACAAATGAGGCGGGGATGCGGGGAGAGCAGTGGCCCAACCTTTTGCAACAATGCGCGAGGATCGCCGGCCATAGTGAGACACAGGTAGATGTAAACTAATGGAAAACAAGAGAAGGAATGGAAGTACGCGATAGTTCAGGACGTAGAGAGGTTAATGTGTTGTTGATTAAGAGAGGACATGATTCAGGTAGGTAGGTAGGTACATGTCATACCCAGCATTACGCATAGGTCGTCAAGGTGGGTCTAGCGGGGTGTCTCAGAGGCTAGCTAGAGACGGCCGAGAAGTTACGTCCACCTACATACAGCAGTACGTGTAACGACATCGCCCTGTTTCAGCCCAGCTACTTCCTTCTCTTAGTATTAATTCCATCGACTTTCTAGATGTTCAAACTTATAAAGTGAATGTTCATTGCTACCTAACCTATGTACCTTATACCCCGCTTTCCTTCAGATTTCTTGAGTACTAGTAGGTTTAGGTAGTTCTAACCATTAACCAAGCCACAGTTGACTAAGATTGCGAAGTCTAGTTTAGTTGGTATTTCCACCAATGTGTTCAACAAAATGAGGCTCTGCCAAAAGGCATACAGTAAGTCCTCCTCATACTAATTAGGTATTTAAAAAAAATCAAAAGAGCGAAACAAAAAGGGATTCTATGACAAGAGTGGGACTTGAACCCACGCGGATTGCTCCATGAGGAAACTGTGCTAAGGTAGACCTTAACCTCACGCCATAACCAACTCGGCCATCTTGCCGTCTAACGCTTATTCTGACGGTCGGTTTCTTATGGTAGATCCTGAGGGAAATTTCTGATGTTGGTAGATTCCATTGGTGTTGATTTTGGTGGGCGGTCGAGGCACGAAATCGGATCAAATGACGACATATAATTTGTGCGGTGGTGGGGTAGATGTTTTGGATGTCCTTTTTTATGAAGTCCCATTTAGGTTAGCTTCATTCGATTGGGTATTTCTTTGGCCACCAACCAACATGGTGGGTTGTCCAACCGAGAAACAAAATGAAAACCTGTCAAATCCGGCTTCACTTACATCAATCATGGCAAGATGGCCGAGTTGGTTATGGCGTGAGGTTAAGGTCTACCTTAGCACAGTTTCCTCATGGAGCAATCCGCGTGGGTTCAAGTCCCACTCTTGTCACGAGTACATTTTTGCTTTGTGAATGAATTTTTGCTTCATCTCAAGCAGTACTCAAGCAGACGTTCCTATCTCGAGACCAATTTGCTATGAAAAATCTTATGCTTCTTCATTGGCTCCAATTGGTTATCTATGTAGATTATAGTCGAGGTGAATGAATGTGATCGTACTCAAGTCCTGCCAAGGTGAAGTTTCGTATAGAGCAGTTATCCGCCGAAATATCGTACCGATCCTAATATCAACCACTGCCAACCTACGAAGCTACCTACTTAACAACCCGCAAGCTCTCTCTCACTTAGATCAAAAACTCCCACATCTTCATCCCGAGCGCATCATGAACTCAGCTATATGTAGCCACTGCAGGCTATCACTGCGGCGCACCATCCGCGCCGCCCTGCGCACTTCGCGGCACCAAACAGCTGCTCAGTCCACAGTACCAGCGAGCTTAACACGCCCCTCACGGACGCCGCCCTCGGATTCCCCAGCCGCGACCACAAGTCCAGACCTCGCCTCTCTCCTCTCGCAACCGACGTGGTCCGTCCGCTCCCTCCTCGCCTCAGAGGCTTCCTCCACAGCCCCGGAACCACCCACCATAACGTCCAAGACCCTCCACCACCTCCTCCGCCTCACCGCGCTCCCGCTCCCGCAAACCCCAGACGAAGAGGCGCAGATGCTCGCGATGCTCTGCTCACAGCTCCACTTCGTGCGCGCGATCCAGGGCGTCGACACGACCGGCGTGGCGCCCCTGTGCGTGATCCGCGACGAGACGACGCGCGGGCTACCCGCGCAGACGATCGGGCTGGCGGAGCTGCGGGAGGCGCTGGAGATGGAAGATGTGGTCGGCCATGCGAGGCGGCCGCGGCGGCGACGGACGCAGAAACTATCACCCGCGTTAGAGCAGCAGTCAAGTTCGTCTGGGAAGGAGGAAGGTGTAGAAGAGCAGGGGCAGATATCTAAGGAGGAAGATTGGGATGTATTAGGGGAGGCGAGCGAGACCACAAAAGGGCGATATTTTGTGGTTAGAAGCGGTGGGACAATGTCTCTGCCTGATAACACGTTGGGATGAATGACTGGCAAGTTACTAATTCACGAGCTAGGATTTGTAGTGCAAAGAGTGAGGAAAGGCCATTGAGGGAGAGATACCTATTAGTATATAGGAAGCTATTTACCAACTTCCCGTTCTGCGGGCTTCGCCGATTATGGCTGAGCCTCGACATGTCTCGACCTCCCTGGTATGTATCTCATTCAGCAAGTAGCAATTGCCGAGATCTCTTATTTATACATGTGATAGGCCGCCGTCTTTTGGTTCCATGCAGCCGGCCATCCTGTTTCCCTAACGCCGCGAAATACAGCCGAGTTGCTCATGAATCCATATACTATACAGAACATTGTCTTCGTTACTTCGTTCAATACTCATTCCCGAGCAGCCCATGTAACTAGACTTGATAACCTCCATGGCGATAACCCCCCGGTGGGCGCTGGTTGTCCACGCGGCCTTGTTTGTGACGCGCCTTAGGATTGTCATGCTCAGTCTGCATGTGGCCGCTCTGATTCCATGTCTGCCTCGCTTTACCGTTCGGTTGTTTGGCCCCAAACTTGCCCTTTGGCCCATTCGGTTGCTTGGTGACAGCTCTATCTTTCTGAGTCTGTCCGATCTTTGGTCCCTTCACGATATTTGCATCTTTCTCTCTGAGCTCCGGGTGAATTCCATCTCCTCGCTCCTGGGCAAGGTTGCCGCCTTGACGCATCACGAGCGATCGCTTTGGCAGTTCCTTGTTGATTTCGACCGAGTCAGCATCCTCCCAGCGCAGTCGCAGTAAAACATTGCCGATGTGGTACGGATAGTGAGAATGGTTATTGATACAGTCGCTTAGGTCGACATTCTCAACTCGAGGCACACCCTCAATAGGCTGTAGCCCTGCAATACCAAAGTTCCAAGCACAGGTTCTATACAAGAAACCAAGAAGATAGTCATTTTTGGAGTAGACGTTAATCAGGCGACCCGTAACGACGCTCTTCATTGCCGTCCAGACACGGATTTCCGAGGGACACGGCGCGCCGAATAAGATAACGTTCTCGATAATACCAAAAGCTCTCTTCTCAGACAGCGAAGTCAGACAGGCGTAAATAACCCGGGCGCCAAGTCCGTAGCCGACTAGAGAAACAGCTCTCTCGCCTTGAACCTTGTTGTTTAAAATTTCGGCAAGGACAAGTCCCGTCTTCTCGGCCCGGACCATTGCAGTCGTCCATGGGTTGTCTATGACTTTGCTAGCCTTGATCAGGGTTTCCGGCCAGTGGGAGGTCTTCAAGCTGGTGAACACTGATTATGTTAGTGTACATCCCTACTGTAACCATTGATACTGGCCTTACCGTTTTGCCAGGCAGCGTCCTTTCTGGCCGCGCTCCAGGCGTTGCTCTTCATGACCGTCTGCAAGGCACTGCCGAACTTCGATAGGGCCTCAAGCTCCCATCTAAGAGCATAAACCTCGTTCAACCTACCAAAGGCCCTCCACGGGTATTGAAAGTCGTTATCCTCAGTGCTCCAGCCGCTGATACCAATCGTAACACGCATACGGCGATTCTCTGCCGGGACATCTTTGGGGTCAAGAAGCTCAGACTGTGGAGAGCCGTGCATCGGTATCAATGCGAAGTCTTGAATATCCTTCGCATATGCATCCATCGTCTTGCCGCCCTGCCGTGCTCCGTACAGCCCGAACAGGGTTCCAACAGCGACAGTGCTGTCCGCTGCGCCGATGCCACCCAACAACATCGCTGTGACCGACGTACTAACTCCAATACCGCCGAAAACCGTTCCAATACCCGTGGCTACAAGGGGCTCCGCGAGGGTATCGGAAATCCCAGGAACAGCAGAATGATTGCCATTAGGACGCCATCTTTTGTTCGGTTTACCTTCTTCCGCGCGCTTCTGGGCAACCTCTTCAGCGGATATGCCTTTGATAATTTGGGCTAAGGCCTGAGAAACTCGGTACTCGTCCTGCAGTAGCACATAGGTAGGCACTTCCATTGCAGTAGCAAGCTTGATGAGTGCAATGCGGGAATACGTAGGATATTGATCGAGTCCCAAAAGCAGCAACAGCATCGCATGGAGGATCAAAGCGCGCTTTTCCTTGGGGAGGTTGCAGAGTGCCGTGTACATTGGAGGATATTCCTGTACATGTTGAGCATTAGATGCATCACCGGTCGTCAAAGGTACTACTACTAATTGTTAGCCGTCTTCCTCATGCTCAAGATTAGTCTGAGGTAAAAAGGGGGAACAGGTAATCAAAATTCGACGTATCCCTGCGGCCACCGTAGAGGAAGGACTTACCAGCCAGCCTGGCAGAACTTCCTCTTGCGGCGAAACCGCCTCGTCTGGCATTACCTAGTGCGTGTTGTGGCCCCTGGCGAACAACGTGGCCACCGGTACCACCGTTCTTGATGACAATCTCGTGCAGTCGCTTGAAGACAAGCCCGCGCCACTTCCCGAAGTGGCCCAGAGCATCTCGCTTTAGCTCGGTCAAGCTAGCCATCGCCAATTCGATCTCGGTTCTCTTGGAGTTAGCAGTAGCCTCGTCGGGCGACTTAGGGATCGTCAGCGTAGGCTTGTGCTTGGTTGTGTTTTGGGCAATCGGATGCGACTTCATGATCTGTAACAGAAGTTCGCGATCGTCGAAGTCGGGTCTCTCGATCGGTATGCCTATGTCTCCATACTGATTGCGGTACTTGTCGCTGCCTGGGTTGGGCACTGAGAGTACGACCGCCCGGGGGGCCGTGATCCCTTCGGTAAGCCCGACGGGAGTAATCGTCATCTTGTCAAAGTTCTCACGGATCTGCGTCTGGATTTCGTCCATGATAGCCATCATAAGAACCTGCAGTTGTTTCATCTGCTCAACATTAAGCATGGCACTCAGGTCAACCTCGGGGCGCTTGAAAGGGAATCCCTTGTTGGATGGGACGTGGCGCGGCATCTTTTCAGGTGTCGTCTGGCTCTCGTCACCAGATGAGGTAGTGGATGTAGGTGAGGCGGAGGTCTCCATGGAGGAGTCAGGAATGGTCCCAGGGACCTGAACCACTGGCATTTTTATTTTGGATCTTTCTGGCCTTAGGTTGCCAGTCGGTGGCTGCAGTCAGCGATAGGTACAGCAACAAGGAAGGCGCAGGATAGCTGGTGCCGAAGGGTAACAGGTAGGTAGGAGGTAGGTAGGCAGGTAGGTGTGTAGGTACCTAGTCTGATGCCTGGACTGCAGTTCCCTCGGCACCTGTGGGTGGATCTGTATTGAAGCTGGAGGTAATGCAAGAAGGAGAAGGAAGGGGTGGTTCTGGATGGTTGGAAGTAGCTGCTGCCCTAGACAGGCGTTTGTAGATGGTACCTATGGGACGGGACCAGGATGTGCCCATTCATACCCCAGCGTGCAGAGTCCCAAGTTCCAATGCTTCAACTACATGAACAAGCGGGGTCAAGCAGGTACGATCAAATCGGACCAGTCCTTGTCAGAGGTAGTAGGTACCTACTTTGTGCAACAAGTCCACGTTGCTGTCCGTCGGCCTCTTGTGTGCAGTCTGTCTCGGCTGCCAACTTGCTTCCCGGAAGAGTTTCCATTCAATCCAGGTACATGGGGCATGGGTGAGCAAGACAACAAGAGGCAATGAGAAATGTGCTCTGCTACCTATGTTGATAAGTAGGTTTCAGGACACAGTGCATCTAGGCTACAGGATGGAAGCATTCCCTATTGTTGGTTCTCAAGGGAGTCTCAAGGGTTGTCCAAACATTATGTCACACGACGTCTGTTTTGGGACGACATTCACAATTCAGCCGCCTTGTTGTTGCGAACTCGAACGTTGACTGGCTTGATTTGGTCTCAGGAAGTGCACAGATTGCTCTGATAGGGTGAAGAACTTTGTTACACAAACAAGGTGCCCCTTATATTAAAGCCGGGACCACCTACCATCAATCACCAGCAGTAATTATCTGTGATAGGCCATAAAAACAGAACTACGGCAATACACCTTGTGGCTATATAAATTCTTCACGCTACTCTTACTGACTTCTGGGCAACAGAACAGGATTCAATCAAGCCACTATCCTGTAATAGAATAAACAGTAATAGCTCGCTCTTTACCTGATATTAGTGGATTGAGAACGGTTAACGATGGAATCGCAAAGATAAAGAGAACATATTGGCAATCTGGTGCTGATATACGACATCGCCAATAGCGCAAGTGCAAGCTATAGAACTCTAGATTTATATACAACCTGTAACACTCTTACTTATGAGATGTTTCAATCTGACACGCGAAACTGGTGGCAACAAATGTGCTATTCACCTCGTCAAACCCTGAAGAATACAAAATAGACACAGCATATCCCCCTTCCTGTTAACTCTTAAGAATAAAATCATTTGGGATAGAGGTGTAGTTGATATCCCATCAGGAAGTTGGTAGTTTATGGTCGTGAAGGACAGCAAACATTTTCAACCATACGCTCTTCCACACTCCATGGGCTAATACAGTAATGGTGGAAGATATATTGAGAGGTTACTAGAGGCAACTGTTGGAGCCTACTAATATGATAAATATACGTAAAACTTCTGCTGTTCTCCAGCAAAGATGTAACCATACGTTGAGTAATTACATCATGATATTTGGGCCCATGTATTGAACCTCAACATTTTGGGGCAACTTGTTAACGTAAAGCGTGGCAACCGAATATAATAGTTGCGTGCTAGTCTTTGATGGAGGGTAGAAGGTATATATCAACCAAGCTAGGCAGCTGGGATACTGATTTTGCTTTTCTTGTATATACACATGCTTTTGTCATTACAACTACAATAAATGCGCCATTAGCAGCAATAATATACTCTACCAGTACGAATACCAATAGAAATTTTACCAGGCACCAGAAAGGTACCCGATATCATAATTGAATGAGCTAATTGCCCATTACATCTTTGAGGGAAGAGAGTAGAATATTCGGGTCTAACGGGAGTCGAGTGCAAGGGCAATTACCATGGTTTTTTATTCTATGTTATTATATATCACGTTGAGTTACATCTATGAGTGCAGTCTTATAGAAATACAAGTAGCATTATGTTTTTGTATGCCATTGTAATAAATACCATGGATACAGCATGAAGGCAAAACGTAGCTGTAGCTACCTCTGTATGTGTATTGCGTAGTCCTGTTAAAGGCTGAGGTAGGCTCGTACGGTGATGGGTAAACTTCGATGGATGGATCGTTATACCGAGTTGAGGTAAATTCACGTAAAGTACTGCATGCATCAAAAGCAGATAGATCGTGCCGTCAAGGATTATATTTTAAGAGATTGAGCTGAATGCTGTGCGACGCACGTGGTGATGCGGATTTCGTTCGCGGGCTTTCGTCAACAGTTCTCGCCTAGGCAAGCTCTTATTAATAGCTCAAGTAATGCAGTAGTACCTTGGGGTCCAGAAAAACAATCAAGGTCCACTTATTGGCCGCTTATCCCACGTGTTTGTATGTTAGGTAGTCGAGAGACTCTCCGGCCTGTCTACCTACATAGGTATTTATTCTCCTTCTGGGAAGAGGGCGATCGGGCTGCATACATTCTAATGGCTTGTGTGACGAATAGTATGTATCTAAGGGTAGCACTAGTATCGTATGTTTGATGCTCTGGCTGATGAAAACGGTGCAGGTACCCAAGATACATACTAGTATCTGGGTGCTATTGAGCTAGAGCTAACTAACCGTACATACAGCCTATGTGTGACAAGGGAAACGGGTGCAAGCTGGATCTCGGACATGTAGCCAGGGACGGGAAACTGAACCGAATGAGGGGTACGAACTTATGCCTGGATACTATAGATTGGTCTAGAGTCTGGATTATGCTGGATGTTGTTGGTTTTATCTTTTGCTTTCGCCTGTTTTACTACGTAGGTAATCCACTCAGTGTCTTAGTAGCTTGTGCCGTCTAGCATTGGGCTAAATACCTACCTAGGTATTTACACTAACTACACCACCTGCACATGGCGCACATGGCCTGCTAACCTATGCCTATCTCGGGTAGTTAAATGGGCTGAAACCCACCGTCGGACGTGGGATTTGGACATCTAGCTTCAGTTTCGTACGCACATACACCACTACCTCAGCTCAGAACTTTGGGAGGCTCTCCCGTACTAGGCCTAGCCAGTGTGTCCTAACTCCGCAAGTCTAATTAGTTCCTATCGTGTCCGAGGTGCCCCTCCGCGTCTCTCCCGTGCTTCCACTGCACTACTCCGCCCGATCATCTCCGAGTTCCAGAGTTTCATTCTTCTGCCGCCGGACTGGCTTTTCCTACGCAGAAGCCTCACGACGTAGGGACCTCTTTTGAATCCGGCTCGAACCGTCCAGGGCTAATTTGCCTATTGTGCTGCCGTGTCATCTGCCTTACCTTGCTGTTACCGTAAACCGGCTGGGCGTGAGTTAGACAGCTGCGCATCAACGTCTCTCTACTTTTCCCTTTCCAACTCGGGTAGGACCCCTAGGTATCTATCTAGCTACTTAGATACCGGGCGAAGGGCTTGGCTAGAGACTCGAGCAAGTCGAAAGGACGGAGACTGAGGTGAGTGACATGGAAAGAGTACTGGTCCCTTTGAGTGGCATGCTGTTTTCGAAGGAGCTGTGCTGATGAACTAGATATAATCCGCTCTAGATCGCATATCCACTCGTCGCATCGCATCGCACCTCATTGCATCACGTTGTATCGTCCCGCGTCCTGTCGCATCGTATCGCATCGATCTTCTCTCGCCCAATTGCCGTAACGAGTTATTACCGACTGTTCATCTTCGATATTTGCTTCGCTTGTAGATGATTGGTGCAGCCTCTGAGCTGTTGCTCCTGTGCCCTTCTTTTTTCGCAGGTATAGCTGTACGACTACCCCCGATGGCATCTATCGTATGTGGCAAGGTGCACGATGGACAGTAATCTCATCGTTTTCTAGGCGGTAAACATACGTTACGTCGAGAGCTACAGCCTAGTATAGCCCCTCGGCCCTAGCAGACATTATCGACGGTCTGTTTTTATTCACTTGTGGAATTCGCCTTGGCTTTTCGGCCGCGGGGTGTATTCCCACACCTCAGCGACTTGTCTTCGTTTTCGACCCTCCTCACACTCGAAAGGTTATCTCCGTCAATATCTGGTGTACGGGACGCCCTATAATTATCATGAGTGCTTGTTCAATTGTTGACTAGCTTCCGATCAAAAGCTGCTTATTCCTCCGGACATAGGTGGTCGGGGGTCACCTTAATCAGTGCCACTGGTCCATTTCTGGACAGGCAAGTCTGATCTAGCCACGGCCTACCGGCACAATGGAGAGTCTCAGCATCGCCGTCATCGGCGCTAACGGAGTGGGCAAATCCCATTTTATACGATCAGCACTGTCTTTACCTCCCTCTCCTAAACCTCTGCCCCCGTCGCCTGACCCCAAACCAATAACAGCACGTATCGTGGTCGATAACACGCCCTACACCGTTGCTTTGTTTGAGCTGGACCTCCAGTATTTCGAATCAGAATACTTCGGCGGTCAATATCGACAGGTCAAATGGCCTAAGCAAATGAACGGTACCATTCTGCCTCGCGTCCATGGGGCGTTGTTCGTCTATGATGTGATGAATAGGGAGAGTATTAATTACCTGCCTGAGACACTCAGTAAGTCGCACTAGTCATTTCTCTATGGCTATCTCAAAACCCACTCACCGTCTCCCGACTATTATTAGACAAAGCTAAAGGTAAACAGATGCTCTAGTAAACTCGTCACTCCCTGCTGTTCTTGTGGCTAACAAATGCGACAATCCGGAGTCCACAAGGCATATCGACGCAGATGCCGTCGCTGCGGCTTGCAAATCGTGCCTTGCGAGCTTTAAAACATCAGTCGATAAACCAGAGACAGCGCGGATGGCACTGTCCGCATTACTGAGGGCTATGATCCTAGGGCCCCAAGGTACGTGCGTTTTCATGTGATGTTATGATTCCTCATTGTGAATCCATGCTCCGTCATCTCATCTCGATACTGAAGTGTACTCTAGAAAATGAGAATTCGGAAGCGACGGGTCTCAGGCGGCGAGCAGCTTCGGAAGCGGCTCATCTCGATGCCCCAACGGAGTCGCTATCTCGTCCCATCAGTCAACATAGTAGGCACAGTCGAGCGAGCTCTGACATGTCATTGTTACGAGGTTATTACGCCACCCAAGAGAATAGCGATTACCGGCATTCAAGAATCCCGCGGGTGGATCTCCTGGGCGGGCAAATACCAGACGAATATGGGTCTACGCAGACCGTTCACAGTATGCTCCGGAGTCCTGGTGTTCGACTCGATCAAGCTCAACATATTTATGAGGTTGTTGAGGACTCCGATGGGGAGTCTCTGAGGTACTCTGATGATATACCTCTTCTGCAGCGGGGTGACGAGCCTCTCTTTGACCGATCTCCGAAGAGGCCTGGGCTAACTTTTGCTGAACTTGTTGATCGTTTACTAGCTCCAAAGCTATCTAGAGCGGATCAGAACTTTGCGGGGGTATTCTTGTGTTTATATCGCAAGTTCGCTACGCCCGGGGAGTTGTTTTCTGCCATCCTAGCGCGACTAGACGCTATTAAAGATGACAAATCCATTCATTATCTCACGAAGACGACTACACAGCTGCGGATTATTGAAGCGATTGCTAAATGGGTTGCAACCTATCCGAACGACTTTGCCCGGCCCCCAATTAAGAGAAGATTGGATGAATTAGTCACACATTTATCATTCGAGCCAATATTCTCAGCTGCTGCGTTACAAATGAGGAAAACACTAGAAGAAAGTGTCATTGAGGATGATGATACAGGCTGGGTTAAATCTGAGCTCGAAGACAATGAAGCAGAAAACGAGCCTGCGGCAACTGCACCTAGGGAGGGTGCAAGGCGCGGCAACGATCTTCACGAGAGTATGAGCTCTCTGAGTATCGGTAACCCGAACCCGTCTGCCAGCTCTTTGGTTCCAGGTTCAATGGGAGCTAACACGAAGACCCATTCTTTCCAATTCCACTTGTACGAGGATTACGAGCGCGAGGCGGCTACGATGACGCCTTCATACACACTACCATTAACGAAGTTTCGGTATCACATCTTCATGGATATGGCAAACGACGATATTGCGGACGAGATGACGCGGATCGACTGGGTGATGTTTTCGTCAATACGTATACGCGACCTCGTGCGGCATGTTAGTCTGTCACCTGAGCAGAAGGAGAAATGTAAGGCAATGAGGAATGTTAACCGCATGATCTCTCATTTCAACCATATCGCAACATGGGTATCAAACATGGTCTTAATGAGGGACAAAGCGAAGCATCGAGCCCAAATGCTCGAAAAGTTTATGCATATCGCATTGAAGCTGAGACAGCTGAACAACTATAATGGCTTAGCCGCCGTGCTCGCTGGTATTAATGGTACCTCGATCCTTCGGCTCACCCAAACGCGTGCCTTAGTTCCAGCTGAGGTACAGAAACGGTTTGCTCGGCTTGTCCTTTTGATGGGCACACAGAAAGGCTACTTCGCCTATCGGTTGGCGTGGGAGAATTCTCCTTTACCGCGTATTCCGTTCATTCCTTTACATCGCAAGGATCTCGTGTCTGCTGAGGAAGGTAGTATTACGTTTGTCGGGCCGCAGGGCGATCGACTGAATTGGAAGAAATTCGAAGTCCTAGGAGAAGTTATTTTACCCATCATGAAAAGTCAGAGCACTCCCTACCCTAACTTGTCTAGACATGATGAAGCTAGAGAGCTCATCTTGGATTGCTTAATGCCCACGGACGAAGATGTAAGAGAACGAGACTCCCGTTTTTTTTCCCCCTCTCCTTTCTCTGTAGAGAAAGCACAGGGATTGTAGGGCTAACGTGGACCGGCAGGATATTTACCAACGAAGTATGCAAGTTGAGAGCACGTCTGGAATCGCAGTTGACCCATCCAAGAAGAAATTTCCGTGGTTCGCCAACAAAACCTAATAACGACTTCACTACTTCTCAGATCAATTATTGCCCCAATTTTCGGGGTTTAATGGCGTGTTTTACTGGCAAAGCGACTTCGTGATAAGGCAACATAGAGCATTAGCGGTACTTTGCGACTGGAATTTTGGGCTATAATTTAAGATGATCTTTTTATTCTGATGGATAAATATACCTAGCCTTTTTTTCTTTATGAGATATTGGGCACTAGATGTTTATAAATTTGTTTGATGACTATTAAGAGTCATATGATAGCTAAGTGGAATTATATGGAACTTTGATCACAGTTACAACACGACACGCCAGCACCTTATCAGGGGTAGAGTCGAGGATGCTACTTTGTAGGGTGTGATCCGCCGATCGGAATGTGACCTACCTACTCGTCTCCTTTTAAATAGCTACAAGTATATTCTGCGACAACATGATACGATACTGGACGAGTGTTTGGTATTCGGTAGCGGTGTAAGTATGCATATGCAGGTGAACCTGAGGGTGGTGATGTCATGGCGGGGCAGTAGCTAGTTATCCCCTCACTTGGGTTGGGTAGCGATAACGCAGATAGGGAGCTCGGAAGTGTCACGGCCAGGAGCTACTAGTCTAGTAGATAAGTAAGTAGGTACCAGGCATGTGAGCTATCTGGTGCTCGCCTGAGCACGTCAATAATACAGTCTACTTACATTCCCACGGCCGGATTTCCTGATCAAGGTAGCGCCCGCACGGCAGAGGTGTTGTGTGCCTGACTTTGATTTGCATTAGACCATGTGGGTAGACTTCTAGCTACACACAATGTTGCTAATCATTGCCAGTCTCGAACAAGCTCTTCCTGCTACCATCCTCGTCGACAGTTAAATATCTCCCGCCAAAGTACATCTTCCCAAACCTCCCCACGCAGAACCTGTGTCTTGCGTGCTGTCTTGGATAAGCCATAACATCCAAGTTCTCCCCTCAAGATGGTCGTGGTAGACAGCTACGAATACCTCACCGAGGAGGAGAAGCGCCTCGAAGACGACCGCAATCGCACCAAGTATTGGAAGCAATGGGGTCCCTATGTTGCTGAACGGCAGTGGGCAACGGGTGAGATCATACAGAAGTGCTTGTAATCTCAGATGACACACTAACTCATTATGACCAGTGCGAGAGGACTACAGCGCCGATGGTGACGCGTGGAGTCGTGAGTCCTTCCTCTACCGCCATGTCTTCAGGTCGACTGATCCTAGCTACCTACAGATTTCACTCACGATCAGGCCAGGTCCCGGGCTTTTCGATGGGGCGAAGACGGCATTGCAGGAGTCTCGGACACACACGGCCTACAGAACGTCGCCTTTGCGTTTTGGAACGAAGAAGAGTCAGTTTGGTACCATAGTTGGGCGCTACCTGCCACTAACGGCCAACCAGTCCCTTTCTTAAAGAGCGTCTCTTCGGTCTATCAAACCCCCAGGGAAACCATGGCGAGAGTATCAAGGAAGCTCATTTCCACCTGGACAATACTCCTGTGAGCATAAAGCCTGTGGTTGACAGATGGCATTTGGACTAGGGCTAACACTGAACTCTGCAGACTGTACGAGCACAGATATAATCCTTTACCTTCCCCTTCCTCCAAGCCAACAAAAGAAACTTACATCTGATATAGCATTCGTACATGAAATATCTCTATAAATATCCGCAAAAAGCTTTCCCTTACGAAGATCTTGTCAAAGAAAATGCGCGACGGTCACGAAAGGACAACGAATACCAGCTGATTGACACCGGTATATTCAAGGATGATCGGTACTGGGACATTGTGATTGAGACGGCGAAAGAAGATGACGACCCTCAAGAGCTATTATTCCGAGTGACCGCCTGGAATAGAGGACCGGATCCCGCCCCATTGCATATCATTCCTCATGTCTGGTTTCGAAATACCTGGGCTTGGGGTCGTGAAGCTGAGGATAAGAAACCCTCTATCTCAGAAGTCGCGGAGAATCTAGTGCGTTCAAAACACTACAAGTTAGGAGAGAGGTATGTATCGTTGTCGCCCTCACCTGGTGTCGGAGTGAGTGGCGAGGATGTACATCCGGAGCTTCTATTTACCGACAACGATACAAATCTTGAACTTCTATATGAGCAAGAGAACAAGACGCCGTATGTGAAAGATGCATTTCACCGGTATATTGTGGACGGCGAGAAGGCAGCCGTGAATCCAGCCAAGACGGGAACTAAATGTGCTGCTTGGTTCCCGTTCAATGATTCTGGTGGTGTTGCTCCGGGGGAGTGCGCAGGTGTGTAGTATGAACTCAAAGACTGGTCGATGTCTGCCTGACTGACTGATCGAAGTTGTTCGTTTTAGACTATCAAAGAAAGGGGAAGCCTACTTTGATGAAGAAGAATTCGACGATATAATCGAAAAAAGGAGAGAGGAGGCTGATGACTTCTATTATCGCATAAGCCCTCTGCCTATGTCTGAGGATCTTCGAAATATTCAGCGCCAGTACGCATTCGCAGTTTTTTATTCTTTCCTCTCTTTTTTTTCGTTTTTCATTCTTGACACACTCCCGGAACTCTAAAACCCTGACCGCGTATTCGACAACAGCGGTAATTGCTAACACTCGAATTGTTGTAGGGCTTTCGCGGGTATGATGTGGTGTAAGCAATACTATCAATTCATCTGGGATCAGTGGGCCACCGGTGACCCGTCTCAACCACCCCCTCCTCCCGAGAGGAAAGAAGTGAGAAACTCTCAGTGGAAGCACTTATATATTGATGACATATTGTCTATGCCTGATTCATGGGAATACCCCTTCTTTGCTGCATGGGACTCTGCCTTCCATTGTATCCCCCTCGCGATGATTGATCCCGACTTCGCGAAGAAGCAAATTGATCTCTTTACGAGAGAATGGTATTGCCACCCAAACGGTCAACTCCCAGCGTATGTGAACCCAACATGTCAACCTACGTATGAGATTGCTTACGCTCTTGCTTAGGTACGAATGGAACTTTGGCGACGTGAACCCGCCAGTTCATGCCTGGGCAACCTTTCGCGTCTTCAAAATCGAACGCAAAATATATGGTAGACAAGATCTTGACTTCCTCGAGAGAGTCTTCCAAAAGTTGCTTCTAAACTTCACTTGGTGGGTCAACCGGAAGGACGAGGATGGTAAAAATGTTTTCGAGGGTGGCTTCCTCGGGCTAGACAACATTGGGCTCTTCAACCGTTCTGAGCCTTTGCCTACTGGTGGTGTCCTCGAGCAAGCTGACAGTACGGGATGGATGGCGTTCTATTGTCTTTCTATGTTGAACATAGCTCTTGAGCTGGCAAAGCATAGAAGAACATATGAGGATATCGCATCTAAATTCTTTGAGCACTTCATCTTGATAAGCGATGCCATGACTTTCAAATCCGGCAAAGATGAGAAGTCGTTATGGAACGAGGAGGACGGCTTCTACTACGACGCAATTTCTTGGGGCGGTCCCTGGATCCAGCAGCTGCCCGTCCGATCACTCGTTGGGCTAATTCCCTTGTATGCAACCATGACATTGGAACCAGAGCTAATAAATAAGCTGCCCTCATTCAAGAAGCGAGTGAATTGGTTTATGGAGAATCGATGCGATATGGCCGAGCGAAATATGGCTAGCATTCGAAAAAGGGGCAAGGGAGATCGCATTTTACTGGCTATGGTTAGTAAAGATCGACTAGAGAAGATCCTCAAGAGGATGCTCGACGAGAATGAGTTTTTCAGTGATCATGGTATTCGGTCCTTATCTAGATACCATAAAGATCACCCTTACTCTATGGATGTCAACGGTCAGAAATTCACTGTCGGGTATGTGCCTGGAGACTCGGACAGTGGCTTATTTGGAGGAAACAGCAATTGGAGAGGCCCAATTTGGCTTTGTGTCAATTTCCTACTGGTAGAGGCGCTTCAACGCTTCTACCTTTTCTACGGGCCTGGGTTCAAGGTGGAATGTCCCACAGGGTCCGGCGACTACATGCATTTGGGACACGTATCAGAGGAGATACAGCATCGCTTGCAGCATATGTTTGCCCGTGGCGATGATGGTCGCCGTAGCATCAATGCTGGAAGCGATTTGCTCGACTTCGACCCTCACTGGAGGGACAATATCTGGTTCTACGAGTTCTTCGACGGTGACAGTGGTCGTGGCCTTGGAGCATCCCACCAGTGTGGGTGGACTGGTCTGATCGCTCGCATGATTCACGACACAGGGTAAGTCAGAGTTAGCAAGTGGCCGATATAAATTACTGACGTGCAATTAGAATCAACTGTCGTTTGCCCCAAACACCGCGAACACCGTCTGTGGGGATGGCACATTACTTTGACGACACCTTGCATCGACATATCCACCTCAACAACTCAAAACCACAGAAACCGCACATGCGCCGGTCATCTACGGCCCGTTCCATTGGAGCACGAAGTGATTTTGATACATCCATCAATGGCGAAGAGTTTGAAGCCCGCAGTGTGTTGCCTGACGATCCTGAGCGTGAAGCTCAGCGTAAAGAAGCCGATGCGCATCTGCACCAGTACATTTCGGACCAACTCCAGCGCGTTATTGACGACGACGAACACAACGGAGTCGATAGAGAGGAGTACGAGGCACATGCATAGATGCCGGAGTCTGTAAGACTCCACTTCGATTCGTTGGGAAAAGTGGCACATACGGGTATTGGAAATTAGATGGGCTTGAAGCAAAAGACGACGGAGAAGCAATATTATGAGTCGTAGAAAATGCGTTTGGATTAACATAGAAATGCGATTAAAATTGGCGAGACATTGATATTTTATAAATCTTGTAGGGTAAGTTTGGTGAATGGGAACACGCTGCCCTCGGTGCTTCCAACGCCTGGCCAAACGCAGACAGAGTTTACAGCAGCACTAAGTACACACACAGGTTATCTAGCATGAACAAACCAAAGGGCTACCAAATTGCTCTGGCCTAGTCAAGGGGACCGGAACCCTAGGGTCGAAACTGACCGCATTGGTTTTGAAGCGTCGATATGGATCAACGCAAACCAGAGTCTTATAGTCGGGGTATTTCGCCTTGGTGATACTCACCCGAGAGTATGATTTAACATCGATTTATGTATAAATAAGAACGTAGAAACAATTCCATTGCATTGAGTGTTAGAATTAAGCATGCCTTGGAGAATATTGCAAGAGAAAGAGTCGTAACACTTGTCATCACCATGTATCAACGGGCGCAATTGGATATATGCTGGTTTTGGGAACATTAATTATATTCTTCTCACAAAGGAAAGGGATGCTGCTAGATCTGAAGACGAATGCGACCTCTCTATTTTGACGCTCCTATACACAGAACGGCATCTCCTCCTCGCGCTAAGGGGGAGCTACCGGGTTTGGGAATGAGTTTTCCCGTATCCGCAGCTTCTACCATCCTTGCCTCGCCTCACTCGGAACATGAAGAGGGGAAATAGTAGATATTTAATAATTTTACAGGGTGTCGGTGAGGAGCTTGTTCATCTTCGCGATCTTGGAGGAGACGGAGAGGTCGATCGTACGGTCGCCGATCTCGACAACGAGACCACCGAGAATTTCTGGGTTCACTGTGTTCGTCACCTTCAGCTTCTTGCCGGCGCCGACGTACTGGGACTTGGAAACGGCGGTCTCGAGCCGGGAGAGGGTTCTATTATCGAGGGGCTACGTTGATTGATTAGCTTGCGTCCTTACGGTGGTATATACAGTGCATATTGATAGAATAGCGTACCTGGGCAGATGTGACAACCATCTCGATCTCGCCACGGGAAGCACTGATGATCTCGCCAAACTTATCGCAAACGTCCTTCAATAGGGCTAGGCGGTTGTTCTCAGCGAGGGTAGCGAGGAAGTTCTTGACGGTCTCGTTAGCACCGGCAGCGCCGATGGTCTTCTGGAGCTCGGCTACGATGGCGCTCTTGTCAGCGTCGGTCAGAGTCGGTGTCGCCAGGACGGCGGCGAGCTTAGCATCCTTTGCGTATAGATCGCCGAGGGCGGTTAGGGCCCTCGCAGTCGGGTCGAGGGTCGAGCTCTTAACGGCGGCCGTGTACTAAATAGCTCATGCGTCAGTCTAACGACCTCACATCACCCATAAACGGAATACCGCGCTCCAATTGACCGAGGGACAAATCGGCGACACCCAGGAAAGCAATTGGACCGCGGCAATGGGTGTCGGCGGGTGTATCGTACCAGAGCAGTGGCGTATGTGCCGTCGAGGCCGTAGACAGAAATCGGGGGCTTGACTTCTTGAGGAGCGGCGGCGGCGTAGGAGCGCACAGCGGACCGGCTAAGTGCCCTCTGGGGAGCCGCAGCTCGAAGAGATCGGAGGGCCTGTCGAGACAGCATGGCGGAGGCAAGATGGCGGGTTGAAGGTGGGATTGAAGGGGTATAATTGATCTTTGCAGCTCGTTGCTCACGAAAGGTTGCAAGAATCAACCGACAAGCCGGGTCCAATCGGGAAGTGTGGCTTGGTGGGAGCATCAGCCACAGAAGGAAAGACGTTGCCGCTAGGCTAGAAGTAGGTACTTATTCACCTAAGCCATTTTCGGCTCCGCCACATTCCACTTAGAAACTGTCTATCTAGGGCTAAACTTAGCTCGCCCGAGTGGGTCCTGCCTGGGAAGGCCGTCCGGGTTCCTATGACCCAATGCAGCCGACCTGGCACCTGATTTTTCATTTTCTCCCTGCCCAACTTCAAAGTTGCTACCCATCAACACCCAGGTTTTGAGGTTTTCAAGCACAACGTGAGGCACGACGCACACACGCGCCCTGCCTGCTGTTCCTTCCCCATCCACTGTACTCTCCAAAGAGCTCAAGGCTCGCGAGAATCCAGCCGCTGTCTGAAAAGGGCATCTTTTCCCTTGAGAGGAAGCAGGCTGTCTCGCTGATTTATTCCCTTTTCGCCCCGCCAGAGTGCGCGACAACTGACTTGATCAGCACCCAGTGCCCCCAGCCGACGGCTCTAACCGCGAGGCCTGGGATCCCTCCATTGTCCATCCGTTAGGAGACGTGTTTCCGTGACATTGTTTTTCTTAACCTCTATTGTCTAGTACCGCAAGGTAGCCAACGCCTGCCGTACGTTTGGTCAGTTCTTTCGACATCCGGATACCTTATATCTACCCATTGGCCATAGCACGCATTCATCCACACATGATGCCGTAGCTGTTTGTTCCAGTGTAGCTCGCGAAATTTCCTTGTCCTGTTTTCTCTTTTTCTATACCTAGAGGTATATCGCTCGCAACCATTCCATTTCTAGCATGGTAAGGCAAGAATTACTGTCGTGATGACTAGAGAAAAAAAGAAAGCGCCGGCGCCGGCGCACGGTATTGCGGCCGCCGCCAGGCGTGCCAAGATGGAGAGAGCCTTACAGTATTCCGATAGTGTCTGGCGCAATCTGAACCCGCTGAAGGCCCCCCCAAAGATGAAACATAAGTCCTACTATGAAGCAGTCGAAAACTCAGACAAGAAGAAGAAGCTGGAGTTCGAGGTACCTAGTTATTTACAGTCGAGGGAGAAGTGGAAATCCTAGAGCCTTTTACTTACCAGCCACAGGTCACCACCAATCGAGAGCCGCCTCCCGGCTTTGAGTTTATTCCTACCGGACATCCCGAATTATCACAAGAATGCAAGGAACAATCGCGCATTAACGACGCCATGTTCTTCATTGTTTCTGTGAGCACTTTCCCCTTGGTATCTCTGGCCCACACAACTGCTAACTCTACTGGTTAGAATTCGAAGGATACGTTAAAGCTCGACCATCATATGAATCGATTAGGATATCATTTTCGCTGTTCCATCGTAGATGCGGCACGTAAAGTTCTAAATGAGAGGGGCTACCGGGAGCAAGCCGCCTACGTACACGAACCTGGAAAGCCGGAGCCTATACCGAACTCCCAGCGAGAGATTGACCAGGAGGCTGATGCCGTCCTCCGAGATCTTTTCCCGAGAATACCAAATACTGACCGCCAAGAGATCATTGACCACGCCTTTAAGAAAGTACGACTCAACCCCGTTTACAGTTGCTTCGTAGAAGACGCTGACCCTATCTCCCTAACCATAGGATGGCACATTCAACGGTGAAATTAAAGTTGGTATGGCCAAGGATATAACCTTAGCACGCCGAGTGCAGCTTGCGGCTCTTGCTCACATCAGACATACTCACACGCGCTATGATGAATTGCTTAAAGAATCAGACTGGGCTAATGCTCGGAAAGCCGTAGAGAAGCCTTGCCTGGATATTATCGTCAAGTGGCGAGGGGACGAAGAGACTGGCCGTGATCAGCTCGATGAGATTCTTCGAGAAGTTATTGAGATCTCCGATTCTGAGAACGAATCCGATGAGGAAGGATTTAGTGCAGACAATGCACGTATTCCCACCCCTCGGACACGATCTATGGCAGTGTCTATACCAAATAGAGCAGTGTCACGACTCTCTCGTGCCCCGAACCACCGATTTAGTGCAAACAGCCGGACAAGTAGCCCCGTTCCCGCAGGACCTAATACACCGTCTAGGCTGCGTGGACCTACGATGGCTGAAAGGAGAACAGCTCGCAAGACTCAGCAACGATTCAAGCGATATGCTGCTGCTGCTGAAGCTCTCGCAAACTCTTCCGGTCGAAACGGTCACCAAGAGAGTACTCCTGGATTTGTAACTACACCCATGGAGGTGGCTAGACGTCAAGGTTCGGCTCACCCAGTAAACACATACCCTACAACCCCAAGCGCGACTACGTATGAGACGTATATCACGAGGATTCCTCGTGGACACGACGAGATTCAGAGGACACCTATTTCCCATCCCAACAGCGTTGGCCAGGAGAGAATGGCAGAAATGCCTCAGGTTTCCATGGATGCTCGCATCCATGGGGGCAGAGAGCAATTCATCCGCTTGCCAGATGCTCGGCGACCCGAAGTTGGGCCGTACTCAGGGAACTATAGCCATAGCCGCCCATTGCCTCCTTTATCACCAGTAAGGCTAGGTTTGCAGGATATGTTGCTGCCATCTATTGAACCTAGGTCGCCTGACGGCGCGCGTGTTTTGCAGGACGCATCCCAAAGAGTGCATTATGAGACCCAGCAATCTACGGAAGTCCCTCGGATGATTTCTCGCACCGTCGTTGAGCCTATCATGCCCGGCTCTTGTCCCCAATCCCCAGGTGTTATGATCAATGATGGCGAGGTTGCTTCAAAGCCTCGCCGCGTTATAACCTACTTCCCCGAGGATTTCCAAGGGCCTTCTAATTCCTCCTATGTGCGTGTTGCTCCTCGAGGTCAGGACGATGCTTTACGTCGCCCACAATTTGAATACCTGGCAGATCGACGCGCCCTAGCTCCAGAGCGTGTATTGTACCATGATGTTTCGTGGGCAGCGCCTGGCCAGGAAGCTCGCGTAATCAGACCTGAAGATGATTCTATCAGGTCAAGAGCTCATCCAGTCCCCGTAGCTTGGGACGATCGATCTATGACTCCCAGGGCTCCGGATCGCGCTACATACCAGAGCCATATGCGGGTACCCACCCATCAGGAATATCCTGTCAACCGGGTTGAGGCTCCTCTTAGATCGAGGGCCAATCCTATTGTTATCGACGGAGATAAAACCTACGAGTCTCGTCGTGTTGCCGAAGTACGAAGATCTCCAGCTCATGAAATCTACAGAACGGGCTCCCCGAGAGGGAGCCGTATCCGTAGCCCCCACCCTCAAAGATCTCCTCGCATTCGGGATCTTTCAAGAGTCGTGTATATCGATGGGTCTACCGACCGTGTTAGAAGTGAGTCAAGCAACTACCACCACACAGGTCCCCAATTTCAATCGGGACAGCCCGCCTCTCAGGAGACTCGTCGGCCCCTATCTCCTGATATGTCGCAGCGGCCTCAACCTAGTACTCTTGAACGATCTAGACGATATGATATTCCTTACGATAGGACAGTTATTCGAGCCAACGAGCTGGAGCGAATCCCATTAGTTCGGCCTCGTGCTGCACCCGGGGAAACCCGAGCGCCACTACTAGAGGCGCCAGGTCCGGAAAGGTAAGATAGCTATGTACATGCCGTCGATCTGTTCTCTACCATCTACCATCAATCATCTATCTCGCGATGAAAGACATGCTGACAATAGCTCTAGACTTGCAGGTCCACAGCAACACGGCCATCAGCCGCACCACCATGTTGGCTTCACGCAGGAAGCTACACAGCAACAGCCTAGGGATAATATCATCTACCGGGAGGTCAGGCCTGACATGGCTAGGCCAGCCGACGTAGAGTACGAGCGCGGCCCTCAGCAACCATTTCCTGTCTACCCAGCTCCGAGTAGCTATGTTGAAATTCGCGGTCCCCCGACACATCGGCGAATACCTGACCGCCGTGATATGATATATGTGGAGTAAAAGGATTCCCGGTCACGGTTTGATGTATCAAAACGGAAGAAGTATTTCTTTGTACAGCTGCCTACACGAGGCGTATAAATCACGGCAAGGCGTTTTCGAGGCAAACCGATAGAAGGGGTTTGGCATTTATGGTCTTCGCGAGCATGAGGCGGGTTGTTTATCGGGAGTTGGTCGCTTTCGCAAGATACCCCAATGTTTGGCATGGTCTGGTGTTCACTTCCAGAGTATATTAATGCATCGGTTGGTGTTGGGCGTTCCGGAAGCAGGTATGACTAGCATGTCTTAACGAATGTAGGGCCGATTGTTCTTAGGCGAGATGGATGGATGAACATTGTTCTTGAATTTATCGCCTTACACTTGTTCAATACTGTTTATACTAGGTATGAGAGCAAATCAAAGTGCCCTCGAAGGGGTCCTTCCTACTCAAACCATATAGCACCGCATAAGCGTCGTAGAGGGGTCCCCCTAGATTACGAAGTGTTGACTCCTAGTCGCGACAAGACTCGTCAATTTCTCTTTCTCCAATCCTACTGTGTATAATTAACTAGCGGTTACCTATATATATATGCGCAAACAATGCTCTATACCAGTTATTTAACCAAAAACTATGCAGATACCAGCTTTCTCCACGCCTTGCTCCTCCGGGTATAGGATTAAATACAACCGAATCTAAGTGGTTTTATTACGAGGCAAGCATTGGTTGCCTCTCTGGCCTCCTCTCCTCTTGTCTATCCGGCTGCTCCTCCTGTGGTTCTTCTGTCTGTAATTCGGTCCTGGGGGCGACGGGTAGAGGGCCGGGGCCGTTGATCTCGCGCTCGAGGGCCGCCAATTCGTCCTCGACCTCGTCTTCGTCTTGGTTTGTGATGCGGCCGCCAAGCATCTCGCTGATTTCCTGTATGGGGGGAAGACACGTGTGGTCAGCATTTCATCTAGCACCCTAGCAACAGACACAGGGTGTAGGTAGTAGAAGTCCCAGATTCCTCCCACTATTTCTAAACCTCTTGCGCAAGCCTCGCTTACCTTCTGGTACGCAATGGCGTCGGCGGTCTCGCCCATGAGCTTCTCGACGTGCTCGATGCCGCCCATCTCGGCGTGGATCTCCTTGAGCACGCGTGTGCCCTGCTGCAGGCCGAAGACGACGTCCTTCTGAATCAGTGCGAACTCGACGTTGCGCGTGAGCTGCTCGAGCTGAGCGAGCTGGGCGTCCGTCTTGACGAGCAGCTGCTCCTGGTACTTCTTCCGCCGCAGCGCTAGGAGGGCCCGCTTCTTGTCGCCCGCGGCGAGCATCTGCCGCGCGATGTCTGTCTCTTTGTCGGTCAGGAGGACTATGCGTCGCTGGTACTGGTGGAGCTTGTCGCGCTGGAGCTTCAGGTCGAGGATTGCTCTGGGTTCGGGGGTTAGCTGGAATACCTCGGGATGGAGATAGAGATGATGATGGATTAGGGGAATTGGGAGAGAGAGACGGAGAGATGACGAGGAGGACGGACTTGTCTTGTGCCGTTACACGGCTATTACTGTTTCCCATATTGACTTTCCTCGACTTGTTCTACCAATATTGACTTAGATGTCTTCGTCTTTCTTTCTTCTTTCACCTGGCCCTGGAATCCGTTGCGGACTCCGCCAGGCGCATGATCCGGGAGCAATTCCTCCTTTTGCGCTTTGATGAACAGGTGCAGCTCTTGAGGATATAAATGATCCGTTGATCTTCACTTGGCACGTGATAAGAGTGAGCTTCTTCTGCTCTTGTTTGGGGGTCCTCGTGAGTTGTTATCAGTGGATCTACTTGGTGGGATGTTGACGTTATTCCTCTGCCATACCTACCTGCTTGGGCACCTAATGTACTTACGTATGGGTGTATTGGCCTCGGAAGCTAGTGAACCCTGGTAATGAGGTAGCAAGGCTTATCGATAAGGTAGCAGATGACGCAGCTTGCATGCTTGGATCCCTTTAATGCTTTCATATGAATATAAGTCACAAAACACCATTATAACTCCTTATGTGAGTCACTACGTGAGAGATCTGTAGCTATCAACTTAAAGCTTTTACTCAATAATATTCGAATTCAAATGACAGTCACCGAGAAGTCTAAGTTGTCGGCCGCCGCCGATCGTCGGGGTACAGTACGCTCCATTTTGTACCATGTCTCAACGTCATGTCTCATCACATAGCATGATTAGGCGAATAGTTGATACTGATACAAGGAGTTTCATGCATTTTCAGTAAAAAGGGGCCCTGTTGGCGTTTTATAACACATTTAATGCTCAGGGCATTATATATATGTTGCTGCTTGTGATACTTTCTAGGCATCATATTCATTGATACATGCTCGATGCTCTAGGTATCTATGCGCTGGTACCTAGGTAGTTGGAAGCAAGAACTGGGGGCCCACTTTAACTTTTCTCTCCTAGAAACTTTTTTGACTACTACAACACAATAACTAGCAGGTGCAGCAGCAGCAGCAGCATCACCCATCTCATTCACTATTCACAAGAAACTCGATACCACAAACTTACCCGATTAATGTTTTAATTCCGATCATGAGTGCTCATACCGCGTAGCTCTAGGTTATCTTGTTATAATTTCACCACAAAAATTAAAATAAACGCTACAATCAGAGCTAACCAGGGCCTGCCGCCATCATGCCTCCTCGGATACTGCATGGTCTCGATCGAGATGTGTACCAGATCATCCGAAAACTGGAGGACCAGCATGTTGACGACAAGAAGCCCCCGAATTTTACTATCACCGGCGTCTACGATGCCATAAAGCAATCAAACTCGAGTCTAGCTAGGCAGAAGAAGCGCCCACTTGAGGACTCGATAGATAGAGTTCTTCGTCTCTGGAAAGAAGAGAGACAAGAAGACGACGAAGAGGCTGATATTGAGGAGGCCGCGGCCGAACCTTCGCCAAAGCCAAAGGTACGTACGACATAGCACGGCATGTATAGTTTCTACACTCCTATGTTGAGTGGCCGCCCGCCCACGAACTGAAAGCTCTTATCCCACTAACCCCTCGAGCGCAACAGGCGCGTGATTACTCTTTATTGAATAAACAGATCACAAAATCTTGGAACATTCCTAAGGCACAAACCTCCGAGATGGCCACACCCGAGTCACAGGCCAGCCTAGAGGCGGAGAGGCAGCCCAATGGAGAACCCAGAACTAAGAAACGCAGAGCTGAGCGTAAGGAGAAGGAAGACCGCACGCCGCCAACAGATACTTCCTTAAAAGACCTCGGCGGTATGGACGATGCTATAAGGATCCTCGTCAAGTCCATCACCTGGCCAATGCATGCACCCGAAGCCTGCGAAAAAGGTCTCGTGAAGCCTGCTCGGGGCGTGCTGATCCATGGTCCTCCGGGCTGCGGAAAGACTATGTTGGCGAAAGCATACGCTGCATCACTAGGAGTAGCTTTTATCCCCGTATCCGCTCCCTCACTCGTAGCCGGTATGTCCGGCGAGTCAGAGAAGAAGATCAGAGAGCTCTACGACGAGGCCAAGAAGCTCGCACCATGCTTAATTTTTATCGACGAGATAGATGCTATAATGGGCAAGCGAGAAAATGCACAGAGGGAGATGGAGAAGCGGATAGTCGCGCAAATGCTGACCTGTATGGATGACTGCGACCCGCAGAAGATGGGCGGCAAGCTCGTTGTCACGCTTGCCGCCACAAATCGGCCAGATAGTATCGATCCAGCGCTGCGAAGAGCAGGCAGATTCAACTACGAGATTGGCCTCGGCATCCCTAACGAAGCAGCTCGTGAGGCCATACTACGCAAGATGCTAAGCAAGATACCACTTGCTGAAGACGTCGATTGCAAACTTTTAGCTAAGAGGACCCCCGGATTCGTTGGGGCAGATCTGGAAGACCTAATATCCGTAGCTCAGAACGACCTGGCTACAGAATTAATGTCTCAAATTACCCAGGTGACTTCATCTGTCGCTATGGATCTCGATTCCGAGACTCACGACTCCCCTATCATCAAGCTACACTATGCTATTCTAGCTGCGCCCCTTAATGCTATACCTGAAGATAAGTATACCTTAACGATGCGCCATTTCCTGGAGGCTGTCAAACAAGTACAACCTTCTTCAAAACGAGAAGGGTTCTCAACGATTCCCGACACTACCTGGGCTCATATCGGAGCTCTCGATGACGTACGGGAAGAACTGATGTTGTCCATCGTGGAGCCTATTCATCACCCCGAGAAGTTCAAGGCTCTTGGTATTGACGGTCCTTCGGGCGTACTTCTCTGGGGACCTCCGGGGTGCGGCAAGACCCTACTCGCAAAGGCCGTTGCCAACGAGTCCAAAGCGAACTTCATCTCGGTCAAAGGTCCAGAGCTCCTCAACAAATATGTAGGTGAATCGGAACGCTCCGTTCGCCAGGTCTTCAGTCGCGCTCGTGCCTCTGCTCCCTGCATCGTATTTTTCGATGAATTAGACGCCCTAGTGCCGCGACGGGACTCGAGCGGCACTGATTCAAGCGCACGAGTCGTGAACCAGCTCCTAACAGAGCTAGACGGCATGAACAACCGTTCAGGAGTGTATGTCATCGGGGCCACCAACAGACCGGACATGATCGACCCCGCCATCTTACGGCCTGGCCGACTAGGCACTAATATCTTTATCGACTTGCCAAATGCCGACGGCCGCGTAGACATCCTGCACACTCGCATTCTGCGCAGTCTGCCATCTTATGCTTATTTCCATGTCCTGGAGGCTGTGGCTCGCGATAGACGATGTGATGGGTTTAGCGGTGCTGATATAGAGAACCTACACAGTGCAGCGGCCAAGGCAGCTATGAGGCGGATGATTCGTCAAGGTATTCAAGAGGGTGGCACACTATTGCCGGAAGACTGGCAGAGGGCTCTCAATGAGACGAAGCCAAGTGTATCCGACAGCCATTCAGAGAAGTTTAGACAGTTGAAAGAACTAGGCTGGGAATAAGCGCAGAGCAAACCCCTACAGCCGATTATTCCATGTTCCGCCAAGAATGCTGAAGCTGCGACTCACTTTGATGAAACGCATGAAACTAAATTCAAAATACAACGTATATTTTTACATTTTACCGTCGCCGTTACCGTCGTTATCGCGTATTGCCGTCATTCTACTCGAGACTTTGCATATTTAGAGGGCCTTACGCAATGCTTTTTCTAGAGTATTATTCGACAGCAGATTGATCTAGGCCCAATAGCAGATCCAAACCCGCTCCTTAGGGTTAGGTCCCCGGCCGGAGGATTACACATTGTTCGTTTATTTCAGACTAAGGATTGGCCGCAAACATTCCGTTATTGTTCGAGTCGGGGTCAAGCGGGAACAAAGGGTGTTGATATCTTTGTTCTGATTAAGCCATCGAAAGCATGTGCCTTACGAACTCGAGGAATACGACTGAATACTTGGCCGATTGCTAGATTACCGCCCAAAGGAGCGTTGTTGAGATTTGGTGCTCTGAAATCACTTGTTGACATCTCGAAACTTACGAGACTGGTGTATTAAGTGACCTAGGCGTAAAGATCGATGCTATGTCAGGTGATCCCAGAGAACCGATCATCTATCTGGGCCTTGACGTAGCCGAACGGTTCATCCAGAACGAAAGACTTACGTTCCAGGGCTTTGCCGGCCTAGGTCGCCATGGAGGTGCTTTGATCCTGTTGGAAAAGGAGTCGCCGGACCACCCGGGTCGAAAGATGGTGGTTAAATACTCTTATGGTGCGCTGGCGATTGACAAGCACTCGAACGCGGATGACGATCTGCGAAACGAGTATAACTGCCTAAAGAGGCTACGAGGATGCGAACATATCGTACAACTGATACCCTTGGCCGACTGCTCTATCAATATCCCCGGTGTATCGAACGGCGGAGGGCAAGTTCCTCAAGGATTATCAAGTAGCATCACCAGTAGCGGTAGCGGTATAGGGCGAATATTAACAAGAGGATCCAACGCCCCCAGTAGTGCGAGTAGCGGAATAGGACGAGTATTGACAGCCGGATCAAACCGCGCGGCCAGCGGCAGTGGCGGCACAGGACGAGTATCAGCAGCAGGACAAGACCCAGGACAAGACCCAGACCAACCAGATCCTCAGGCCGTACCCACGGCGGAAAACACAGGCGGAAGACAGTGTCCGACATTTGCCGTCGAGTTTCTAGAATGGTTAGCATATTTAAAGCCACCTTTTCCCCGGGTTATTGCTTGTAACAATCGGCAACCGCCTAATCTGAAATACCTTGCTTCTCCAAACATCTTCGCCATTCGAGGAGCCTACTGACCCCTTATCTGAGCAGGGGCACACTCCATACTTTTCGGGAGAGGCTTATTGCAGGTGGGGTACAGAGGCTCCCTAGCCGATTCCTCTGGAGGATCCGGCTATGTAGTAGGCGTCCCTCCCCTCTAAGATGAGCTTTTGTGCCTCGTAACTCGGCCTTGGGACTGATCACGATTCAACGGCAGTGATTCGGCAGTGTGCCGCGATGGCTTTCCCGCCGGACCACCCCGAGGACGCAGAGAACATACGAATAGAACGAGAGGTCCTAAAGGATCGAGATCCTGTGCCTTTAACCCAGAACTCAGCGCATCACGAGAACTTTGTGTTCGGTGAGCCGCTTGACTTTCTAGGCAACGAACACGCGCCAAATCTTCCTGTACTTAAGGTAAGCGGCGTCTCAATATGAGTCCGACGAACTGTCGCCCCTGTCGGCGAGAAGGCGGCAGAAGATAGTCATCTAACCTGGGCAATAGCTCATCGATTTTGGCCGGGGATTGGTAGTCCCCCCAATGGCGTGCCTGCGGTATGTTGAAGAAGAGAAACCTAAACGTTCTAGGCGTATCGGCGCCTGTGACGTCCCTGGCTGACTCGGTCCCTTCTAGACAAGTACCTGAAAAGCCGCTAGAAACCGGAAGTAGGGTAAACATCTATCATGCTGCGAGGGTGAGTATTCCTTGTAGACCCCGTTTGTAAAGGGGCGGGAAGCTGACGACTGGCCTCATTTATTAATCTAGGCTTTCATATTGATGTGTAATCTTAACGTCTCGGAGGATGATTTTAAAGACGAGGAGGAGTATTCGTATCGATGGAGGGCACGGGATGGACGGAACTACCGGGTGAGGACTATCTGTCCCAAGTTCTTCTCGAACAACGGATACATTGACCAGGAACTGCGCACGCTTATAGTCAGGTGTATGGTTGAGAGGTTGGAAAACGTCCCGTCTCTGAGGGAGATGGTGATTGAGGTGGTAAGACACGTCGAGGAGAAGGGGCCCGACCACCCGCGCCTCAAGACTGCTATGGCGTCCTTGGCTAGAGATTCCGAGACGAACGAGACTATTAGACAGATCATTCAGGAATACATCTACGATGCAGCCACTGGATAAGCGAGTAGTTGACTGCGGTATTATTGTTAATAGAACATATATATACCTATATACATACCGGATTTTTAGTAAAAGGGTGAGGGAGGCGAGGCATTCCGACTACTGAGGGGTGTGTCAACTAAATTTCCAAGCTTGATAAATAGTGGCGGAAGACGTATATAGAACTAAGTAGTGTTACATGGATTACCACGAAATCAAACCACTCAGGTCAAATACTTACCGTCTCCCTTCATCGCTCATGCAATGTCTGAAGGACTTTATTTGGTCTCTCTTTACCTACGGTTTGAATACTTGTGTGTTTTTGTTAGATTAAGTTGATGTAGTGATGTCGAAAATGAGTGGCATAACATATCGATACTCACACAACAATTACGTATGTATTAGGTCGGTCACATGCAAAAGCCCACCAATACCCTTTGAGGTGGCATCTACCTAAGCTACCCCGAATGCGCACCCTGCAAGAGTTTCAGCTGTCGATGTAGGTGCAAACTATCAGGGGTTCATCACGCATTAGAAGAGCTTCACGTTGCGACTATTGACTATCATGCATCTGCCCCAGAGGTCCTAGTAACACAATTTTTTAAGTATATCTTTACACATGGGTCATATATAGCATTACTGGAAAATCTAAAACTGAATCCAACCCCAACCTTCTAGATGGCAGTTTGAACCCCCCAGTATAACCATAACCTGCGACCGCTGGCTTGCTTTGGTGAGAAAGTATCATTAAGAGGAGATGGATATATGATTGCGCCGACTACGGGCGCCGCCACGGTCTAGTCTATATGTACACTCGTTGGCCTTATCCGTCTATGCAAATGCTTTATCGTTACACGTCCGCCTCGTTGCGGTCATTATTTATGCGGTCTCCTTCTTGAGGAAGCTGTAAAGGGCAAGTCAGTGGGCAAATTTCGCAAACACGATCTCCGGGACCAAGAGATATGCGGTAGCTTACGTGATGAGGTCGTTGCGGTCCTTGTCCTTCTTGAGACCACCGAAGGCCATCTTGGTGCCGGGGATGTACTTCTTGGGGTTCTCGAGGTATGTGAACTACAACATCAGTTAGCGAGGGATTGCGAACTAGCACGGACCGACGGATCCAAGCACAGGCACGTACAAGAGTCTCCTCGTTCCATTCAATGCCCTTCTGCTTGTTGGCGTCGGTGTAGGAGTAGCCGTCGACGGAACCAGTCTTGCGGCCGAACAGACCGTGCAGCGCAGGGCCGACCTTGTTGCCCTCGCCCTCCTTCAGGGTGTGGCACTGAGCGCATCGGGTTGTGAAGAGCTTCTCGCCCTTCTTGAGATCACCTAGAAACCCCCACGACATTAGCCCCTAATCTTTTCGTATCACAAGCCGCGCGGAAGACCGTAGAACGTATGACACGTCGTGAATATGCAAATCATTCATTTCTGCGCTTGCAGTATTCCACTTCGAGCAGAAAGCTGCCGCCATAGGCGTCACTTGCGGAACATGTGCGTTGAGGTAAGGGAGCACAGTTGGGTAAAATAGCGCAAGGCTCATGTCACAGTCTGAGTCGCAAACAAAATAATTGCATCGTGCCGGCTCGAAACCGCTGGAGTGGTGGCGGAGTACGTCTCGCAGTGATCGGCGCAAACGTGGGTAAAGTGGCGGCGGTCCAATGGCTTCATAATAGACACGTGTTTGTGGTGAGGCAGCGAGGCCATCATGAATCAGACGGTCAGCAGTGAAGAGAAGAAACCTACCAGCAGAGAAACCCATTTTGACGGTAGTGTGATATTAACGCAGGCAAAAAGAAGCGAATGTGATTATAGGTTAGGCGGGACGACGGGAGAGTCTTGTCGTGCTATCGTGGTGAGGAGACGTTGGCGGTGGTCGTAGGAGTTTGCCAGGAGAGAAAGAAAAAAAAAATTGAGGCAATCGGGATTTAATAAAAAAAGACACAAATGAGCTCAGCACTTTCGCGCAGACCGCAGCAGACCGACCTTGCATGCCACTAAGATCCACGTTTGGCAACGCTTGTGAGCCACAAATATGGGCCCCGTCGTACCGCTGCAGCCAATCGAGAGCGCGCTGAAATAATACAACTCCGAGGGAATCCGGTTCTACGGAGGTACGTACCACTTCCTAGCCAGGCTAACGAGAAAAACTCGCGAGAGCCGGTTTTTTTCCCCTGGCTGAAGAATAGTTATAGTACACAAAGAGATGACGCTTAGTGAGGTACGCACCCGCCCGAGATCCATCTAAGTATCCATGGATATCGGTTTCTGCACTATTGAGTATACAATGATATCCACAGAATTATATTCACACCCCGGTGTTTATTACGTATCTGTAAAAAAAATATCGCTAGTCACCAGATCCCAGAATCTCATAGGCTATCAACGATCATCCGTTTTTGAGTCATGTTAGCATTCTATCCATCATGAAGCTATCGTCTTGATACAAGCCGGCACGACCTTAGCGGATGCGACTTCGTACAAGTTACCCCTCAAGCGCCTAGTGCTCTTGCAATTGAGCATCCAGACTCTCGGGTTTAATTGCCATGGCTTCAACGGCGACTTACATACCCCGGTTCCTTCTCCCTCAGTACGGTCCAATGTGGCGATCTGCTGCGCGGTCGGCCGCTCTTACTCGGCCTCGCAACGTAGAGGTCGGTCAAGTGATGGTGCGATATACTTCTAAGACAGCAGCAATGAGGTCCACCACTGTGAAAAGCGCGGTAGCGGGAATAGCGGCGCAGAGGACTGCCTCGACAAAATCCACCGCATCGAAGGCAGCGAAAGCTTCTGCCCCTACCAAACCGCCCTCGAAGACCGCCGTGAAGGCTTCTACGTCAAAAGCTACGGCACCGGCAAGCCCTACGCCTCCTAAAGCAGCTCCTACACTCGCAGCTAGTAAAACAGTAGTTCAGGCTGCCACTCCGAAGCCTGCCGCTCGTCCTCCCCCGGTAGCCGACCCCTCCAAGCCCATCGTGCTCGAGAAGCCGGAGCGGTTCAACCCCCCCTCACATGGCTCCCGACTCCCGCGGTCAACACCGAGGCACTATGGTGGATCCATGACAGCAGACGAGCTTCAAGCCCAGAGCCAGAGGACGTATCCGGGCCTACCGCCCCCGCCCAATACCTGGTCCCACTGGTTTATTAACAGCCGGGGGATTCACATGTTCATCACGCTGGTAAGTCTCAACCCATACCATTCAAGGCCAATTCTCTCTCTCAGGGGCTAGCGTACTGACGAATACTACTTACGACAGGGCACCTTGACTTCGCTGGCTCTGTACACATTCGCGGCGAACTTCAAGGCCAAGTCGCCCTTCGCAGACATGATCCCGCCCATCTCCGAGTTCCCCCGGCACCCATTCCAGTACATTGGGGTGTGCATCGACGTTCTGCGCATGCACGAGGAGCACGAGTCGGCGCAGACGGCTGAGAAACGCCGTCGCAAGATCGACGACGTCACCAAGCGTAACGAGTACCGCAAAGCCCACGGTCTCGAGCCCGCGACCTCTGGCCTATTCGGCAGCAAGGCCGAGACTCGCGCGGAATCTACCGAGACTATTACCGCTCCTTCAGCGACTCCTGTTGCTGAGCCGTCGGAGCCGGAGCCGGAGCCTAGTCCGGCTGCGGAATTCACACCGGAGGAAAAGAGGAAGAAGTTCCTGGGCATTTTTTGATCCGCCAATCAATCAATCGTATACATGTGTACCTATCCTAGGGCAGTCTGACGTCTTTGTCGCAAAGCAGTACTCTTTGCTCCTGTACAATATACACTCATAATATAGTACACAACCCAATGAGACAGACACACGTACATGCACATTACTTTGTAGCCTTCGATTTTTAGTATCATAGGTAGGTGGGTATATAGTGATGAGACCGAGAATAGGCAGTTTCTATGCCAGCTCAACACCATCTAAGCCCTCTAACACTTCATCCGCAACGCCTCCCCTTTCCAGTATCTTCTCCACTATGGTGTTTATGACCGTGATCTTCGACCCGCCCCGCGGCGCCTTCCACACGCCTTCCACATCGCCCGTTTCGGCCGCCCGTAGTCCCGTCTCCTTCACAGCGGGGGCTCCCTGTCCCCACGCCGCCGCGTTAACGGCATTAGGCACGCCGGGGGCCGTTAACCGTGAAGGGGGATCGATGGTACGCACGGACAAGAGGCGTAGAGCGCGTGTACTTGGCTTCGCCTCCGCGTCCGCGCTGCCGTCGATATCCATCGCCGCCGCCGCCGCCGTGTCGTCTATTCGCCCGTTACTGGTTTCGCCGACTGACACGGCGAGAGCACAGTCAGCTACTGCTAGCTCTTCCTTTGAGGGATCGAAGATGACGTTCTCGCCCACTACCATGACAAGTAGTGTTATAGGGGGTCGGGAAGTGGTGTTGGTTGTTGCCGTGGCACCGGCGCCGCTACGCGCATATATGAACTGCGAGGCGGCCCAGTCATCGTCGAACATGGGGTCCTCATCCCCCTCGGATTTTAACCGTGGGAGCCGCGTCGCGAGGAGCGCGAGGTGGGTTGTGAGGCTAAGGAGTGGGAGAGGGTAGGAGAGAGGTGGGGAGATGAGTATGATCTAGATAGATATCTACTTGTTAGAACTATGCCTTCTGTCTTCCGATGTCTCGTCGCATGATATAGTGAAGGCAATAGATTGTGAAAGAAGAGGGAATAAAGAAAGGAGTGGCGACACTCACGTCTAGGTATAACTTCCAGTGAAACCGCCGGTTGATCCATAGCTTTTTGGTCAGCTCGCCGTCTGCTAGCAGCGCCTCGCTTAACATGGTCGCGAGGAAGACGGTGCCGCTGTCGTCGTCGCGAGACCCGGGGATCTCGACGGATAGCTCGAGCCAATCGTTCTCCCCATAGGGCTCCGCTAATAATGCTTCCTTGGCCTTCCCATCGTCTTCGTCGTCCTCCTCATCCTCCTCTTCTCCTTCTATCGCAGCAGCAGGTTTCAGTGCCCCCTGCGACTTAGCCTGCTTCCGCCTCCGCGGCCTGGGCTGTTTCGAGGATTTGTTTTCGTCTAGTATTGCTACGCTCGTAGTCTTCCCAACTTCTGCTTTCACGCCCACGACGGCCTCGGTTCCGTCCGCGAAGCAAACGCGCGCGCTGCCATTTGTGCCCGGCAGGATCCCGGTCTCGGCGGTCAGCGGGCGGAATTGTGTTGCTGTGCGTCCGTCGGGGCGTAATGGTGGTGTGAGGCTCAGTGTGCTGTGAAGGTAGGCGAGTTCGGCGGGTGAGAGCAACAAATGCTGCGACGTCGTCGCCATGGTGGGGGAACGGCGTTCGCGGGGAGGATGAGGATGTTATCCAACGAAATGAATGAAGTGGTTGTGTGAGAAGTTTGGACTATTGTCTCCAAGTTATTATCCTCCTGTTTTCATGATCTCTACCTTTTTCCTTATTAAAGGTTGTTTCCATTTAACAAGATATATTGCAGTCAGGTATAATGTCTTTCACCCAACAACCCGGTCTCGTACACGGCTACATACGTGGGGTTGCAGCGACCTTTTTTTTTTTGAGCTGAGCTCCGTGAAGGCGATTGATTGGCTGTATATTAATTGTGGCTGAAGCTCATTGGCGGGGCAGCTTCTTTGAGGCTGACGCGCCTCAACCTCTCTAGGATTACCTATTATTACACCTATATTTATAATACATACATACCTAGGTAGTTACCATCTCGTTGAGCCTTCCTGATACTTTCATTTTTGGCAACCCAAAATAAGTTAAGGTTTCCTCGGCAAGGTTGCCTGCCGGACGAAACGGTAGCCTCAGCCGGGCTCTAAAAGGTAGTGTAAACAAAAGCTTGTAGCAGGGCTTGGAATATGGGGTTCCATTGATCTAATAATTCATTATGGCTTCTATAACTTCACCCTTCTGGTAACCTGGCCTAGCCCTGGAGACCTTCCCGTTTATTCCTGCCTTCCGGCTTCTCATTCTCCCTTATCCATAGCCTCCCGAAACCTCGTGCGAATTATTGTTGTTTGATTATTCCCCATGCCTGCGAATAAGCTGAAGAGCTTATATACCCCAGTTCTAGAAGGCTGGATTCGATTAGATTAGTTCGGTCCCAGCAGTATGAGTATGGATCAAGGCACTACGTGTAACAGGTAGTTTTTTGGAGCAACTTTCCCCTCAACAGCAAATTTTTATCTTACAAGAAATCCAGACATAATAGCGTCGTCTATTCTGTCAGCGTCTACTCTGCCGTACGCCGTCACCGCGCTCGCGAACCGTCGCCCGTGACTCCGGTGCATTCCGCCTACGCCGCTACCATGCTAATAGTGGTACTCTAATTATCACAATCCCTACTACACCACACGAGGCCCTTCATCTTGAAATATGGCATAAATTTTATGCCTACATCGCTTAAAGTGGTCAAACAGCAAGTTGGAAACCTATCGGTAGTACCACGTTTCGACCACGAGGCCACCCCAGAGGCGATGGTGGAGAAGGGGACTCAAGTGGTGACCCAAGGCCCACAACACCATTGTAAAGACGCCTGGCCAACCCTAGTCGTCGAAGCCGGGCATTCTGGATCTTTGGATGCCTTACGGGACGACATGAGATGGCTGTTTTCTGCATCGGACCATCAGGTTAATATTGTCCTTCTGATCATACCACATGCCCCTGGGAATCACCCCACCTCAAGTCAGTCAGAGACAGCACCTTCTCTGGCGGCCACCGATACTGTCTCAGAGGGAGGCGTGAGTGCCTTTCGTCCAGGTTTTGACGTGCCGACTTCGCAGGCATCACCCATTCCTGCTTCACCTAGTATTGCAACAGACTACCATCATTACACGGGACGCAACTACCGATTCGTACGATATAACTAGCAATGCACTGGTGCTTTCGATCGACTTCTATTTCTAGAGATCCAGGTCCACGGGATGGAGACTACGTTATAAGTATTGGAGATTTGGAGGCTTATGGACAATATGTTTGGGATTCTGTTTAAGGCTATACAGGTTCCTGGCCAACGGTAGTCATCACCTGCTCGTAACACGAGGCTTCTGACACGAATGTACCGAATATACGAGTAATAATTGTCGGTTAACCGACTAATATGGCTTTATACCTCTGTTATGAAGGATGCATCTAACAGCTAGCTTACGTAACCAAGAAGCCCCGAAAGCCTCGTGATCCGAACAAACCTCCTAAGCCCATGGCTGAGATACGTGCACGCAAAGGAGAAGGCCCTTACAATCATTTGGAGGAATGCCGGCCCCTTCTATCTCAGCGATCATCCGATCACCTGGCTGCCTGCCCAAGATGATCTGAAGCCTCCTAGCATCCACATAATTCAACGCAACTATGGGACATACAAGCGAGAGCCGTGCAGTATCGTTGAGTTCGCGCGTCGCCACGAGAGGTATCTCAGGTCACAAGTCCCATCTATCATCTTTACGGATCACAAACCACTCACATTCTTCTTATGGTCTCCAAACGTTGAAGGAATATATGCACGATACAGAATCAGAGTCGGAAAACTAGTTGGTCATAGTCGACCTGGTCAAGTCGTTAAACTGAACCCACCCAGCCTACAGACACATACTCTAACATCAGACCGAATTTGGGTTTAAGCTAAGTATGTCATCCGTAATCATATCAATCGGGTGAAAGTTCCACCTGCCAAGTCTCCGGGCTTAGACCAGGGCTTGGCTGTAGTGTAAGTCATCTCATAGGTCCGGAGACTAATACGGCATAACGACGGTGCCGACTCACCTCACGATGCTAGGAAAGTCGCCAGATTACAATGAAAAATATGCCACAGATGGTTATTGAACTTAAATTGGGTGTTGTTTGTTGGCAGGCTTAGTGAGAACGATTCAGAATGAGGGAGAGCACACCGGGCCTAATTGACTGACTTTCAAAGTCTAAGCGTCCTAGGTCGAATGGTTTTGTAAGCGGGATTCATCACTCATCGCGGAGGACGAGCCACGGACGAGTTGAAGGAATATTCACTCTTCACAAGCTTCGTATAAGAGCTAAGCCAGAAAATGAATATAAACTCTGACAATGTCTACTTGTTCTCAAGCGCGACATAGGTTTCCGCGCCTTGTTTCGGACTTCATTATTTCTCTACAATCTGCTACTCCCTTAGGACGAAGAACGCGAAATGGCAAATAAAATGGCCAACCGGCTCTATCAAATCTACATGAAATGGTTCCCGATAGCCCTCCCACCTCCGGATACCTTCAAGGGGCAGGCCGCTCTCGTGACGGGCGGGACAAGTGGTCTCGGACTCGCCGCCGCAGCCCACCTCGTGAACTTGGGCGCGGCTGAGGTCGTAATCACCAGCCGCAACCCGTCGCGCGCGGAACAGGCTCTAAAGACACTGGAGAAGGAGACTGGCGGCCGTAGTAAGGATGTTGTCCGCGTTGTCGAGCTCAACATGAACCGATACGACTCCGTGGTGAAGCTGGTAGAGGAGGTGAAGAAGATCCGGCCAGAAAAGGGAGGTATCGACTTCGTGATTTTGAACGCTGGCGTCATCGGTATAGACTATACGGCGGTAGATGAGGGATGGTGAGTACTTTTCCTATCACTCAACCCTATATGTTTAACTAAGCACCAGTCATGGAGTATCTAGAGACAGCACCCAGCTAACCAGATCACAACTTACAAAAACAATAGGGACCAGAACATACAAGTCAACGTCCTCAGCACATCGCTCCTCGCCCTCCTTCTCCTCCCGTGGATGAAAGCCGAGCGCGCAAACCGGTCTTCGCCCGCGCATCTCTCCCTCGTTGGCTCCAGCTCGCACACCGACGCCGATATCGCGGCCTGGCAGCGCTACATCGCCCAAGACGGCGGCGTGCTGGCGCACTACCACGACCCGAAGAACTGGCCGGGCGCGGACTCCATGTATACGGCAACGAAAATGATGATGCACTACGCTGCCAACGAGCTCGCGAAGCTAGCTAGGGGGGAGGATAGCCGGTACGTAATTGTCCCCGAAAGCTCGAAAGGCTCCTCTATGCTCCGCAGGTCTTTCCCCCCAAATGATTAAAAAGAATGGTAAAAGTTGTAAGAAGACGAGTAGGCTCATGTCCACACTCTTAGTCCCGAAGTTATTGTCAACACATCCTGCCCCGGCGTGGTACGGACGCAGCTAGCGCGAAATTACACGGAGAGTAGCCGTCTCCTGGCGATCGGCGTGGCCCTATTCCATGCGCTGCAGGCCAAGACGGCTGAGAACGGTGCCCGGACGCTGATCGCGGCTGGGCTGACGAAGGAGAACGAGAACGTAAGGGTTTCCCTTTTACTTGATTTACCTACTCTTTCCTAGAGGCATACCTACAACATAAATACTGACCAAAAGTGCCAGGGTAAATTCATCCGGTTTTACGGATCCGAGGAGGTATATAAGAAGTGAGTCGTCCTCAGCCTACTCTCACTTCTACTCTGGCCTCCCCCCCTCTCTACCTAGATTCCACCTACCGAAGTCCCCCATTCTGCTTAAATAGCTAACTAATTTCCTAAACTACAGGCAATCGGAAGTGCTCTTCACCAGCGACAGCGGCCGCCGTATTCAGGCATCCGTATGGTCTGAGATTACGAGCGAGCTTTCTACAAAGGTCACCGTGGCTGGCACCGTTCTTAAAACATTGGGATTGAGATGAAAGTCATTTAAGCGAAGGGGGTGTACATCTGGTTAGATTTTGCTTTGAGTAGATATCCAAGCGTTTCTCGAGCTCCTTGATACTAAATTTTCTACGAAGGCCCTCTGGAATTTATTTTATCACACGCATATACAACACACTATTGCAGAGGACTCTACCCCTACAGGTAGTAGTTCAGTCCTAGAGACTACAGATATTGTGATTTAGGGCTTCTATTTCTTAGGCTTCAATCTTTAAGTATTGACTAAGTAAAAGCGCAGTATATATCAACATGAGGGCGAATGATCGGCCGTAGACCTGTTCAGCACTAACACGGCATGAAGCCCGCCTGTTTACCTGCTTTCCGCCAGTGTTAATAGCTAAATGGCTTCATCTAGACACGCCGTATATCTAAGCAGAGCTGCGGCATGACGTCAAGGCCAACGGCTGCCGCCATTTGTGCTAACTGGCCTCTTGGTCCAGCTCCGTGCCTAATATCTTCGTCTTCATTCTGCCATTGAAATACATCCACTGCGGGGAAGATGCCTGCTCTGAGCCGCACCGGGATGCTATCATAGTCGTATGACACTATATCATCCATCGGCGGAAGGCCAGGCATATTGCTATCGAGAAGCGAAACATATTCTTTGCTGCTGTCACTGTCGCTCTCTTCATCATCTAGTAGATTCCCGTTATCCATTGCGACATCCTCTTGATTCTGCATCAAATTAGCTACTTGACCATCCCCATTACTTGAAAAGTCGAGATATCCATGACTATCGAATTTGGCTAGAACTTCATTGGATACTTCCACCCACTGCATATTATCTGGGTTTAGAATCTGTTTGGGCGAGTAGTCCATCTTGTATCGCATTTTTGGACACGTGTGTATGTAAAAGCCAGGATACCACCAACGGTATTTGCCTTCTATGGCTAGCGCAATTTCTCGCAAAGCCCCCAGCTTACCAGGACTCCAATCGTGTATAGACTCGTGGTACAGGAAGTAGACAGAGCTAACAGCGTCAGGGAGGAGGTCGAGAACCCCTATTGCGACTAATCGCCCATCAAGTCGGTAACATTGATGGTAGGAGCCAAGACGCTTCTCTTGTCCATCTGACATAGTAAGAGTCTCTCGCCTTAGAGGCGAATTGCAAAGGAACTTGGAGAAACCCGAGCGAGAGATTTCGGAACTGGCTTCTTGGTGGACGACGCGTTGATAATTTGCATACACTGCATATTTTTCCTCCGTGAAATCATCTGTCTCCAATGTCACATCCAGTGAATGCGCAGACTCAGGGGGGTGCCTGAGCGATTGGCTCTCGCTCTCGTGAATCCTCTCTGTTAGGCAGAATTCGGTATTCCGCTTCTGCGCCTGTTCACGTGTTTTGGGATGCAGACGGGCGGCCTCTTTGACGTAGGCGTCGCCGATAACAAACCTGTTAAAGCGGTTGATCGTTTGCCGTTGATCTTTGGTAGGTCGGAAATGGGTAGAGTCTATACGAAGGGTGTAGTGAGGGCAGCAGGCGTCCCGTTGGTTCGGCCGGTATAGGAGAGTTCCCGATCGTCTCCAACTTCGATCAACCAAGGCCTGATAACATGATGGGCTCATAGAAAGCGAGCGCGTGTAATAGGATCGTCCTGGGGAAGGTAGACACGTCAGATATGCTCAAATCACAGCTGTTAAGTCGGCCACATGGCGAGTTTGGGCGAGAGCCCGTTGCACAATGCCTGCAGAGGCTCGGAGACAACCTTTTCCCTCATAGTCGACAGATCAACCTGGCGGGTATGAGTGCGCTGCAGCTATCATGGGTTGAAGCACCCCGGGCAGCACAATAATGGTCCGAGGACCGTACATGAACGAAATCAGGTGGACACACGCTGTGACTGACCGTTGCCATTGCGACGGCAGTAGCCGCAGGTAGACGATGACATGTAGCCTGCAATAGTCTAGTCAGAATCGATATTTGCCCCAAGCAGAACCACGGATTCAGTGTGAGCCGTCCCCGACTATCCCAGCTATCCCATGGAGACGACGAGAGTAAATAATCTTGGCAGATCTGAGCCTCCACTTGTGCGACACATCGCTGGAACACGGCGTTTGCTATGCTCTGCTGGCTACTGTGAGGTAATGAGATTGAGAACAAGACGATAGAAGGAGACGACAGAAGAGCGTGGCACGATGGTGCGACACGATGTGCAGGACAAGGCAGGCTAGAAAAGTAGATGGCAGTCACTACAGGGGCTACAAAAAGACTTTCTGGCTTGGCGACAGAGCGGTTGGAAATAGGGCAGACGAGGATGACGAGCTAGTTAAACGCGGGCTAGCATTGAGCGTGAGAGCTGACCGACCGATATAGAAGCGACACGCCGGTTGGCTGGTGGTGGCTGTCGACGTGACATAAAATAGAAGACGAGGGACTTCCCCATAAAATGGACATGCAGAACGGCTAGCCAACAGCAGGACGGTAACGATGCACGGGCTGGGTTCATTGGATAGCGGTGTGTGTGAGAAGTTGGGGGTGGACAGCGCGGGTATCGGGGATAGTGGGTAGTGGTGAGGGTATCACCGGTGGGCGGGCGGGTGAGCGGGAGCCTTAGGTATTATTCTTTGAGACGGAGGATCTGACATACCCATAGGCGTTATATACGAGAAGGCATCCTGAGATGCATCTTCAGGGATGGCCTGCATGGTTATGACGCGCGCACGACGGCCCTGGCAACAGAGGAAGGAAGAAGACGCTCTCCTATTAGGTAGAAGAAAGCCGGATAGCAGGGTGTGTTGATGCTGCTTGGGGAGCTAATGCTGCTTCTGCTGCTGCTGCTGCTGTTGTTGTTGGTTGCTGAGGTTGTTACCAATCGTCAATGCCTGCTGCGCCTGTGCTGGAGCTGGTGATGGCGGTGGCGCTGATAGTTTTAGTGGCAGTGGGGTCGTTCATATGAGACAAGACAGGAAGGACAGGATGTGAGGGTGCCTGCCGAATGAGTCGGAGTCGGAGGCTGATTCGGCTATCGAATTCGAGTGAGTTAGAGTGCTGCTGCTGGTACTATAGAAATCGACGTGGTGTTCGTGATGACTGAGCCCGAACCCGGAAAGAGAAGGAGAGGCTGATCGAATCGCTGATGGCTGGCGTCTCGGTAATGACCCTGGCCCGCGTGAGATGCCGAATCCGGTAATCCTGCCTACAGGGGGCTTGTATGTAATGTGATATACTTTGGGTAGTATAAATATGAAGCCTCAAGTTTGCCGGTTCGAAGACGCATGAGGGTCGCACAGTGACAGCAGAGTCAAGACCTCAGAGACGGCCGCACCCTGCACCGGCATGCACAAGGGGATAATTATGGAGAGATAATACCGCCGACCGGGCGGTGAGGAGACAGCGTGGGTAGGATGCCCATGGGATATAAGTAGTTTCAGATACTTATCGCGCAGGTAGCAAGTTCTCGCGGGCGACAAGGTCCACGATGGACGATGGAAGATGGACGGAGGTCATCGGGCAGAAGAAGTGGGTGCTAGGCAGTGAAATGATGGGTCCTCTAGTCTACATGCATGTCATGACGCCTTATGCGCTACCCTAAGGTACCTACCTACCTGCCCATATCCATCCACATGCAGTTGCCAGTGCCAGTTTGCCCGGTCCTGTGTACGTGTAAGTTGTACGTAGGTAGTAGTTACCCTAGAAGGAACTTACCCGAGCCTAGAGAATGTAGTTGCCAAAGAATGGAGAAAATATCTTCCTATTATTGCCTTTTTCAACTAGATAGAGAAATATAGGAGTTTAGACCCAAATGTTTCTTGCTTCTACCTACAATACATCAATATGTGGAGAAGCATATCTTGGATCAAGTTCTGTTTTATCTTTAGTACTCAGTGTAACCACTTACCTACGCGCGAGTAGGTATTCTTAGCTGATACCTACCTTTATCCGTTAGGTATTATTCCCTTATGTACCTACCTCCTATGTAAGTAGGTGCATCAACTTACCTGTATACGCATACTGAGCTCAGATATAATATTATATATGTGCAAGATAGGTGTAGGTAGATGTTGCGTTGACCAGCTGCCCCCCACACTCCAGAACACCACACTCAAGAATCAATACGAAAAAGGAATACTGTCTCGTGGGCTGAGGACTCAATCGGTGGTGCGGCTAGTCGCTGTCCCTATAACTACACTAAAACCTGGAGGTACAATGCAAGCCTTCTTTTTCTTCTTGTTTTTCTAAGGTAAACAGTAGGCAACTTACTTGATAGCTAGAATATCTCCTTGACAGTTACGTATTTTGAGCAAGGCCGGTACGTATGCATATAGAACCTCCAATATAGAGTCTCCTGCAACATTGCAAGCTTGCCGTCCATATGTGAGTTGCAACGCATACAGGTCCATGTACCCCCACAAGACTACCTACTGCAAGGGAACAGAGGCTACCTATGTTTCTGGTTGAACAATTGGGGGCTAGACTGAACAGTAGATTGAGGTACCACTGGTAGACGGTCGACGGAGATCTGCGCCCAATAAGTCGGATGAATGCTGATTGGGCTGCAGTATAGTTCGATCTTGACCAAAGGCTAGTGGTCCAGTGACGTGCATCTGGTCCACGTCCCGTGTCAACTACATTGTGTGGATTGTATCAGACTTATTGTATAATAATAGAAATAGGTAATGCCTGTTACGCCTGAGCAGTATTACAGTATGTTGTCTGTGGATTAGGTGCTACCTACCTACATGTATGCATGCAACTGCAAAACTGTAGGTTTAGTTAGTTATGTCATGGTGACCAGCGCCGGATGTTTACGACTACTTACATAGTACCTTTGCGTTGTTGGCAACTCAGACTGCAGCAGTATTACGCAGTATCTAAGCAAGTAGGTACCCGGTAGGTACCTATGTTGTTCTGTGCGTATACCTAAGTAGAACATTCCCTACGGGCTGGTACTGTAGGTACGGGGCCGTACGACAGCTTAACGCACGCCGTTACTAGGTGCCTGTACTAGCACTATTAGAGTACTAATCACGACCTAGCGATGCTGGTATGTTCTAGAGATTTATACCTAGTTGGGCAGGGAGGAACCACAGCTAAGCCCGCCATAGGTGGAGGGGCAATAGGTCAAGTAGGCAAACGAGGGGCACTGATGAGGGGACTCACCGGAGCAATCATGTAAGTTTTCTTGTAAAGTTTTTTTTGGTCCTCATTTGCATTCGTTCTTCCATACCCCGGAAAGACAACACTGTGGCCCTCTGTAATAAATTTTTTTTTTTTTTTTCTTTGGTGTCCGTCCTGTACAGGCTCCATCTTAGGTACCTAAGTCTAGACCACTTAGTTAGGTAGTCAACCCGGGCAGGTAATGGTTGGACAACATTCTATCTTTTTCTGCTGATGAATTCTCGGGCTCTCCCTGAATCATGACACAACTGTCTAAGCGTCCTGGTCCTGGCATTGGCAAAATGCTAAAAGCAACCCGTCCTGGACCGATCGAAACTCTGAATTAGTAGCGCTGTTTGTGCAGCCTCTCACTTCGAGGTTCCCGCGGAGTCTGTCTCACCCAATCACCCGTCCCTTATTCTGTCTGCCCTCACTCATTATGAGAACCCGTTGAACTCTGCGACCATCCTCTATTATATCGTGTATTAGACACAACAGTCACCACTCAACACTTCACACGCTCAACAGACCGGTAAGGCTCCTGACCACCTGGTACATGTATGTCATCGCAGCCTGGGTATTTTCTACTTACCTACTTACCTACTCACTCACCTATCTATCACCTGTCATTTCCCCCAATTGCAACGCCGTTTATGGTACCATTCACCGACATATCCCACCGCTCTTCGTTGTTCTTGTTGTTGTCTTTGTCTGCCTCAGCCCTTCTGTTGTCTTCTCTTCTTTGCGGCCCAAATATACCCTGCCCCATCCTGCATGCCACCAAGCTACTAGGTCCTCTCCCAGGCGGCGGTCGGTCCCTGTAGCTGTGGTGTTCGCGCTGTTCTAGCCAACCCTGCGGCTCTCTAGGCAGACCAGACCATCAACGCAATACAGAGAGAGAGGACTAGGAACTAGATACGGTTTTGTACCTATCCAAGTACCCAGCTTGTCCAATCTTGGGTTGGTACTAAGGGCCATCGCCATATCCCGTTACTATCACCATATTATTAAGGTCAATTCAGTTTCCCCCCCTCGTCGTGGCCCCTCTATGCACTGCTTATTATTGTTCTATTTATTTTGTAGCGATGGCGCAAACCATTGTCGCAGCACCGTTGTTCTGGTGGTCCCGCCAAAATACACACGAGCCCCGTCGTTCTCCGTCTATATACTGCTATTGATTTAACTCTTGACCATTTTTTTTCCTGCCCATTTTTAGCACTCGAATTGTTCTCGCTTCACTGGGTCGGGAGTAATTTTTTTTAACCGTTCCTTAATAGTGTCCCGTGGCTCCCGTACGCCCCAGTTACCGAAACCCTCGACAAACCCGTCAGCCTGCACCCAAGTGGACTGCCAAACCAGCCGTCCCCAGTCTTCGTGCAAGGGATTCGGATACACCCCGTGATCTTAAGAAGCTACTTGCAGGATTCACGGAATCTTCTATTATGGGCCTTGAGGTTTATATGTACCTCTGAGGAGAGCATCAACCTTCAAACACAACCTTTTTCTACCCTCAATCGCCTAAACCGGTTCCCTCGGTGCCGCTTTTTTTTGTCTTGTCGCAGACTCCAAGCTTTGGGCAACAGGTAATTCGACAAGGTACAACCACCACTACTTAGGCGCTTCACCACCAACGTCTATCCTGTTACTTATCGATCACCACTACGCATCTCCTCTCGCAACCGTTCAATCATGCTGTTGAACAAGATACCGTGAAGTCATCTTCTTTCCAGCTGACTCTGGTCGGAGACACCTCCATCAGTGTCTTTCCCTTCTGTTACCGGCATTTCCTCTAGATTTAGCAGACCGGTGGAAATTTTTAGAGTCTGGTTTGCCCCACCACTTGAAGATGGCGTCCTCTTCTAATAGTCGTTCTATGGAGTCCCGTACTGGGAGAAGTATGCAGCGTAAGTCTATTCCGAGCAATCACTTGAACCCCCCCAAGCCGACGCGCGTATACCTAGAATGTTGTGGATGCCTCGCCTACGCCGTAGACGAACTAACCATTGCTTGGCAGGCTATAACTCCAACGGCGAGCGGCTAGTTGCGGGTGTAGTACCCCTCACCGAGGACAGAATGTATGTCCTTCTGATTCAGTCGACGCGGAGGAAAGGCTGGGTTTTACCTAAGGGGGGATGGGAGTCGGATGAGGAATGCATACAAGCCGCTGAACGCGAGGCGTGGGAAGAAGCGGGTATCGCCATTCGAGTGGACTACGATCTGGGCGAAATTCTGGATTCACGACCACCCAAAAGATTATCCAAGGAGGCCCCAAAATCACTTTACCGTTTCTACCAAGCGACAGTACTACGAGAAGAAGCTGATTGGCCCGAGAAACACAAGAGAGAGCGCCAGTGGTTCACTTATTCCGAAGCCAAGGAAGCTCTTGCGAGTCGGCCGGAACTTCTACAGGCTCTCGAGGCATCTACTATTCACCGGATGTAGACTATAGGGACCAGTAGCGGGATCCTGTTTAGATGGTGCATAGGAGAGGCGTCTAGCATACAGGGCGACAAACACCTTCTCACCCGGTCTCACGACTGGTTTCGATGACCCAATACGGATGATTGCATAGATCTGGATTACGGAGTTTTCGGTGCCTTATCAACAGATTCCCCTTGGCGCATGCCGATAGTCTATACCGGCTGCACTTCTCGGTCTTTGGTGGGAATCAAAGAAGAATCCAAGTTGAACCAAACTCGGGGGTTGGCGAATAGGGGCTGTGGTAGAGCGTATCCCTTTTCTTTTTCCCTTTTCCTCTTTTACACCTTGCATCTTTTTTTTTTCTCGAGAGGGAACGGTAGAGGAACATTTGCATATAACTCGGGCGTTGTTGGCAAATCATCGTAGACGCTAAAGGCGAGCTGGCGGGTAAGCTCAAGAAAGCTCCTTATCACTAATGAAGCCGCACGGGAAGGCCTACATGCTCCAAACAGGAGAGAAAGCTAGGCATATTTCCAGACGATCTATTCGGGTCATGGTGAACGTTAGATCACCTGCGGAGATGCACGATTTAGGCACGCAATCGATGGGTGAGCCGGATCTGGGCAGCATAGAGCTAGCTCGCGGCAGATCTTTCAGCCGTCGTTCTTATTAAGGACGGGACATAGACATTCAAAGAAAAAGAGGCCGCAATACATGAAGAGCGCCCCAAATCCCTTGCGCTGCACCTCGTAGCGAGGTTATGACTCATCTGTGACACTTAGATGTGAGGTAGACGTAGTCGTTACTCACGAAGGTAAGCAGCTTGGTCTGACCATGTGCGAGGCTTGATTGTCTACACGAAATATCCGTTACCTTCTAACGCTACTTAAACGTATTAATTCTGGTAGAAAGGTCTCTGTGATATGGTATAAGATATAGTATTATCTTTCGAGACGATTTGTCTCCAGCTTATGGAGAATTTGAAGCTCGCTGCATGTACTCGAACGAGTTCTGCGGGCCAAAGTTCATAGAGAAACTTCTCTGCGAAGTGCATAGATGACAATCTATACCTGGTTCAGGTATGTGTATGTATCTTGACTGCGTAAATGCCGATTTATCTTCTTTCCCCGTACAAATATCTGTCCAGGGCACTAGTCTCTCGAATCTACCGCGGAGGTTTTCTATACCAATTACGTTTACATTCCATCATGGAAGGCGCCATTGCATAATCACTACTAATTAGTAACACAATCCAATAAGAGGGTTCAATATTGACAGCAATGTACGACCTGTCTTTTCACGATCCTATACCTTATATTTATTCTTCGCTGTCTTCCTCATCCAAAAATGATTAGTATTCAAGCATGAATGTAGAAGATCTATTTGTTTCCGTTGTCGAAGTAACAATGTTTGGTTGAGTGCTGTCTGTTATTCCTCTTTACAGCGATTAGGTAGCACAAAAGCTTGGTCATGGACATCATACCCGCAATAAGTAGCTGGAATTGATTCACATAAATACGAAGAAAAATCGTGAAACGAGATGTTATAAGAAATAAGGGTATATGTACATGATAGCAAATTAAAACTAAATCACCACTTAAATCCATTACTATTGACGCCAGTTTTGCTGCCTTCCAATCCTGCACTGCCAATCCTTGCAATGGTATATCCAAGCCCAGATGTTACCCAACAATCTACCCTATATATCTAATACATCCCTCACTCTCCAAGCGAGAGCAGAGCCCTGCGCTACCTGTCGAATATATCGCGGCTGTATTTCGTACTTATCGTATTACTTCTGCCAACACCAGTAATCTCAGCTAGCTCCCTCCGTCTTCTCTCATCCTCTCTCCTCAGCGTGGCTCCGAGAGCGCCGCTGTAATTGCGGTTAGGTCTGCCCCGGTTCATCATACTTTCCCGGGGTGGCTCAGTGCGCGTCCTAGGGAGACTCATCATACTTTCTCTTGATGGTTCGGTCCGTGCTCTAGAAAGAGTCATCGTACTATCCCTCTGCGGCTCGTTGCGTGCCCTAGAGGTATTCATTGTGCTGTTCCTAGGTGGCTCGTTGCGCTTCCTAGGGAATGTGGCAAATGTGCCGGCTCCGTTTTTCGGCATTCCGGTAGACATTGTTCTATTGGGATACATGCCACTGCCGCTCGCTCGTCCTGGAAACATGCTTGTCGAGCGCGGCACAGTCAGGCTCGGTCGGTTGGTGTTCGGTGGCGGCATCGCGCTAGGGTTGGTAGGTGTCGGCGCGTTAGATTCCAGGTCGCTGCTATCCCGGAATCTAAATCGATTTTCGCTCGCCGCTGTCAGACGCATCGGCGGACGCCAACCAGGCGTCTCGGCATCAATGCTACGCGACGAGCGAACACTTATACGCTGCTCCTCAGGTGGCATCTCTTTGGCTTTCGGTGGTTGAGTGATAGTGATTTCGGTTTGTGATAAGGGAAATGTGGATGTAGATGGTTGATTTGGGGTAGGGATAGGAGCTATTTTGGGTGTTTGATTTGGTGCGATTACAACGGGGGGAGGAGGTATGGGCTCCGTCGCATCTTGTTGAGCATTCATGGAAGAACTTGTTGACTTGCGGCTCTCGCTACCAACCCGGATGAGACGCACGGTGGTTGCGCTGCTAATGCCGTTGCTCTTCTGTAGTCGAAACATCGATGGCTGCGTGCTATCTGCATCGCTGGGCCTATTGCCCGCATCATTCGTGACTTGTCTCGCAACTCCGTCTTCTTCTTCGCCGCTATATACACTCTCGGCGAACCCAATATTTTTCCGTGCTTCGCGCTGGGCTTTCTTGGATTGCACCAGGGGACTCAAGCTCGGCAGCTTGAAGCTCTCCGTTCGGGATCCCCTGTTAAAGCGGGGGAAAGTTGGGTTTACAGAACCACGAACAGCAACAGGTTTCTCGTAAGTTTTCTCATTACTTGTGAAAGCTTCTGCTTCACGGGAAGACCTCTTCCTGCGCCTATATCGTAAGAATAAGCAAGAAGAGAGTATGGTAAGTATGGCAGTTCCTATAATGGACACTACAATGATAATCGCGAAAGTGGTGGTTGACACAGAGTTTGACTGTGTTTGCTCCACTGGAGAGCTTATATCACCCTGCAAATTATGAAGTTAGTGAGTGTGTCTCTTCCAAAATTGGACGTAGGTAGACATACCGCCACGTCGGTTGCACCCGCCTGGAATGCCTGAATTCTGCTTGCAGCGAACTGACTTGCTGCAACTCGCGCAGAGCTTACAGCGTCACTGGCACTGCTCTGCGCACTAGCTAGGCTGGCGGATATCCGGCTGCTCATGCTAGCTAATGACTGTGATATTTGATCGCTAGCGCGGGAGTTAGCCGCAGACACAGCACTTGACGCCGAAGACTGCGTCTGAGATAGTTGCCGGCTGGCTTGATCGGCCGCCTGGTTTGCTGACTGTACAGCTTGATCCGCAGACTGACGGATTGACTGAGAAGCTTGAGACATTTGACTCAGAACTAAAGATGCGCTCAATGAGATTGATTGGAGTTGAGATGAAAGTGCTTGAATCTGGCCATCGTCCTGCCGTTTCCGTAGTGATGGCGCTGCCGTTGGCCTAGGCATTCGCAACACCGGCGCCTCCCTTTCCACCGGAACGCTCGTTGGGTCGGTCACCCCATCCAAAAGGCCCTCGGCTCCTCCATTCTTCCCTATAGCTTCGGGGATCACCACCTTCTGTACAACGGATTCCCGGAGTGGTGAGCTCTGCCTGAGCACGGAATATGACATTTCAATGCTAGGCTCGACCTCATGACTGTAAGTCGAAGCCCCTCTAGTGGCGGCCACTATTAGAAGTGAAAAACGCAGTAGCCAGCTCTGCTGCATTGCTCATAAATCCATAGTCCGCGTCGATAAGTGTTTGTCGTCGCCTGGACGCTTGTCTGTAAGACTGAAAGGAATGGAAGGATGAGGTAGAGCGGACAAGGGTGATACTAGCAACAACGTCCAAAGGTATATGATAGCGAATAGTGCGGACATGGTTATCGACCCCTAGTCGCTATCACACTTAGACAACAGGTAGGTAGCACAATCTTGGAGCGGAAAATCATGCACTTGCGTTTGACAAACCGCAGAGCATGTTTAGAGGCCTAAAAATGGATCACATCCAACCGAAAGCTTGGTAGCCAGCAACCCGGGCAGCTGGGGTACGCAACTAGCGGAGCCATAGACTGAGTTGGCGGATGGACACAGGTCAGCCATCTGATTTTCTTATTTGACCTGGTATCTCCTGAGTGGAGAGGTGTATGATCTACGACCGGAAACACTATAGCGAAATGCAACCAGGACACGGAATCGAGACGACGTGAGCCAAGGACGTGGGGGACGAGCCGCAACTGGACTACCAGGTAGGTATGCCTCACAGGGTGCCGCGTCCCTACGACAGTTGGGGCGAGATAAGGCAACGAGCCGCGGATCTGCTCCGTGATTTATGCTGCCACAGGACGAAGGTGACATTGGTGACATTGGAGACAATGGAGCCCACCCAGATAACTTGAGGTTCGTTTCTAGATCTCCTGATCAGCACGATAGAAATAAACTTCGAAGACAGTCTTCAAATTTAGGCAAATTGTATTGATCACCACGACGTTTATTTTAGGACTAAACACGTTTAGAGAGGGGTAGAAAAACGTCGATTGACCGTAGGTAGAGGGAAATAATCGCGATGAAGACAGAGGTCGCGCGATGGGTCGCTCGCTTAGGGTACATCTGCAGGTGTTCCGTCTTCCGAGAATATTCAGATGGATACCTGCAAGATCGGGCCTGACTTGAGACGAATGCTAGGGAGCCAGTCGAATAGTCAGTCACCGCTGCGGAGCGGCGCACTTACTTGTCCTGGCCGAGGTTGGCCAGAGGTATTAGCTGAAACGGCTGCCAACCTCGTCACATCACGGATACTAAGTCGCCGGCGATGACACATGATCGCCCCCATGTCGTCTTTGTCAGTATGCAGGTACCCGGCACGTGCTTCAAACAAGTGTGCGAAGAGTAGATAGTCTCTCTAGGGATGTAACCTTAGATAAGGTAGGCAAGGTAGGCAAATAAGCGAAGGCGAAGACAAGTGAGTTGGTGTTGGTGTTGGTTCGATATTCCAATCGGAACCCACGTTTTGCTTCCCATCAAGAAAAAGGACCTTGAAAGGGGTTACCTATCACCCCACCAGAGATGAGATGGCCTGCCGAGGGTCGAGGGTACCTAGGCAACCTATAACACGGGTAGCCTAAGAAAGGAGACCCGAAAAGTTGGGAACTTTGGGGAATGGTTTCAAACATGCTGGGTTGTTGCCTGCCGTTATCCAAGGTTGAGATCTCATTTGGAGATATCGCTACCGTTGTCTTCGATTATAGGTCTACGTAATACTCTACGGAGTAGGTATCTACTGCTAACCAATAGTTCGTTAGTTGCAGATAATCTATCGTAAGTATACTCCCGTTGGAGAACCCTGTCGTTGGAATGTCTTGTGAGTTCAAGATGCTACCAGAGAAGCTGCATTAAGCAATTAGGTGCTTGTTTGCTTGTAGATGCTTGGAGTATAATCATATCCACATGAAATATTTGATGAATTATCTTATGATTTCTCGATACGCAGGATGGTTCTTTGATTGATTGTTAGCTGAAAGAGAAAGGACACGGAATGCTACTAAATATGCTGAAACTGTGCACTGGGTAACCTGGTTTAGCATACGACAAATCAGGTTTAGCGTATTTCTTCAAATCTGACCCAAAGTAAGCTTGGCAGTCACCTGACTAGAGCTATACATTATGTAAAAGGTAGTTATATACATATAAAAACGGTCCTTCAAACGGTTGCAAATTATTTAAGTAACCATCAGTGATGCTTTTAACATTGCCGGTACGTTGGCAGAACGTCGAATCTGATAGAAAGAGGTGTGCGGGGATCCAAGATTGTCGGAAAATTGTGTGAAAATAATTAGATGATCGTTTAGCCCTTTGACGGGTGGAAGAGTGAAGTACCGTAAGTAGAACGTGGCAGACATGATAAGTCGCCATCCTCCACAACATACTATGTCGAAATGCTCGTAATTTCTATCTGGATCAGATATCTCGATGCCACGGCAAGAAACACTAGGCATGTAGACTTACTTTAAAACATTTGTTTTAACTCGCCTCCATCCACTGCCGCTTTACCTCACCCCGCCCTAGACGGTTAGTAGTTGTGCCTGGATAGACCGAGCTAGTAAGCTTCTCCCATTTCAGATCCCAGGGTGAACAGCGACCCAGATCATGGTATGATGTGTATGTAATGTTCAAGCAGTCCAAAGAATTGTCCCAAGATAATGAGAAGTCCCAGTCAGTCTCGCAAAACATACAAGATTCCGTACCATGGTATTCATGCTCCTTAGATACCCGGAAGTGTGCGTATACTGTGAGGTAGGAGTATCCGCCATGATCAGGACTGTCCGTGGTGAGATGATGGCATACAGGCATACCTGTTTCTCTCATCAAATCTCGGAAGGCCATGCTACTCAAAAAGAATAAATCACCCTTTTTTAGTCCGTCGAAGAAGATTGTTTTTATACATGATAAAAAGAGGTTGTCACCGACCCATTTGCCCGTCTGTGAATTGTTCGTGTACTTTTCGCACCGCTGTCCCATATATGTATATATTGCTGGAGTCGAAGTAAGTCTTCTTGTTTTGTGGGACAGAAACGAAAGAGGAACACCATGTAAAGGACCAAATAGTCGGTAGTTTCTGAGAAGCCGGATTCGTTCATAGGTTAATTGTGCCCCGTAGTGGTTCGACGGGCGGTCCGAATACGTCGCCGGGGAGAAACAGGGACTATATCTCTCCCTTCCGTCGAGTGATTGCGAGCGTATACGGCCACGCTGGTTGAAGGGCACTAACTTGCCCAAAGAGGGGCAATAGACTACCATTGGAAGAACTCTCTCTAGCCTTATCAGAAGGGCTTCTTTCGCTTCTGGATCGAGCCTCTTTAGATTGTGGCTTCTAATATATTTGGGATCGGTTAATATTTGCAAAAGAGCTTTGCAGGTCAAGGCGAAGCAGACAGCATCGGCCTTCGCGAGTTGTTCGGAGATCAGGAGGATTAATTCGATTGGGAGCCCCATTAAATATGACACGTTCTTTTGAGGCATGATCGTGTCATCTTCTTGGGAATGGTGGGTAGGCAAAGGTGAAACGGAGTCGTAGCCTCCCCCTAAGGAGCGGGCGGTCATTTCGCTCATTATCGCGGTTTCTATTGCTGACGTTCGAGCAGAGGACTTTGGTTATCCCGCAAGGAATGGAACGAAAAGGAAAGGAGAATCGTAATTAAATGCGCAAGGGTACCTATGAGGAAATGAGAGCATACTTCAGTGCCTCTAGCTACGGATGTCCGCCGAGGTGCGCGGACAAGCTTTGTTTGGTACGAACTATCCAAGACTCACCGTGTCTCTATAAGGTTTTTCGGGATCTCGACAGCCAAAGAGGTTCGGTTCCTTTTGATTTCTGAAAGCCATTAGGTTAGAGTATGGAATCAAGGTTGATACCTCTACGGTAACATGCACCGCAAGGTGTGTAATATGGCTTGGCTAACGGTCGCGGTTCCGTTTTATTTACGGTAATAACTAGGTTTTCGATATTGGAAGCTATGAGGGCGTTCCGTTTTTGTGGCTTGTGCCCGTCGTAAGTAGATTACCTTGAGGCGCTGGCAGAGCACAGGCCCCTCCTAGTATGCACGTGCCACATTGCGGGCGCATTAAGATTTCTTGCAGGGGGCTGGCGCAATCAAGCATGAGTGACATCAGTTGGCGACACCACCTTCAACTTGCTTACATACCTACCATTCATTCACTCATTGTTTTTTACAACAAAATCACCTACACTAAGACTAGAGCCCCCATGTCGTAGCAACGGGAGCTTCACCTCTGTGCTCCTTGACCATCTCTGCCCCATGGACGATCGAATCCGCACAATATCCCAACTCCCGATCCCATGATATACTATGGAGCAGCAATTTAGCATCCACGACCCGCCGCCTGGGCAGCCAGGCGGCCCTCATACCGGAGGCGCCATGAACACTCAAGCCCCTCCACCACCGCCGCAAGCTCAGCAGCTTCCCCCTCAAATGTTCACCACCGCCGCGCAGTTGCTGGATCTCACCGATAGTAAGGCTGCCAGCGAGGGACTGGCTTTGTTTGTTCTATGATTGACCGCCATGTCCAGAGAAGCTCCTGCTTGTGCTCCGAGACGGCAGAAAGTTGATAGGGATCCTCCGAAGCTGGGATCAATTCGGTACGTCCCTGTTACTCGTCTTTACGTTGGTGTCACGACTCACACACGCATTTGAAAATTAGCAAATCTAGTTCTCCAATCTACCGTCGAGCGCATATTCGCCATCACGACCGAACCGAGTGACCCTCATCATCCTAGAGGTCTTTATGCCGATAAGCTCCACGGCATCTTCCTCGTGCGAGGCGAGAATGTTTTACTGTTGGGCGAGATCGACCTCGACAAGGACGACGATCCCCCAGTTGGCTACGAGAAGGCCGAGTTCGCTCAAGTCGAAAAGCTTGTAAACGAACAGAAAGCCGCCGATAAAGTCAGAGAGACAAAGAGAATCAAGAGATTGGCAACATTAGGGTTTGAAGGCGAAAACATGGGTGAGATTCTACTCTGAGAGGCCTATTTAAATCAGATTTATACCACGCAGACTTGATACAGAGCCTAGGGGTCGGAAATGTGTTGTCATTATTATTACAGCGACAGAGGATTAAAGGCGGACTGTGGTGGACTATAACGGCAGAATATTGTGAAATGCCCTTCCGCTGACAGAGCATCGATGTCTAGCGTTGAGATAGCTTAGACACGCAAGAGAACAGGGATAGCCTATCCTTCCTAAAGGATAATATGCGACAGTGCGTAAACACGAGTCGGCGATATTTGAGTTAGAAAGAGAAGACATAAAAATGACCCTGCCGTTCTGATATGTTCTTTTTGCCTAGGGTTCCATTTCCCTTATTTTACGAATGATATTAGGGTTGCCAGGTCTGTATATATGGTCATCTTTTTTGTGCTTAACCTTGGTATTTACTGGGATTAAATTGCGGTTACTAGAGTCATATATATACAGTGTGCCGAGGAATAATCACCCGGATAAACCATTTGCCTACTTCTTAGCCCAGGAGACATGTTCTCTACGAAAACCCCCACAGGAGTGAGTGAAGTTGCGTTGAAAAATGCGCTAAGATCCAACCTTGCTTGCACTACAATCCGGGGACGAATCCTTCAACCCTAGCCTTCCATTCCTCAGGGAAATGTGACCCAGGTGACCCATCCCACCCTCCAGCCATCATAGCAACGACAAGCAAGAACGAGCTCGAACCCGGGAAATAAGGCGTCGGCACCCTCGATCCTCCCTCGGGATATCCAGCGTCGTCGAAGGCAAACAGGGGATCCAAGAGATACTCGATGGCCTGGTCGACGTCTCCTAGACGAAGCGAATTCACTGCACCACCCGGGGTCAGTTATCGCCGTTTCGATCATAAAATGTCCGATGAGTGACTCTGTCTAGGAAGAAGCCTTCGTAGTCATGGGGAAGCAGAGCAACTAGGAGCCAAAAAAATAAGAAGTTACTCACTGGCGACCATTGGAAAATCCCAACCCCAGCAATCGTCCCACGTCCACAGGTCGTGGATTTTATCCGCCGTATTCCGCACAACGGTCATATTCAGTAGCGGCCCGCTGCTCGGGGGCGGCAGGAGCCCGAAGATGCCCGACATAGCTGGGTGGTCGGTGACCGTCGTCGAGTTCGGCGCCCACATATCCGGGATGCCCTCATAGAGCGCGAAGGCGTCGCCCGCGGTGGGCAAGGGGGCCAGCTTATCACGGACCTCAGTCCATTTCGAGGGGGCGGGGAGATTCTGCCTCTCCTTCCATCGAATGGCTACGTCGAGCCCGAAGCGCCAGTACGCCAGCTCGAAGGCCGGGTTCACCGTCGCGTTGGGGTTCGTGTTCTCCGACGCCGGATACATGGGCGGACCGAGATCGTAGACGCCCGTGGACTCGTTGTAGAAGGCGTATGAGGCCATGAAGTCCGCCGTTGGCGTTAGGACCGCGTCCCACTTCGCGAGTGTGTCAGCATTGGGGAACGAGCGGTACTCAGTCTCGGCGAAGTACATCGCGTGAGGCTGCTGCCAGATGAGCAGGGAGTTGATCTCGCCGGGCGTTGACCGCCCCGTCGGGTCCGACATCTTCCCCCATCGCGCGCCTTCGTAGCCTTGGAGTCTTGCACGGTCGAGGGACGAGCTTAGGAAGTCGCTGTAGGTATGTGGGAGGCTGCGCCATAATAAGGGGTATTTGTCCCAGCGCGCAAAGTGTAGGAGATGCCACAGCACCATTTCTAACTGCAGAACGTCATTGGTATTAATATTGGTGATTCAGGGGCTTCGGATAGTATCCTTACATGAAATTTGCCGTACCAGCCATTGTTCACCAGACCTAACAGCAGTGTTAGCGAAGGCCCGATGTATGACCGTGCGGAGCCGCCGTTTTCCGGGTCATTTTACCTGACTCTGTTATAGTTAGTAAGTCACCTTTGAGAAAGAATATTACAAGAGAGGGTACATACCCTGCGGTGGGTATGAAGAAGCTGAATTAACAGCTGTGAGGTATTGGGACAATATGATTCTTCGTTGCAATTCCGTTGCTTTCTCTGAGGTTGTCGCGGAAAGGTCAACGAACGCCCCCGAATTCCAGAACGACTCCCACCACTTCGTAGACGCCTTTGCAATTTCAGTAAAGTTAGGGACCTGACGTTTCGTCGTGCTCGGCGAAAACGTCACCGACAGCGAAATCTGCTTATTCTTCCCTGACGGGCGTAGTACGTAGCGGTGCGTCCCTTCAGCAGGACCAGAAACGTCAGCCTCAGAGTCCCAGATAAAGGCTACATCGTACGACGTCGCATCCAAATCGTGCCGTATAGTTGCGGACCTCCTTTCTGTACGTAGCGTAGTGCTATGGCTACTTGTCTCGTTAAACACCCCGACGAAAGGGGCGTCGAACTTATTCCGTGTTGGCAGAGGAAAATCGAAGAAGACCCCTAGAGAACCTTTGGTGAGTAAATCGGATTGGATTGAAACTCCTATCGAGTCGGAACTCGCATCGGCCCAGGTTTCCACATAGACTGCAGTGCCGTTATACTTGAATGAGGACGAGATCTTGCCGGTCCATAGATCTAACTCTTGGGTCTTATCCTGCAAATTCTCTTCCGTTACCTCTTCCCCATTGAACGATAACCCAATCCGCGCCAAGTTCAACCTTTGGGGATTTTGTATCAGCCAGTTTGAGATATCCGCTTGGGCGGGATTAGGCTGGTCATAATTCACCAACCGACCATGGGTCCACCAGTCCAAGCCTACGAAGTCTACGCGAGGGCATTAGCCAGACAGCGAATGTTTGGGGCTCCTGTCCCACCTTCAACAGACGTCTGTCCATGCGTGCTAGGCAAGCTGAAATTATGCCAGCCCCACGTTGACATAGTAGCAAACGGGCTAAAGGTCTGTAGACCCGTCACATCGGCCCCAAAGGCAAAGTTGCCGTTGCCGACCTGCAGCGGCGTAGTTGGAGAGCTCACATTACGCCGAGGATTAAATGCGCGAACTACTGCTCTTCTGTCGATCCGATGTCCGGTTGCAAAGACTTCCGGGACACAGAGAGCAAGTATGCCTATGCCTATGGTGAGGGCGGTGGGGGGCATTGTCAGATACCTGCTTTGTTCCTATGCGACACACCGTGATCTGCTGAAGATCAGTAGATATTATACAATGAGAATGATGCTATTCCAAAGGACAGGACCACAGCCACACTGGGCAGTATAAGCAAAGTCAATTATAAGATTCTACATCCTGGCGCCTCGGTACCGGGTAGTCGTCTGCATCTGTGGGGTCTCTCCGGTGACCGTCACCTTCGATCTGGAGATCTCGGTGGGATGTGTACCGAAAGCTGGGGAAATGGTCATATCCAGTCGGTAGCGTTACCGAAGAGCCTAAATCAAAATAAGTCTAGAGCCGCGTTTTTAAACTTGACTTATTATTCAATCCATCTTATTCGATTGTATAGCTCGCGTCGAGAATTTGGTTTATACATAGTTTCGTTGGTTGTAGTAATCTCTATTGTCGCTAGACGATCGGTTCCCAACGGTATGGGCACAACGAGGTCGCCTGGCTTACGTATCCGCATACATTTGGGCTCTTATCCTATACAATACGGTCTAACGTAGAAGGACCCCTCTTCTCAGACGAGTGTCGGGTTTCCCGAGTTTCCGGTAAAGTCTTTCGCTTATCGAAAGCTAGCGAAAGTAGGTAAGGCTTGGATCCTAGGCAATCGCATATTAGGTGAGGGAGTATATCATAGTAGATGACAACTTATGTGGCCTGTTACAACTCAAATGGACAACTACGACGCCGATCATCGGAAATGTGGGTGAGATTTGTGAACACGTCCCGCCATACCATGATAGTAGATAGTAAGGGGGGTTTATAAATAGTGACAACTCTTGAGACGTTACAATCAATGGGAAATTCCAACCAATAATGTTGTATGCAAACACGCTAAGGGAAGTTTAGAGGCCTCAACTAAGTATTTTGTATATTGACCTCACGTGTGCAAGGGAGAAATAATAGATTTAATGGTCCGACTTGTAACGTGAGTCTGCGAGAAGCCTATGAGATACGTAGATCCCGAAGTAATGCCTTGACGATAGTGTGGCATGGTTGGTTGGTCCCGCAGCTCTGATGATATACATCACAGCGATTGTCGTGTGTAACAATCTATCGGCCGGGAGGGATGTTCACGAAGTTCGGCGAGCGTAATTGTTCACCGAGACTTTGTTTTGCTCCGACGACGTACAAATATTCCTTACGTGCAGGCAGAATCGTGGCGGATAGCCATGATGCCTCTCGGCGAATGAACATGCCTAACTAAATATTGACACGTCTAACACTATTAGCTCAGGCCTTTTAAACTAGCCGTTTCAGAACAGCTGATATGCCCCGGCGATACTCAGGTCCTTGTCAGCATTTTGTACCAGGTGATGGGAACGCACTAGCTAGTTGGTACTGTTGCCTCGGGCTCGAGCATCACAACGACCCTTACGGCCATATACCCGTTTATCTAAGTCCTGCGCCCCCAATAGTTATTCTTAACCCAAACGGTGTATCTGGATGGTGATGCAGAAGCAACCCCTCCAGTCTCAGATTCTGGGTGATGAATAATTTATAATGATTTAAGAGCAGTTGTAATTTATTAGTCTCGAGGACTATAACTTGGAAGCCAGTCAATAGTGACCTACATCGCAATCTACGTCGTAGGCGCCGTCGACGTAGATAACAGCAAGGGAGGCCTCATTTTCGGGCTTCTAGCAAACCTATGCCTTGCGCGATGGTTCTGCATACCTGTTTCAGGTGCCTTTGTGCTTGATTATCAGTTGCACAAGTGCCATGGTCTCCGGCAATACGAGGATGGGGCAACATCTATATATACAGGGCGTTGGCTGAGAGAAGCGCTCTCGGGGTCTTCATCCGATAGTGAACAGCCATCGCCTACATCTGCAACTAAGAGCTCAAAAAAAGCCCGAGATCAAGAAAAGACGCACCTTATATTTCCAACCTTTTTCGCTTTCAAAAAAACTTGCTTCCTACTTGCTTTGTTTCCTAAGACTATGGCTAGAACGACACAGCAGGTTGACCCCCTGGGCGGCATGTTCACCGAGCACGAGAAGAAAATACTCCGAGGCCGAGACCCGGGACAAAAACAAGCCAGGGATGCCCTCGTTGTGAGACTGGCTGATGCTTTCACTTTCCGTCGTGCGCCGAGAGGTTGGCACCCCCCTTTTTTCTGCTTCGATAGGGTGGCTCTGGCTGAGGATATCGACACTTCTTGTTGCAGCCTACCATTTATGAGCCAAGAAGACTCCGACAAGGCAAACAAGTATGACCCCTTATCATATCGCTTTGTTCCGTAGCTGATGTTTACGATAGACTAATGGAGCACGTGGGGATGAGGATGCGCCGGAGCAGGACCGAAATTCCCTCTGGTGTAACCGCAGACGAGTTGAAACACATCCTGCATGCTTCGCGATACAGATGGGTCAAGGGCGGCAGACACCGGAACCTCTACACGATTATTGACAGTATCCCTAACAACACCCAGATCAACAAGGTCGTCTGCATTGGCTTGTCCGAAATGGCGCAGAGATTCGACCCTCGGAACGAGACCATAACTATCATGTCGCGGTGCCTTGCGCAGCACCTCGCGGTCCAGACCATGGTCAGCTATCTAAGGAGTATTGTATTCCATGAAATTGAGCTCTTCGCGGCTGACTGGATCTACGACAAACCACACAAGGAAGCCCTGGAGTCATTTGGGTTTACTGTCCTCGACGGATCTCTTGGGAAGCAGGAGCATTTCGTGGCGATTGACGACAACACGATGTTGATTTCGTTTGCGATACCGGAATTCGAGTCCATCCTCCCAATAATCAGCGAGTATGCCCGCCCCGTTGCGATGATCTACGACGCATACGACTACCTGATTAAGGAGAAACACGTTCGGCCGGCGCCAAGTCCCGTATGGAGTCGAGTCAAGTATAACGAGGCATGGGTCACCGTCCCTGGCCCTCCAATTGTAAGTACGGACGATCACGCAGTTGGGGATTTGGCGACCTCGCTGCTCCCGTTCTATACTAGGTCCACCGGCCGGATGTTAGATGATTACAGGATCGCAATGAACATGTTTGAGCTTGACGTGGCAGAGCTCGCCAGTCGGTTCGAGCTGGACCCCAGCATGGGTTACGAACCGGGTGACAGCGACAAAATCCAGCAGAGGCGTTTCGCGGGGGAACGCAGCCGCCTGTTCGTTCGGAAACAGGTCTAGACCGGTAGCGGTTTGTTCCGACTGAAGCTGGTCCCGGCAAGATATTCCATATTGGAAACCATGTCTAGCTCGACTTTTATCGGTATATATATACCGCTAAGTCTAATTATACCTGGCATCTTACTGTATGCTTTTCGTTGCGATGAGACCCATGATCCAAATTTTTGGATAGTAGGCAGCAGGTAGTTTAACACGTAACTATGCAATGAATTTCAGTTTCAATGAAAGTTGAGGAGTATACTTACATACTAGGTAGAATAGAAGGGTCTACAGGAGTGATTTGTTGTTGTATCCTGCGATGTTGATTGGAAGAAACCTGTTCGGGGTCTGCCTATCAACTTGCTGAATTGAGACTGCTACCCCTGCTCGTGCCTGCTCGGCATTTGTATATGATGTAATAGGGGATTTCCCCAAGCACATGGCGGGCAGATGGCGGGGTATTAAGTCTGGGCCTGGTCTGGTTACTGTATTAGCAGGGGTATCCCGGCCAATTACTCTGGCCCGTGCGTTTTTACATAGCAACGCATTCGCATTCATAACATCGCCTTATCGACCGTGGGCAGGTGAATATATTCCGTATCAATACCTCTGCCAGCACACACACACCAAATACTTACCTACCTTGGAACAACCAACCCACTGCAGCCGCTCTTATTCCGACTGTGGTGCCGATTATTCACTGACGAGGAATCAAGCAATTGGGATCTTTTAGGTACACAACCAACAACCTCTCAAACCACAATATCATGCTAACCAAACAATCACAATGCAGCAACCGACAACACCCCACCGAAGCCCTTTACGAAGACTTGAGGCCAAGATGACCTCCTTCGTAACGACTGTGTACGTGACATTCCATATAATGTTCTTCTCCTTATGCCACCGCTAACCAGACGGCTATCTTCCCACCCCAACAGCAACCAGCGTGCGCGTAACCAGTTCCGATCGCGGACCGGCAAGGGAGGCAATACAAGCTACCAGCTACGTCAATATGCCGAAGCCACGCTCGGCGGCGGCAGTCTACGGAAGGTCGTCAAGCTGCCCGAGGGCGAGGACGAGAACGAGTGGCTTGCTGTCAACATGGTCGACTTCTACAACCAAATCAACCTTCTCTACGGCGCCATAACCGAGTTCTGCTCGCCGCAGTCGTGCCCCGAGATGAAGGCAACAGACGAGTGAGTACTCTAGCCAAAAGAACACAAACAACAGCCAAAATTAACCACCACGCACCCACCTCCGCCACAGATTCGAATACCTCTGGCAAGACAACGAGACATACAAGCGGCCGACCAAGATGGCCGCGCCGGCGTACATCGAGCAGCTGATGAGCTGGGTACAGGGGCACATCGACAACGAGAGCGTGCTCCCCTCGCGCATCGGCGTGCCCTTCCCCAAGTCCTTCCCCCAGACCGTGCGCCAGATCTTCAAGCGCATGTACCGCGTCTACGCCCACATCTACTGCCACCACTACCCCGTCATCCGCGAGCTCGGCCTCGAGCCCCACCTCAACACCAGCTTCAAGCAGTACGTCCTCTTCATCGACGAGCACGGCCTCGCCAGCGGCAAGGACTTCTGGGGCCCCCTCGGCGACCTCGTCGAGAGCATGTTGCGGAGCGATTGATTCATGCCGCGGATTTGTTACGGCATATGTCATACAGTACGTTTTGATAGGCTTGGTACTTGATTACGATTCAGCCTCTATAGCATGATATCACGAGAGGGCATAGGCATATGTGGGTACGCGCATAGATGAGCGATAAAACAATAACGGCAACATTGGCCGTGGGCGTTGCTGATGCATGGTTATGACGACGTGTTCGAGTAATAAGGGTTTGGCCAGGCGTTTGGATGGATTCATGAGTTGAATGTGTTGGGACCAAACTAGGGCAATAGACGTTCACGGGCACATATTTGTGTGTCCATATTGACTGCATCGACCTGTTCTTATACAGTACAGTATAGCATACGATACTAGCAATGGTGTGGGAATACGCCCCTTTTCATGGCCTGAAAGCTCGTATTCCCAGCATAGATACATGTGTATGCAGTTCTTGATTTACATCAACGCGGAACAAATATGTTTGCATCCGGCACACACCGTTAAAGCACTTACAGAAAAGTCGTTATCCCTCAATGTATATGCTGACTAAGCTTTCCCGTTTCTGGGGTCGCGCATGGCATGGCGGTGCATGGTGGTACAAACAGTACACAATTTCTCAATCATTCCCGGAACGCCTGGTCACATGCTATGCCCCTACTGAACGTGTACAGTCGCCTTTCGGAGAAGGCGCAATTCTTCCAAATTCTTTAAGCCTCATAAGGCGCGTCCTTTAGGGCATTGATCCTCTTCTTGAAGAACTCGAATGCGGAAAAGAACACGGCATTGACTGCGGCAGAACGTCCCATGGACACACCAAGTCCGCGGTACATGTCCCGCCTGAAGAATTGAATTTTAGGAATAGGGACCTTCTGACCCTTTGAATACATCAAGGCATTTCGTTGGTAAATGCTCTTGACGGAATCAATCGGATCTATTTGAGTTAGCCTGGTCGTATTGACCCAGAGAGGCAGAACCTACAGATTAACGCCCAGGAAACAATGCCGCAGAGCCCACCGGCTGCTAGAACAGCGATAGGGTTCTTGTGGGCATCTGTACCGCTAAACGTAGTTAACAGTTGCTTGCTGCTCTCGTACGTCGCGAAATAGATGCCTGTTCCGAGGGTATCTCTCACTGCCAGTCGTTAGTTCGCGGGACAGACGGAGAAGCCTAGCCAAGGAGCTACTTACATAGATGTAAATTCAGTCCAGTGTACATCCCAGCGAAGCCTCGATGCTTCACAATATTCGATAGTGTTTTTATCGTGCCTTTGTTGTGATAACTGAGGGCGATAGCTTGTTTCTTCGGGTCTACGTTTTTCTGATTCGCCATCAAGACCGACACTTGCGCACTTAGCTTTGTTAATTCAAAAGGACCTGGAGAGATGATCAGACCAATTAGCGCTGGTTTGTGTTGAAGACCGTCCAGGCTGATGCTCACAAGCTATCAGGGTGATGCCAGAGCCGGCTGTGGCTCCAGCAGCCCCAAAACAGGCAATAGTGCCTAAATTGGGATAGGCACCGTTCTTGTTCACATGCTCGAGTGGGCAAAAACCAAGATTCCTTCCCATCCAGTCGGAGTAAATGTATTTCGAGCGTTGGTAGATGGAGAAAGAAACCGTTCGGACGAGAGTGACACTGGCGAGGGGAGCTAGAACACCTGTGTGCTCGCAGAGGGTCGAGTTAGCGGCGCAGCTATAAGACAGTGCGCAAGCCTATGTGAAGCATGGGAAGCATGTCAAGACGCACCTCGAAAGAAGCCTCGCATTCCCTCAGACTGGTAGGTCATCTTCACGCAATGCAGCGCGCCATCATAAGGGTAGGTTTGCATGCGCGTCTTCACGCTGTCGAGGGGAAAGGCGGTGACGGTAGACAAGACGCTGGCGGAAGAGGCAGCCACCTCGGTCCGGTAGCGCTTTATCCAGCGGCGTGGCTCTTCCTTGCCAACACTGTGCTGCTGAGGCATGATGCGAGTCTGAATGGGGGCAGTGGTGACATTTTGGAGACTAGACTCGGCGGGCATGGCTCTCGGTCAGCTGGCGTGTATTGCGGTTGGGGAGCTTCAGACAATGGCCTCGTGAAGAGGACCAGAGTCATCGGCGCGGTCGCGATACAAGGGCGTCAGCTGCGGACAAGAGGTGTGCCATCAAGATCCCGAATTGAGAGGACTCGATGGTTAGGTACGGTGGTCTGGGGAAGGGGGAAAGATGAGAAGGGGAAGTTTAATTCGTAGTGATGCTGCGGGGTCAGGACGGGTGAAGTTGAAGTAGGTGGTAGGTAGTAGGTAGCAGGCAGGTAACCTAAGAGTCAGGTAGAATGTAGGTAACTTCCAAGGTTGGTGTAGGTAGGATAGAGAGGTAGGTAGATACAGTACTGCTAGCTAGCTCCAGTCGATCTGCAACCTCGGGGAGTTTAGGTCAGGGACGAGTGATGAGGACGACAGAAGCCGGGCAAAGACAGCGAGACTAGACTAGGTATAGGCTATGTAGTCAGTCAGTCAGTCAGTCTACTGTCGATAACACGGAAAGCATGTGGTCTTATCGTCGAGACGGCTAGACAGGGTAGGATCTACACAGCTGTACTAAATACCTACTTCTTGTAGCTGGGGAAATAGTAGCTAAGGTAGGTATGTAGGCTACCTGCCTCCCTTACATACCTTCCTATATAACTTGGGCGAAGGTGCGACAACGATAGCGACTATAGCTAACTAACCTACATCAGCGATCGATAGTGGGGTCATTAGGCATTTTGCGGGGGTAATCAGTCGGTCCTAATAGGCTGGGAGGTCTCCTTCTGTTTGACACACTTTGAATTGGAACAAAGACTTGGAGAAACAATGAAGGGAAAGCTTCAAGGTTTCATGTCATCATCAGGTAAAGATTAGGTACTTGGGTGCCGTACCGACGCTACTGACGCACGGAGGTAAAAGAGGCATAAACCGTCTTACGTTTCCAGAGCACAATTGGTGAGTTGTGACCGGATATCTCCAGCTCCCCGCAATTCGTGTGGTTGGGATGATGCGTAGAAGCTCGGGTGCGAGCTGCTGCATTTGGGGTTTGTTGGAGGGGTGTAAAGTATATCTGCAAAATCATGCGGTCCCTTCAGATGTTTTTCTTTTTCCATCGTGAGACGTCCCCACGAACACGGCATTCTGAAACCACAGTATCGTCTGATAACGAGAGCACCTATGTATCACAATATACATATTTATCTAATGAATGATAAGATATCACCAGCTTGCTGCCGAGAACGAACGATATAGCGTTTGAGCCAGCGTACGGTATCTCTGAACAAATCGATGTGGTGAAACATCCATGGATGTATTCTATTGGGTCCGGTACTTCTGCTGCTTATTCATGTCGGCAGACGTCATCTTGCCACCTAGTCGCCATGACTACATTTGCTAGGCGCATGTCTGTCTACTGTATGTGGTAACTTACTTAACTTCATCGCAGGGTCGTACCCGTGAAGTGTACATGGGAAACTATCTGTAATCCGTCTGCAGCGATAGGTGAATGAAATTAGCATTCACTATCGGCCTGCTAGGTATTATTTCCATGTCAAGAAATGGAATGGCAGGCTCTAAATTCGTGGATTATTGGCACCACACCCAGCGCAAGGAGCACCTTAAGTGCTATAAAGCTCCACGCGAGCTGCGCGTGCAGCGTGCCGGCATTCGATGAGGGGCGCGATTCGGCAGCTTTCCGTTAATATAGGGTATTTCTTGCGGCCACCCAGTCTTGTCACACTCATGCATTCGACGCCTACTTTGTCCGAAGGGGGGGATGGAGGGGAAAGCAGTTGCGGCAGTCGATTCGTCTAGCCCGTAATAACGAATGATCTACGTTGCTATTGGGGGAGCCAGGGAGCAGTGTTGCAATGACTTTCTAGGTCCAGGGTCGAGTCGAGTCCAAAGCGCCTGCTAACGCGTCTAGTAACGCATCCCATCCTGATGTCGTTGAAGCGGCACCCCGGTTCCTAGAAAGTGGTGCGATTTATGTATGCGGACGGCTGAGTAACATGCGTCTGATCGCACCCTATCGCAAGCATAGGCCCATAGACTTATTGAGCATAGCGATGGTCATGTCGTAGTGGTTGTAGAGCGTAGTCTGTATGCGGCGTTGCAGCTCCGTTCTGAATTGTTGGTCAGCACTCACAACATACAGCATTCACGTTGAGAGGTACTTGCGTCTTCGGGGGTACCCTTTGCTTTGACTCGACCTCTTTCCAGCTTAGTGGATTCTCATGACGGTGCCAGGCTATCATGAGAAGGTTCTTGAGCACGTGATGTTCCAAACCACGCTCTCGTGTTGCCGCATCGAGAAAGCGAATGGTCCGAGCAATGCCTCGGACATCGTATGTAGCTCCCTTTTCGCGGAAAGCCCTTCGTAGCTGATTGCGAGCTGTATAACGGGCGGGTTTGGAGAATTGGACGGCATGAAGCAAGCCTCGATAGAGGTGGCGATAGGCGTGGATGACCTTGAGGTCAGTCATCGTGTTGCGTCCCGAGAGAGGGTCAAGACCGGCGGCAAGTTGGCCTTGGCTGGATTGTCTTAGCTGGTCCTGCTTTTATCGCCGTGCGTGTAAACCGAAACTCTCGAAGTAGACCACTCCTCGATTAGGCACTCGCCTTATCGATTTTGCAAGTTATGTTTATGCTTTTATGCTTATATGCTGGCAGCAGATTCAAAAAATCATCGGTTATTTAGCTCTTAATCGAGTATATCCACGTTAGCTAAATATAATAAGCCTCATGAGAACTGTCAGAACGTACCTGATATTTGAATTGGCAGGAGAAAACATCAGTTGATGTCGAGAACTTTACTTTACAGGATGCAGTGTCATAAGCATCAATAACGCTTGACCTTGACGCTGAGTGGATTAGCTCTTCCCGTGCGCCCACTACTGAATTCAGCGAGCCGCTAAGGCCACTGATGGGTCACCGGAAACAGACGAATTACAGGGGCTTAGACGCACTACCTAGAGATAGTTAGTGGGGTGGCTTCAAACCGACAGACGCCCCGGCCCTCACTTTGTCACATCGATCGATCCCATCAGCTTGTGCAATTCTGTAAATGGGATCAATGAATGTGCCTGCCGAATCTAGTAGTTGATATTACCTAAGTGCATACACACACTGTAGGTACGGAACTCTGTACGGAGGACCATAAGACGCAAGGCGCCCGCAGCACTGTTGCCACCTCATCTCCTCGATACTACCTCCCTCCGTCTATTACGAATCTAGACGACGCCCTTGTGAACCCACGATCCGATCCTATATATACCTATTTCCCTATGGCCAGTCCTCTCACCGCAGGCCGTATCGCACCCATTTCATGAACGTGCCTCAGGGACATCCTTTCACTTCAATTAATCATGGTTCTTTGAACAGGGGCTGTAGTTATTACATGTAATATTCTCAATCTCAATCCTTCACTAAATTTAGTTACCAAAAAGAGCAGGGTAGCCAATGACGTCCCTCGTCACCGACTTACTGGTCAATCCAGTCCTTCGACAGGCACGCCGTTTTTCCCTCTCGCGCTCGTCCCTAGCCTCCAGTCCGTCCGAGCCCGAGTCTCCCCCACGAATAGCCCAGACACATTCATATTTGCTGCAGGATGACATGATGTCCGAGACTGAGGAGACCGAGAACTCTTCTCTACGCGGAGACACCGGAGACAGCGCATCTTCACGACGGTCCTCCCAGAGTTCCCTCCTCATTAATCCCTATGTGCATGCTACTCGTGTCGAGGAAAACCACAGCCAACTGAACGATCCCGCAATTCCCACCAACCCCGTTGCCTCAAGCGGCGAGTCGTCTTCCGCCAACCACCCCAACATGACTACACCCGAACCGCCATCTTCGCCCTTTGTGCGGGGTACTTTGCAGGATCGCTCCCCGCTGCCGGAGGATGATGGCATGGGCTCGGTGAGAAAGCGTATATTCGCCATACAGGCTCAGGAGATCGGTCATTCCGAGAAAGCTCATCTCATGCACCAATTGTTGATGGAAGGATACACCAATTCGCGGGCCCGCGGACAACCGGAACTGCCGCTTTCGCCCTTAAGCCCCAAGGCCCCTGAAAGAAGGACATCACAGGGCCATGGTCCGTTAGACTCGTTCAAGTTCTGGCAGAGTGCATTGGGCGAGGCGGAAGATGCGGAAGGGTTTGCTTTGACAGACAAGGACCTCGAGCCCACGTTTGTGCCCAACAGCCAGCCAACCGAATCTATCACAGATGTAGTAGATATTGAGTCCGATCATGAGAAGCTCCTTGGCTGCGAACACTACCGGCGCAACGTCAAGCTGCAGTGCTCAACATGTAACCGATGGTATACGTGCCGATTTTGCCATGACAAGGTGGAAGACCACAATCTCATTCGGAAAGAGACGCGGAATATGCTGTGTATGTTCTGTGGAACTGCTCAGAGGGCCAGCCAAACATGCGTGTCTTGTGAAGCGCGAGCAGCAAGGTATTATTGCGACATATGTAAACTGTGGAATGATGACCCCGATAAGCCTTGCTATCATTGCAATGACTGTGGTATTTGTAGGATTGGTAATGGTATTGGGAAAGACTTTTACCACTGCAAGGTGAATAACCCCTCCGGCATACGCACACAACCCGATGACTAATGTGCCCATAGAAATGCTGCGCATGCATTGCAATATCTGCTCAATCGGACCATAAATGTATCGAGCGTGCCATCGACTGCGATTGCCCTATATGTGGCGATTACATGTTCACATCTCCTAAACCCGTACGCTTCATGAGGTGTGGGCATAGTATACACAAGGACTGCCTTGACGAGCATCAAAAGACCTCGTACAAATGTCCCATCTGCAGTAAGAGTTTACTCAACATGGAATCGCAATTCCGCAACCTGGATCTTTCTATCCAAGCACAACCAATGCCGCCAGAATTCAAAGACACTCGAGCAATTGTTCTCTGCCACGATTGCTCCGCTAAGAGTTCGGCTACGTACCACTGGCTTGGCTTAAAATGTGGTGTTTGTCGGTCTTACAACACTGCCCAACTCCAAATAATAGGTCTCGACGCCGAAGCTGTTGAAAACGAATTACTAGCAGAACGTAGTGCACAAGTCTCAGGTCTGCCTCCCGTGCGAAACCCCGATGCTATTGCGATGGATACGGCTGTGGGACATATGCGTCGTCGTCATTCATCCACAGTCGCGGGACCAACTTTCGTTGGTTCGGATCTCAGCCTATTTGCTCCCGATAGGTTAGCACGGTCTGTATCGCCAATCCAAACGCCAGCCCGGTCGTTGCACGCCTCTATGGTTAGGGGCTATTTCGATCGGGAAGAAGAAGAGGACGATGAGAATGATGGGGATATGTTCGGCTTCTGGAGTCGCATACCCCGTAGCATAAGGAGTAATCACGAGGAAGACGACGACGATGTTGGCGGGTCTAGTGATGACACAAGCTCAGACGAGGACATAGAGGACGACGAAGGAGAGGAATCGGACGACGACGATTTCGAGTTGCTAGGTCATAGATAGGGTCGACACCTAGATTTAACTTGGTTTTGGGGGAAGGACATCAGATCGGCGTTTAGGATTCGCATGCGTGCGTGATTGATAAAGATACCAGCTGAGTTTGGGCAACATAGCGGGGGCGTTTGGATTGCTTGCTTTCACCTCTCAATTCGCTTTATAGGGCCAGCATTACATAAGAGACGGAACATGGTAGGGTTATGGCGATGGATCGACTTTAGGACATCACGAGGTGTGCCATTAAAGTCATCATTCTTTCTCAAAAGCTAGGCTATATGAATAACGACATACTATTACTCAATCATGTGATTATGAAAACGTTTGTTCCTGTCGCCGATGAATCTTCATTACGCATCTGTTGCCATCAACGCCTGACGCCTTACTTCATGAGCCCTAGGGATACGACGACTAACTCCCATGAATTACCGTGAAACAACCAGACCAAACCTCGTTCCCTCCTTAATTAGCCAACAGTCTTCTTGGTGGCGAAGTTGACCTTTTGCGCTTCTTTCCGCAGATATTGGACAACGTTCTACAGATATAATAAGTTGTTAGCAACTTGTATCCCGATATCCTCTCTTACACAAAAGCAAAGAAACCACCGGTGTAGTTGCAGGGGTGTGAGAGTGAGAGGATAACTCACGGCAAGGGCCTCTGGGTTCACGCCGTTCTCGACCATAGAGATGCATACGGAGAGCGTCCGGCGGTCGAGATGGCAGTTCTGTGCAGTTGAAGTGTAAGTTAGGATCAATTCGGAGTCGTGGGTAGACGGATTAGTACGTACTAGGATTGTGGAGATCTCATGTAATATGTCGACTGCCTGCCGTGCGGCGTCTTGCTTCTCGGTCTCCTCCCTGCTGCCTTGTGGTGGCATGCTTGTAAGCTTTTTTGTGTCCGAAGTATTTGGGTTGATTAAGATCGGATGCGGACTGTATAGAGTTAGTTGTAGTGGTAAGCTTCAGGCGCGTGGAGTCGCGTGGTAGTTTCACTGCATAAAGTACCTACTTATAGTTACCTATACGGCCGCAGTTGGTCACAGCTGGCCACCTTGTATTCTAGGCATGTTGGTGGTATTCTATCAACAATGCTCTTTATTATTCTACATAACACACGCCGGCCTTACATATTGGACACTATTCGGTGCTTAGAAGGGGATCAAAGGAGAATAAACTTTGGGTATATCTTATATCTCGTATCTCACAGTCATCATAATCAACAAACCCGATCCCCGAGAGCTTGAGGATGTCAATAGATACCTAGCAAAACTCCGTACTCCATAGCCTACAACACATCTCATAACCCGTTACCCGTGACTATAACCATGCAATTATGACTTCATTGCCTCTACAAACAACTCCCTCATTCCCTTAAGCAACGTCGGCAACTCCCTAGACTCGTTCACGCGTTCAAGCACACGCTCGATCTTCTCGCGCTCCAGCTTCGGCCGGCAGTGCTTGATCTCGTAGTCCCTCGCGGCCGTGTTGAGCTCGAACCAGGCCTCGCGCTCCCAGTCGCGCTCGTCGACGTGCGTGTAGACGAACTTGAGGCGGTCGTTCTGGCCGGCGCCCTCGATGCGCAGACACAGGTTCGTCACCCAGAAGTCGAGCTCGGGCACGTTGAACCGGCTCTGCGCCTCGATGCGCGCCGCGTGCGCCCGCTGCGCCGCCAGCCGCGCGTCGATCTCCTTCTGCGCCTCGGCGATCTGCTTCTTGAGGTTGTCGCGCGCCGAGAGGTTCGCGTCTCGCTGCGCCGTGAGGGACCCGATCGCGCTCTCCATCTCTCGTCGCTCGGCGTCTTCTTTTAACCGTGTTTGTTGGTGGGTGTTGATTTTGTGCTGCACGATTTCCATGTCTTTCTTCTTCATGCGTTGGTCCTCTGTTTTGTGGCAATTGCCCTTGTCAGTAGAGTGATCTGGGCGGGAATGTGACTATTCTATTCGTAATATCATAGGAGCGTACCTTGCAGCTCGGCCAGATTCATGCGGAATTGGTTGTGCTCCTCCAGTACACGTTTTCGCCCTTGCTCGATGAATGCATCAAATTTCGCTGTGAACTTAGCCATGCGATCGCGTAATTCGTCGAAGCCGAAGTTGATACTGGGAAGTTGGTCGGCCATCGAGGGCGCCGTCGACGACATTGTCGGGCGGCCACTGAGGCTCGACGAGAGGGACGATTCGAATGCAGTAGCCATATTCTTTTTTTTACTTCTGTCGTAATATTCAAAGTTCTTTCGTTTCGTTACGGGTTCGGCTTGTGGGATGGCGTTGGGCAAAGTTGAATTTCTTATTGTACTTAGGTCATAATGAGCGCAAGTTGCGACGATTCGACTTGACCTTGTTTACTTTACTGATATGGTTGCCGAGCGCCGAATGCTGAAACCCCCACCATAAAATAGCCTATAAAGCAATATATATGCACCTAAGCGCTAGTATATTGATAAGATAAAGTATCCTAGGTTATTTTCTTTTCCTGAGTTCTACAAGGTCATGTTCTAGTCACCAGATTGCCTAATCTGATTATACGCATTCCATTCTCTCTGTAAAACTTACCGCCTATGGTCCCTTCGTTTGTACACCGCTTTCATCCCTCTACATTTTTGAGCCGTGGCAGTGTCGCGATGCACATACCAGAACACAAGCCAAGGGAGACGAAACATACAGAGCTGAGCTCTCCGAATGACTGAACGCCGCCTAACCGAATCAGCTATTGGCTTAGCAGGACGCCTTTCGCACATCCCATACGCAACCGATAAAGCGGAAGATTGCGGTTGGCGCTCTTCTCGGAATTTCACCCGGAATGGTTGGTTCACCTCCTCCTAGCACTCCTGTTAGTCGTACTGTACTGACATTGCGGCAAGCTCCGGTTTTCAGAGCTCTCGGTCCTTGCAAGACGTGGATCCCAGCTGATCTCGATCATGCCACGGACTCGCCGCAACCTCTCGGGACTCTATGGGAGCAAGGCCGGAGGCAACGAACGTGGCTCTTGAATAACCATCCCGAGGCCAGTTTAGGCAATCAATTACTACATGACCTCCTTGCGGAAGAGAACTCGCCCCTTGCGCCTCAACAGGAGCAGAGCTGGCACACATGCCTCGTCTCGCTGGGTGAACTGACTGACACCACGGTGCGACGAAAGCCCGGTGTTCCATTAGTTGTTACTGTTACTGGCAGTGCAAACAATATTCTTCGCTTAACGAGACTAGATCATGAAACATGGCAGTGGTATCGAGAGTCCAATGTTGCAGTGCGCCTAGCGGAAGTAACTACAGACAAGCCGGTGCTGTGGATAGAAGAAGATGTAGGGCCTATTCGTCGTGTGAAGTGCATAGTTGACCTCAAACGATATAACCCGACACGATGGCTGGCAGTTCAGCGAGACTCGGGCACTACGATATTCCAGCCAGAGTCTCGTAAAGTGCCAGCAGATAGCAGCCCCGAAAGATATGCTTCACGTATTTTCGCGAATCCGCTCTTTCACTTATCGAAAGAACAGACTGGAGGCAGCGCCCATTCGGATGTCGCCTTCAACCCAGGCACGCGATCAAACCCTCCACAACTTGCCATCATTGACGAGCGGGGATTTTGGAGTATATGGGATGTTGGATATACCAGAACTAAACACTCAGGCGAATCGCTGTCCAGGCTAAGGGTTTGCGGTCATATCGATCGTGGTGTCTTAGAGCATTTACCCCGCCGAGATCGCTCTGATATGAAGTGGCATAGAGTTCTATGGGTTGGTCGTTCTGAGAACAGTTTGGATTTGCTAGGCAACTTAGATCTTGATGCCGATAACGAAGAGCTGAACTCTCAAACCGCATTCCCGCCCCTGCAACGGAGCTCTTTAGTACTGTTATGCAACCCACAACAAGTCAAGCTTTTGGACCTAGCTACTGGTACATTCCTACCCGATCTAGTCTTCCGTCGTGACGACAGCCTAGACTGTATACTAGATATCCAAGTTGCTCATGATCCACAGTACTTTTACGTATTGTCTACGTCCAAGCTTTTTATCGTCAGAGCTTACTCTCGGCCTGGAGCGGAATGGGACAAGCCAGAAAAGGCATGGTTGATACTATTCTCAACTCCTCACTTTAGAAGTTCCTTCGATCAGAGCCCTAGGCTGGCTATTACCCAAGCCGTCAAGCCGGACGTAGCAACCTCACTCGTCTTCATACACTCATCGACAAACCCATGTATTGATCTCTTCTACGTTGAGTTCTCACCGACGGATCCTAACGAAGTCACCTGCCAAGCAAATGTTACTGGGCTCGACAGCCTACAAGATGCCACGCTCAATAACGCAGTTCGGACGTTATGCATCAATCCGGCACCAATAATCGTCAAGGAAACTCAATCTCTTACCAAGATTGGGCACGATCTAACTGAGAAGAAATCCAAATTGTATCAGATCGTAGCCCTTAGGCCAGATATGTCTTTAGTCTCTACTCTTTGCATATTCTCGTCGTCGCCCGCTACTCGCATCGGCGTACCAAGCATGAAAGTCGGGCGATCGAGGATTAGGCGCCAAGGGAGAAGACCTGCACGATATTTGTCTTCGAACTTCGTCGTAGACGATGACTCAACGACGTCAGAGGGAGATCTTCCGAATGCCACTCAGAGAGACATCAAAGCGTTTTACGAACATCTCAGCAGCAACTGTGCAGGCCCTAGCAAAGCCCGTCCAGATGGGCCTGCGAAAAGAGGTTTCTCAGTATACAACCCCTTCGACGCAGTTCATCGTAGCGTCCAAGAAGGACTCGAAAATGGAATCCTGCCTATCCGTACACTGTATGTCCATGGTTAGCCGTTTTGCTATCAAAACTAACCAGTACAACAGTCTTCAAGTAATGCCGAGCTTTAAGCAAGTGTCAAGGCAATTATTATCCGCTACAGAATGGGAAAACGAGATAGGGACACTAAATGATTCACACCCAAGTGTATCAGTTCATGCACTCGACTTGCTACGTCCCCGTCCATATTTTCCCATGTCTGCATCCCTGCAAGATGTATGTTCTTGGTTCCTTGAAATTAGCAACAGCTCATTGCACCATAGAGATAGTGCGGATGCGAACAAGGTCCGGATAGCAGCGATATCTGAGCAAATTGCTTATGATCTCTACCTATCACTCTATGGTATAGGCTACCGCAACCTAAACAGTAGTCAATCTCAGGCCGCTGTAGAGGAAGACGCGCTACTAGTTAGCCAAACTGAAACCTTACCCAGCAGCCCCCTAAGGTTCGAGTCTCCCGCATCAACTACTTGGTCGCAAATGTCCAACTCCGAGGCACCTGAGGATGAAGATCCGGCAATGTCGCTTATCAGAGCCTATACGGGAACTGGAAAGTTCGTTCCGGCCAAAAGGTTTGAGCTTCTAGATAAATGGCAACTAGGCGCGGAACCATCAGAGTATACGTTCGACTTGGACAGAAGTGGCGATGCGGACATGCACAGACTAAGAAAGGCAAAGCAATTAGCTCGGGAAGACCGCAAACGCCGTCGCGCACAGACTCTTCTTCAACTCTCCCAGGAGCCAGAACTTCCCGCCACACAACCTGCTCCGGATACGAGATTTTTCAGCAGTCAGCCCAGAATCATGAGCTCGCAGAGGCAGATAATACACTCGGACCCGTTGTATAATGCGATGTCGCAGCCTTCGGCAGGGCCATTTGGCAGGCGGCCAAATAAGAAGGCGAAGAAGAGGAGGGGTGGGTTTTGATAATTGACATGGTGGAAGGTTTGGGTGGTAAGTCAATACCTAGTATGTTTGGTAGAAGTTACGGTGGATTGGGTAAATACCAAGGTAGTTTCTAGCTGGTTGGAGTGCCCATAGAAAGTCTTGCTTTTCTACCGTCCATTATATCAGGAATAATTGCACAGAAATAACTATTGTCTGCTAGAGACCTACAGAGACGCCGTGTTTTAAGAGTTATGCGTTACCTGGTATTAAGTTGGGTAGTGTTAAGTAAGCTTTTGTAGCCTGATTGTGCGCAGGTTAGGGGTTGCGATCCGCAGTTAGCCGTGCCTGTTTTTAGGTTACTGTGCAGCTCTTACAACTCAAACCAGGTAGGTAAACCAACCAGGTAACTCAAACCTACATACACCAAACGTTGGTTCCAGGAAACCACATATGAGGCTCTGAAAGTCTATAAATTGAATTCCACCGCTCGAACTCATCATATTCCTCTCCATCCCTTCTCCTCCTACAAGGTATCTTAGCGTCGCATAAATCGATCGATCGATCTGTGAGCAAGTCAAGATGTCGCACTGTCACAACGAACATGTCGTCAATGGCGGCGGCCACGGTCACGGCCATCACAACCATGAGCATGACCACACCGACGACATCACGCCGGCCCTCCAGCATAGCTTGTACCAACACATTGATTTTAGTCAAATTGTTACCTTGAATGAGGCCCGCAGGGACTCCGGAAAGGCGATCGTCCAGAAGACTTGGGCTGAACGCCAGAACCGTGATCCGGAGCTCGAGAGTAGCATCGATGAGCAGCTTCTCATGGATGTCCCGTAAGTTGCAGTCCAATCATGTGCCCTGATGTTACCAGTTCTAGGGTTTTTCTTTCTTTCTTTCATTTAGCCATCTATGAATATGAATACTCTTGCTACCCACCGAAGCCCAAGTCATAGTTAGGTACTCGTTTGTTCGAGACACCACCCACCCATTTGATTTTCCACTCCATCTCATCATCGCCCATTTTAGATTTGGGTTCTTTTCATTCATACACGCCCATCATATCGCTATAGGACATCATTGCTACTTGCGACGCAAAAGAGTTGCATCATCTCCTACACCAAAAGTTGAATAAAACCGAAACGAAGAAAGCAGCTAGCTAACTCACATCCTTCACCAAAACATAGATTCACGGGTCAGGTAAAGCTACACTCGATCTTGATCCGCGCCCCCCAGGACTCCAGTGCTCCCCGAACCCTGCGTGTATTCAGTAAGTCATTTCCATTGTCACCTTCGAATCCCCGGGGTCTCGTTGGCGCTTCAATCGCATCTCGGCTAGGAGGGTTCCAAGCTCAACCCCTATTTCCCATAGCGCTCAAGATATCAGTCCCTAACTCTAAACCCCATAGTCAACCAGAAAGACATCGATTTCAACAGCATTCCGTCCAAACCGACACAGGAGTTCGAGCTCAGCCAGACATCTGAGATTCAGGAGCTCCCCGTTAAGCGTGCCAAATTCAACAATGTACAGAGGCTGACACTGTTCATCGTGGATAACTTTGCCACCAACGCTCGTGATTCGGATGTTGAGAGCAGTGAGGAGACTCATTATGATGATGCGGAGATCACGAGATTGAATTATATCGGCTTCAAGGGCGAGTGGATGCAACTCGGTCGCGCGCCGACCCATATCCTCTACGAGGCTGCGCCGAATCCCAACGACCATGCCATCAAGGGCTCGGAAGTCAATAGCATGGGCTACACCATTAAGCGTCGCCCTTGATTGGTTTGTGGGCAGGTAAATTCTAGGCTGCTTCTACATGTTTGTATAGGTTGTAATGGGATGGTCGATAGTAGTGTACTACGAGCAGCTTAGATCATGAGAAGAAGAAAAAAGCCTAGCTAGCACGGTGTAGTCACCACGGTAATAATCCGAGGGAGACGTATGTATTGTGCCTAATATTAATTTGAGAACTGGTTTTAATGTTTTTCGTTGTTTATGGTGATGGGAAGTTACATGAAGTCCTCTTCCCAGTTCTCCGGTCGATTCTGATTACTCGACCCCTCCATATTCTCCTCGGAGAACAAATCGTCATAAGCATGGTCCTTCTGCCACTTCTTCTCCGCCCTCTCCTTTGATATTTTGGCCTCTTCCTTCTTCTGTAGTGATACCGAACATATTAGCAACGAAGCTTTCTGTATAGAATAGCTCAAATATAACAGAAACGACAGGATACAAGTATGTGAAAAAGAAGGTAGGGAAAAAGGAAGGAAACAGAATAATTGAAAACACACCCGTTCCAGTCGTGCCGTCTGTTCTCTCTTCCTCAGCTGGCGTAGGTGCTCCTCCTTCTCCTGGAAGAGATCGGGCTGTGTCTTCTCGACCTTCGTCTTGTTGAGGCGGTTGACGATGGGATTCTCACGCTGGGCGATGAGGATGCGCTTGACTTTGCGGGGGTCCTTGAAGCTGACCTGGCCGACGGCCATGCTGCCGTCTTTCTTTAGGTTCGACCAGGGCGTGTAGATAATGGTGATGTTATCCTTCTTGTTGCCCTCGATCGAGTTCGCCTTGGTCAGCTGACCCAGGTCCGTCAGCAGGTCCGTGGGAATATTTTCCCAGGAATCGCCCTCTGCTAGTCGTAGGTAGATGTGTGCGCTTGATAGTTTGTCTACGTGGAACTATGTACTCAAAAGTGTGAGAAATTCGCGGCTAGACAAAGTAAGACGATGTATGTTGATTGGTGCCATACCCTGATAGAGAGAGTGAGAGAGTTAGTTAGTTAGCGAGTCACGGCAGACGACATGGATTCGAAATGAAGAATCAAATTATAATGATGATATGGCACGGTATTACACTCACCATACATCCTCCTCCCAGCCGTGCTTTATCAGTTCCTCATCTGTCTCACGTCTCATTAATACGGCGAGACCTTCGACTTAGACGAACATGGTCTGGAATACCCACTCTCAAATTTATCCTTGCCCACATAGATGGCGGCCGAGGGCTTGACCACATTGGATGTGAAGTAGTAAACCATTTTGGGCAATTCCTCTAGAATTTAAAAATGAACCGATACAAGCATCCTCCGCTCCGAAAGATGGAGTACTCGAACGAACCTCTTACCGTAAGTAAGGCTGTTGAAGATGAAATCAGATTAGAAAGGGCCAAAATGGTATTGGTGAGTCTCAGGGCGCCTACAGGTAGGTAGGTTTAGGTACAGTTAGGTAGGTGTCCAGCTAGCCACAGTGGTCCCTGCACGAAGAGACCTGACTGGACCTTGTCATCGGCACCCGGACCCACCAGTCTTTTTTCTGAACCTCTATCAATCTATGCTGTATTCTGTACGGAGCTCTCGATATCGGTGTCCGAGCGATCTATATGCACATAATATACGAACCACCGACGCCGCATATATAACCGAGCCTCTCCTTCTCGTGGTTCCGCCAATTCGGAGCCTAGCCGGAGCCAATTGTGCTCCCAGCGACAATGGCACCCCGACTGCCAGCCCGCTGGGCAGCAGCCCTAACATCCGCCTCCGCCTCCTCTCTCACATCCCGAATCCTTATCACACCGAACCGCACATTGCTGCCGCGGACAGCGAAGCGCGGCGTTAAGTACGGCTGGTCCACAGCGCCACCACGCAACAAACCGACACGATTCAACCAAGTATCCGCCGGGCTCCCGGCACCCACCACCGGGCCCGCAGCGGCGCTGAAGCGCAAGGCGCAGTCGACGCCGGTGCGGACGGGGCTGCTAGCGACGAAGATGGGGGTGTCGGCCATGTTCGACACGAAGAAGGGGACGCGGACGCCGTGCACGATCCTGCAGGTCGACCAGTGCCAGGTGGTGGCGGCCAAGACGCGCGCCAAGAACGGGTACTGGGCCGTCCAGGTCGGCTGCGGCTACAAGACGCCCGACAACACGACGGCGCCGCTGCTGGGCTACTACGAGGCCAAGGGCATCGCGCCGAAGCGCCACCTGGCCGAGTTCATGGTGCGCGGCGAGGAGGGCCTGCTGCCCGTCGGCGTCCAGCTGACCCCGGACTGGTTCAAGGTCGGCCAGTTCGTCGACGCCCGCAGCAACAGCCGCGGCATGGGCTTCGCCGGTGGCATGAAGCGTCACGGCTTCGCCGGTCAGGAGGCCAGCCACGGTAACTCCAAGAACCACAGGACCATCGGTACCACGGGTCCCAGCCAGGGCGGCGGTTCGCGTGTGCACCCCGGCAAGAAGATGCCGGGGCGCATGGGCAACGAGCGGGTCACGGTGCAGAACCTCCGCGTGCTCAAGGTCGACAACAAGCTCGGCATCGTCGTCATCAAGGGTCACATCGCCGGCCCCAAGGGCTGCCTTGTCAAGATTGCGGACGCCATCAAGAAGGACCCGCCTGTCGAGACGTTCATTGAGAGGATGAAGCGTCTCATGTTGGAGCGCAATGTAGGACATGAAGAGAGGTTGGAGCAGGCGAGGATAGCACATATGGATCTAAAAGAGATGAGGAAACAACTGCAGTTGGTCGACTAGCCGGTTACGACGGCGATGTAATTCAAAAAACTGTAAATCATGATATCATGAATTCTGCTGTATTATATACATCTGTTGTACACAAATGCTACCACGCCAACTCCTGATGGGTATAAGAGACAGAAGAACTCCCTCCATATTACTATGGTTCTTCTTTGGTACACAGAAACGACGGTCAACTCAAAGGAGTTTTCGTTGGTGAGTACGTTGACGTCGAAACCGCTAGGAGACATAAGACCAGCTAAGGCTTGAGCACCGCCAATGTCTAGATCAGCCATCCCCTTTAAGCTGCCCGTGTCTTGAGGAGAGAGGCCAGACTGCCTTACCTATGTAGAGCCTTGACAGTAGAAGGACAATTATATCCCCTAGCCCACGTAAGCACACTCCTCACTTGATCTGCTGTCGGAAACCCCTCGTCTCCAGCGCCGCCTCACGCTCCTCCTCGTCCATAGAATAGCCCGCAATGCCCTTAAACGGGTCGCCTCCATCCAGCAAGTCGATCCAGGTACCATCAGCAGTCTCAAGGCTCCACTCCGTCGTCTCGAACATGGCGCGGGCAGAGGGCCGCACGCTCGCGAAGCGCATGACGCCCGTGGACCGCGTGCCCTTGACCCTGAAGCTGATGTCGATGCAGCCGCGCAGCTGGTTCATCTCGCCCGAGATCCACGGGATCTGGTGCTGGTAGTAGATCTCGTCGCCCAGCAGCTCGCGCGCCTTCTTGTTCGTCCGCAGGGCGTACAGCGTCGAGGCGACGACGGGGCTCGACATCTTCTGGTAGTTGAAGATGGCGACGCTCGAGAGGGCGATCAGGGCGAGGAAGATGGGGAAGGTCCGCGACCAGCGGAAGCCGTCGATGCCTATAAACGTGAGAACGATAGCAACTTGGTTAGCTTACTCATACATGCATGATATAGTAGGTGTAATAGAGAATTGCCAATTGCTGCTCCGTAGTTCCAGCCGGAGCACCGGTTGTCGAGGAAAGTTAGGTTGGTATACGCACTCGGAAGCTCCCGGTCTGGCCGCCTCTCCATCAGCGGCCCATCGCCGGGCTTTGGGGCGGATATCAGCGTCCGCCGCTGGACTAGGTTTCTCGTCGTAGAGTTATTCGGCTTCCTTAACAAGAAGAGCGCTCTCCTCCTTACTATCCTCGATAGCATCTTGGGAAAGCTATGTTGAAAGTCGTTATGAGCTGGAGCTAGCTAGCGGCTTCGCATCGAATTCTCACCATCAATCATCCCACTTCAAGCTGTCCTAGAAAATTGGAGCTGCCACCGGACCGTTGGCGCCAGGTCCACTTAAAGACCCTTGTTCGCCGATAGTTACTGACCGAGATCCATATTTCTTAACTCTAGGATGAGAGCACACAGCCACAGCTGCAGCCACAGATCGGGAAAGCCACAGGCGCTAATTTAGGGCACTAGAACTTTTTCTGAGCACAACCAGTAATTCAATTTTCCTGTGGGAATCTTGCAGGAACACAACCAACACCTTTCTCCGACCTTCACCTCAACCTCTCTTTTCCGCCTTCATCCTCCACCACGACCACCGACTACTAACCCCCAACAGCCGTCAAGATGAAGGTCAGCCCCAATGTCTCGTCTTCCCGCCGGAAGTCCAGGCGCGCCCACTTCCAGGCTCCCAGCTCCATCCGCCGGAACATCATGAGCGCCCCTCTCAGCCGTGAGCTCCGTGAGAAGTACAACGTACGTTACTGCGGCTCCGCTTGACAATAATACCACTGTGTTCAATAATGCTAATTCGAGGATCACCAGGTTCGCTCCATCCCCGTCCGGTAAGCTTTTTCTCTTCGGATCTGGATTTCGCGAGCAAGGACGCCTAGTTAGGCTTTCTTTCGACTCTCAACGACGCCCACACTACTCCCGAGGCTCAATGCCGACCAACTCGAATAAATTACTAACTGGTTAAATAGAAAGGATGATGAGGTTCAGATCGTGCGCGGCAGCTCCAAAGGTCGTGAGGGCAAGGTCACCAGCGTCTATCGCCTAAAGTACCAGATCCACATCGAGCGCGTCACCCGCGATAAGACCTCTGGCCAGGCCGTCCCCCTCGGCATCCACCCTGTATGCATTACAGTCTTCTATTCCTCCCTTGGTCAATTTGCGGGCTTATTGAGTCTACATATTTGACGGTTACTAATCCTTAATTAATTCCCAACAGAGCAACGTTGTCATCACCAAGCTCAAGCTCGACAAGGATCGTGAGAACATCCTTGAGCGCATAAAGGCTGGTCGCGAGCTGCGAACCAAGGGCAAGAGCGCCAGCAAATAAATGCCACCCACACCGAACGCTTGAGGTAACCAACGGGCTCAGCGCATGATGGGGTTGCGGGTGTTTACGATACCTCGGAAACATGGTCTTCTAGTTGGCGTTTCGCGGGGGAAAAAAATCGGGTTTGACCGTCATCTCGAGCGGCGGATCGTTTACGAAACGACAAGGCTATACCCGACGGCACTTGGACGCAGAACGCACGTAATGGGCTGGGCTTCATTTGCATCATCAGGGAATTTCGATCATGACTATGAAATAAGCATGAGGGAGGAGAAGAACCAACATTCTAGGTGCATGGCGCACACTTCATCTGCGAGCCTACGCTCGCCGAAAGAGACCAACGGTTACATGCACATAATGGCCATTCTCACGTTTTATCGTGAAATGCTCCATGGGAGGTTTATCCCGAAGTCTGCCCCTTTGCTGCTGCGAGATCCGTCGTACATTGTGAGACCTGCCGTGCCCTGTTTTGCTTACTAATGACCTGCCCTACAGCGGACGCTGGGTGCAATTAGCAGTTATCGGTACTCAGGGGAGTCCAGGTCCCGAGTTGACTCCAGGTCATGAGGAACAGGACGTCCCCAAGTCTCGGGAGACATCGTAAGATGATGAAAGTCAACCTGGTAATAATACGGTAAGTCGAGAAATCCATCTACCGCTAGGATATCTCCACGTCAATCACCCAGTCTATGGCTTTCGTGGTATACGACTGGCGAAGAGCAACCCAAGTGGGGGAGCACCATAACTTGAATCACAGCTCCTTCGCCCTCGCCTGCAGACTTTCAGTTGTAAGATATCTCTCGATATTGGTGTGACTGGAGGTTTGATGGTGAGGTACATCTTCCCTTTCATGTAATTGTCTTAAAAGTCCCCTAGGAATATGGCATCATAGGAACTGTCGGACCGGATGTGGTCTCAGTTATTTGTGTATTTAGGAGAGTCATCTGCCACTATCAAAGTAGACCATTACGCATCAAGAGCAGTAAAGCTAGTTTATTGTCTAGTTTACGAGTCAATCTAGTCCTGATCCATTCCAACGCAACGCAGCGCAACACGCCTAATTTTTGGTCTTCTCTATCGTCAAATCTTTGCCCCAACCGCAACAGCTTAGTAATGGGTGCTATTAGCAATATCAACATGCCAACTCTGGCCGTATTAAAACAATAAAAGCAGCGGCCGCATGCTCCCTGGGCCCAAGTCCTAAAAGATGACAATTAACTCGCCGGCTCCGAGTCCGTTCCGGAACAAACGATGCCAAATTCCGCAATGAAAAATTCTCTCGGATGCAATGAAATACCCTGGGCCGATTCATCATATCTATGCATCTAAAAGCCTGCAAAACATGTAGTGATTGTGAATGATATACACCTCATCCAGCCCATGCCTCCACCGAGGGAGGCTGGGCAAATTACTAGGTTGTAAATAGCTCTATTTCGGGGTGTTAGCGCAATATCACCGTCGCTGTTGGTGATCGAGGAGCTACTGCCAATCAGAGCCAATAACTCCGCGGCGTTCAGCATCACGGAGCATGCGCTGGTGAAGGTCCTTCGTAATATCGTGCTCCACAGAAGGAGCCGAGCTAGGAGGACAGTTCTCTCCAATCTTCATGGCTACACGAGGTCCCTCGAGCTCGACGAGCTTGTCATCGGCATTCGGTGAAACACGGGCTGGGGAGCCGTTGGAAATAGTCGGTCCAAGAGAGGCGATCGCATTCCCGGCGTACTGGGGCAAGTAACCTGTAGCTGTAGTCGACGAGATGGCTCCAGGAAGTGCATTTCCACTGGTCGATCCCTTCTTCAACATCGTCTGCCACAGATCGTGTGAAGATTTGACACTATCAACAGTCAGTCTAATTATGCATCATGGGAAGATAGCTGAGAAGATAATCTAGCATACCTTGATCGCTCCAAAGCTCTCCGACTGAGCGGGGGAGACTTCTTTTTCTCCGAATATTTCTCAGAAGAATCGTCAGGAGAAGACAGTTTGCATGCCTGAAGGGACTGGCTAAGTTTCTTTAATTCTTGGGCACTTTCATCAGCCTTAGCCTTGCTCATCGTGGACATCTTAGCAGTCGCTTTCTTGTCCATGTCAGGAGGTGCCACGATCGGAATAGCCTTGCTAAACTTGCGACCACTCTCGTAAGAGCGAATGCTGTTGGCATCGCGGCTGGATCGAAACGGGTCAATGTCGGAGCGTGTCGAACCAAACCCCAACTCCGTATCAAATCGCCCCGAAGCCGTATTCTGGATTCGGCCTGTATCCACTGCAGCCTTCTGGGGGGAAGCAGGATAAAAGTCTTTGCCATCAAACTTGGGCAGGCCCGTTCCCTTGTTCGGAAGCTTACCCCAGTAGGTACTTCGAGCTTGCTTTTCGGCTTCGGTCAATTCTCGAGCGTACACAAACTCATGCCCCTGGTATGTCCAAGGATCTACCCCGGGGGGGTAGTTTCCAACAAGATAGGGAGCAGCTGGTCCGTTTCCATTGACTGATCTCATGTAGGACGCGTTTCCATTGGCACTGTAGGCGCCTCTAGGCTGCACAGCCTCTCTGCTTCCTTGTTGATGTAGCAAGTAAGTACTAGGTAGCTTTGCCTGTCCCTGTTTCTCGCCGTCAGGCCCCAGTTGAGCAGAAGAGTCTTTCGATGAGCTGTTGTCGCCGGATGATTGTTGAGCTACCGAGGGTTTAAGGTCGTACTTTGGATTCAGGGGTCTGGTGATGGCCTCTAGCATGGCCTTTTGCTCTGGTGTAGCATCAGGGGCAGAGAGTCTCTGGATTACTGCCGCTTCAAGTGCATCAATGTGAGCCGTTGAGTTGTCAGTTTTGGTTGAGTTAATACCGACAGCTGCTCGATTCGGCTTATGGTACCCTCGAGGTCCTGTGCCAGCCTGCTGAGGCTGGAAGTGCTTAGGACCTGAATGTGGGCCAATTGATCGAATAGAACCGTTGTGAGAAGAACCACTTGCCTGGGTGTGCCTAATACTCGGGGGTCGGGATGGCGTGTTACAAGGCATCGCCAATTCGGAAATGTGTCTGGGTGTTGGTTCCATGTTTGGGTAATGCTCCATTTCAAACCGTATCTGCGTCTGCAAGTTGTGTTCAAACTGCTTGATGTTTTCTCTCACCTTCTGCGCTTGAGCGAACACCCAAGGCTCATCAATTTGATGTCTGTTGAACTGAAGCTGGCCGATATAGTACTTCAGCGAATTTCTAAGCCCTTCGAGTTGTTTCTTAGTAATTTCGCTCGGTCGGATCGAGGAGAGAGGTGGCATAGTCCCTGAAGCCTGGACAGCCGGTGTTGGGGCGTGGTTCCTATCGGGGGCACCCAGATATTGCTGATGAGCAGGTACGGTTGGTCCAGCAGACATGGGCATATGGGAAACAGCATGATTCGAAGCCGCCATGCGCGAGTCTGGGTGCGCAGGAATTGTCATAACGCCGGATGCATAATAGTGATTAGAAATCATATGAGGCACCGGGCCCGGACCCATTCCAGCGGGTGGGAAAACCAACTGACCATTGATGTAAAAAGGTCGGTTTTGATCAAATTGATCTGGAGGCGACACTGTGATGTGCCCACGCCTGGCCCTGTTATCATTCTCGCCTCCGTTTTGCCGACCCCCAACGCCTATAGCCTGACCTCTCTGTTCCGGTTCGGGTATTTGAAGATACTGCGTGTTTGGGACAGCAGAAGCAAGAGGAGAAAACCCGTATGGATAAGCAAATCCATGTTGCATGGGGCCTTGCATTGGGTGGTAGAAGGGTACGGGCATGCTCATGGGTTGATAGATGATGGGCTGGGACTGGGGTTGGTACACGGGTGCAACCATGGGAGGGGGTGCCTGGTTATTTGTAGAAGCAAAAACAGTTTCTGCCTTGACTTCATTCGTAGACTCGACTGAATTTTGTCCATCGATCGGGAGCCGGTCTTTGTCCCATTTGGTAGTGGGAGATACGGAGTTGCGTGTGTTTGGCACAATTCTGCCACCGGCGGTGACTCTGACATGAGTAGGGGAGACCACTGCCTTGAAGAATCTCTGGAAGCCTTCACTGCTTTGTCTATCAAGGCCAGTCGGTGCTGGAAGCGGGTCGCTCGAGGTTACCTCAGAGCCGGTCCGACCCCGATACTTCCACTGTAAGTTGGAGCCAGGTTGGCCAGGTTGGCGAGGAAGATTCTTGCCTCGGTACATTATCTCGTCGCTCTCATTGGACGATGACGAGATACCCTTTGGCTTTTTGGGGGCTCGGATCGGGGCTTGAGGTACATTCCCTTTGTCCTTAGAGACTACCTCCTCTAGGTAAATATCAGCATATGATGGTTAGGGCAGTAGTACTAGATGGCGTCACTTACCGACTTCTGGATCTTCCTTCAGTTTGGCAAGCAAACCATGGGAGGTCTCGGAAGCCTGAGATCGCCGAAGGCCCAGGAGCTCGGCCGCACTATAGGTGCGTGTCTCCATTGAATGGTTCAAGTAGGCAAAGAGACAGAAAGTGCGTCGGCCGCCGGTATCGTTCCAGAGGAATAGTGTTGGGACTGAAGCAGTCTGGATGGGATCGGCAACAAAGTATTTAGAAAGGGCAACAAGAACGGCGGCAAGCTGAACAGATTGTCTATGTCGGTCAGCTATCTTCTGAGCTTCGAGCTGGGACGCGATAAACCGGGGGCAATGTGTTAATGAAACAATAGGGTGGTAAAGGGGAGGAGCACTGTCATTCTTGACGGAGATTGTGCGGCAACGGCCATTAGTCTTGAGATAGAACTTTATCTCGACAGTAGTTGGATCAGGGAGAGGAACGTCATGGGCTTGGGCATGCTTGAGTTTAGTGTATAGCTTGCGGGTGATCTTCCGGTGGCCCTGTGGAGAGGAGTACCGGACTGGGTATACAATAGACATAGTTCATGAGTGTGGGTGTGGGATAAATTTGAGACTAGGGAATCTGAGGAAACAGACCATCGGCGCAGATCACCGGAGATCCGCAAACAAGAACGCCTGATCTAATGGTGAAAGGATACAGGAAGAGGTGCAAGTATGCGAGGATAAGCGAGTGCGTTTAGGAATATGTGTTGTGGCGTGTTGTATGAGTATAGGCGTACGTCGTGGTGCTGTTGGTTGTGTTGGAGTAGGAAAAGTCGTTAACAAGCCCTAAGGTATGGGCCAAAGAGAAGGAAGGGAATTGGATTCGGTACTCGAGGGGTAAATTTGATGTGTCTACCAAGAGCAGCAGTTGAAAAATGTCCCGTTCTTGTAAGAGATTGTATTCTGGTGGCTATGGAATGGAAGAGAGAGAGAGTGAGGGAGAGGAGCATAGGATTTCGCGATTTGTATGTAGTTGAGTGCAAGACGACAACACAAACTGGGAGCACAACAAGCAAACACTTACCAAAAACGGTAGTAGAGACGAAGTGACTGCAGTGAGTGTGAGCAAAAGCAAATGGTAGGCATACAAGATCTCCAGCCCGATCTATGGAGGCGTTATGCAGTTTTTCCCTCCCCAGTCTCGAGAGATGGAAAACGAAGGGTGTGAGCAGAAGAAGACGATGGGATTGTGTGCAGCTAGCAATGGAGAAGAGGGTGCTGACTTTACTGGGTTCGTTTTGGGCTGGTAGTATACTAGATGCCCGAGGAAGGGAAGACGGACAGAAAATTGCAACATACCTTCCAAGACTAACGTCGCAATTCCTCCTATGGGAAGGAGCACGTTAAGTAGAAGCAGCTAGGTTAAAAGTTGTAGATGGGGCCAGGGAAGTGCAGCTGTTAAATTGGTAGTAGGAGGTACCTGGTTAGGGGGTAGGTAGTCAACAGCTCAAGTGTGTCATAGAATTAGTGATATACATGAAGACTTGTGGGTTAGTAGGTGGTTGCTGGACAAGTTCAATGTTGTGAATCAATGGCAACAACCTCTTACTTGCTTAGATGTATTTAGGTAATGATACCTATTGTGCAATTGCACCACTGGCAACCAACAGGTAACCACCTAAACTACCTGTCAAGGTACACTTACATGTATACTGGGAAGGAAGTAATATTTCTGGGTACCTAAGGCACCTTCTCAAGTAGGTACCTACCTGCGTTATGTACCTAGGCAGGTATATGTAGGTAGATATGTTGACTTACACATGTACGTGTACCTACCAAAGTAATTGAAGAAAATAACAGTCTTAAGCGATTGGACTACCTCCTACATGAAGCGTGCCTATGCCAGGCAACATTAGTAAAGAATACGTACAATGTAGGAATGTACCTACCTGTATCTACTAGATACGCATGTACTTGAATTCATATAATGAAATACCTACCCAGGTACATATTCGTATGCGTAGGCCCACGCGTATGAGGTTGAAGTGCTGTGGGCAATTAGATCTAAGGCAGAAAATTTGGATGGTTGGGTAGTGAATAGATATCCATAACACACTATGAAGGTTTGTAGCTGTTTCTGTGCTTTTAATGGGTCTCGAACCCCTTTAAACCATCCATATCCACGTATAGAATAAGCAAGAGGCTGGAGGAATAGCACAGGCGTAATCAATGCTGGTCATTGTTTTATTGTTGTTGTAGTCTCTTGCTATGGTAGTTCTTTGACACCCTTTACCTAATCCCACTATACCAGGGCTCCTATTCACTCAAGCAACCCCCCCTGCCCCTTCTTAATAGTCATAGGATAAAAATATATCCCTATACAAAGCACGTGGCCCATTCGACAATCTATAGATGCTTGGATATACACCCAGCACCGCCAAGAAGACATAGACGGCCCGATATAGTAACTTACCAGGTATCAATTAATGACGTGGATGGCAATGGCACATGACTGAATCTCGCCGAAGTCGCCACAAGAAAATATCACGCAGGGTTGCCTCTGTGGAATTTATCATTGCGCTCTCGTTGTGTCTCTCTAGCATGGATTCTACAATACTACAATAGTGATAGACACACTAAGCACTTGGTGGTACAATTAGGCAAACATTACTTAGTTACTTGCCTACAAACACGATTTTCAGAGCTTACACCACATAGTGTGTCTTTCCATTTAGTATGATAAAAGTAATAATAGGGGGAGTTGATACATGCGATGGTTTGACATGTCTGGTATCCTTGACCAATATGGCATGAACACCAAAAAGTAGCCCCAATCAAGACGTCGGGAATACCCAAGGCCTGCGCCAGGGAGGAGGTTGAACTCTCCCTAGTAATAAACGAAATTTCTCCTCAGGACGTATAGTCTCAACAACGCTCAGACCGTCCTACAATAGTGCGGTTTGCTAGTCCCTCTGCGCAACAATTCTTTAGCTAAGCCCCCCCTGACACTCGAGGTAATGGACGTTACCTCTCGGGAGCGCGCGCTTGTGGCCCTCTTATGAACTCCGGGACCTGTCCGTCTCGTAGAGAAGGAGACGCGCGGAGTCTATCACGACCGGACCTAACGCCCGTTCGGCGGCGGTGGCGGATTCGGCGTTGGAGGGTCTGGCGGGGGTGGAGGGCGAGGTGCTTTGTGTTCTTCGGCTTTAGAGGCCGTGACGAGGTCATAGACTTCTCTAAGAGTTTCGCTTGTCCGGGCGACCATCGTGGAAGATTACCCAGTGTTGAGGTTGCTGTCAGCAGCCTAGGGGGCTTGGGATGCTAGGTATGCTGGACGATGAGGAGAGAAGAGAGGCTGCTGGGGGCATCGCGGAGACTCGGCCCACCTTATATACCCGATATTTGCATTCCATCCGGATCTGGACCATCGCGAGACATTTAAACAGATAAGCCCGTCGTAGCGAAACCCACCGATTCGTAGTCACACCCAACCCCCCACGATACCCACCACCATCATACCTCATATGGCACCACTCCGCGCAACCGTGCATGGCAAATCGAGTCGACAAGATGCCCGATTCGACGGCTTGCCTGTCTCGTATAGCGGGAGTTCGGGCGCATGTGGAATCGCTCGCCGAAGAAGCCCACGTGCGCGGCGGATGGTCCGCAGAGGGGGAAGTTGATGGCCATGTAACCCTCGTAGGTCATGATGAGTCAACGGGCGCCGCAGAGGCATGCGCACAGGCCTTTCCACGGCTACCCAAGGCATATAGACCCGACCCATTCTCGCCTGTATGGCCTCAGAGGGAACAGGGATCCCAGGGGAGATGGGTTGCTGGTGGCCAGCTGACCTGGTGCACCGTAGCAGATAGAGATATGCCGTATCCTTGCATTGAGGTTCGCGGGGGGGTTGACGACAGCGTGACACGGCGCACGTCCTTCCCACGTTGCGTGGCGGCTGTTGTGCAACCTTCCTAGCTGAGACCCGCTGGGCCAGAGGTTAGGTTGGGAGCAGATAGCGCGGCATGACAAGGCTGGTATTTCCATGAATCAATGGCTCGGTACGGGTGGATGAAGGGTGGATGAGGAAAGGGGTCGGTGACTGGCTGGAGCCTGTCGCGCCCCTACGCTTCCCACTCATCGAGTTTCCTTAGCACGGCAGTGGTATTGGCCTATTAGGTAGTCCGGGACAGCCGAGGCCGTAAGTGACATGATGGCTAAAATGTCGATATTGAAAAGAGCAGTTCATGACCACTCTGGCGTCATCGGATCCCTCATCCACGGAAGGGGGAGTCGCTTAGGGCCTGTCAATATCCGCCATGTGCTCCTTTTTGTATTTTTCTCCCTCGCAAAGCGCCGTGCCAACTGCCTGGTTGGTGGTCCTGAGGATCAAGCGCCGTTTCATGAAAGCCGATGGCTGGGAACTCCAGACGATCTGCCAGACCGGCGCACGTCATGCATGCGCCCTCGCTGGCATGAACGACTAATCTGTTGCATGCGATGCGTTCGCTACCACGATCCGCTGCTATCGTCCCGTCTGAGCGTCGATAAGCCTCGTGAAGCGACGCCGGTTGTGCGGAAACCAGCTGTGATCGCCGTAGTTGTCGCTTATCCCTCCAGCGATAAAACGGCGCCAAGGTCTTAATCATCAACAGAGAGCCACTTTAACTCTCCCCGAGGTACTCTCCCCGAGGTAGAGATGTGCTAAAGATAGCTGCTCCTGTCGCTACAGCGCTACAGCGCTCACGTTGGTTTGCCGCGTAGTCTCCAAGTCAATATACATGAAATTCCATATGCACGCCGTTTTGCGATTTCCAATGGTAGTCAACGTCACAAGGCCTTTCAAGGGATCTCTATGCGATCGGGAGTTGTGACCGAATTTTCTATTGTTACCTCATTGGTCGAAGTGCGCCCGTCTCACATGTGCAGGGATCCTAAGCGAGATACGCATTGGTGAACTACGGGATCTATAGGCTGTCCTCCGTCTCTATCATGATATTGATAATATCACTGAACGCATCCCACTGCTCGTTAGTAATGGTATTTAGTAGTGGTAGACGCACTCCATTGCGGTCGCCAAATCCTCGCACGCGGTAGACCGCCTCCTTGATACCTACGACATTGTCTGGGACATGGTAAGTATGTTGCACTCGCTTGTGGAAGAAACAATATATAGAAGGGATCTAGAAGGCCCTCTATATTCGAGGGGAATTATGCCCGTATAGCTTTGACTCACTATAGCAGAATTAGATCGTTAGCTACGACTCTGTGTTGACCGCGTCATCAGGACACCAGGTGATGGGCCATTATACCTACCAGGAATTATAAAACTCTCCCATAGTTGCGACCTTCCATTGTAGGTCTCGCGCCTCTTTCCTCTCTTCAGGGGTCGGTTGCTCAAGAGCACTTAATTTGTAAAGCCGTACCATTGACTTCGGGAAAGCAGTGCCAACAACGTCAAGAGCGCCAAACGCGCCGAGAGTCACGGCAGCTAGCATTTGCTGGCCCAGACCGGTGTAGGGGTGGAAGTGGGTATAGCTTCAAGAGTTAGCTATTGTCATGTGCGGCAAGGAAGATCGAAATGGGATATCCGAAAGTAAACCATGACGTGACATTTCCCGCTCCAAATGAGCCCGTCAAAGAGAAAGCGAGGTATTAATGGACTACTAATCTTACTCGATGTTTGGATTGGAACAGATCTGTGAGTGCCAAGAGATATCTGTCGTCGCAAGCTTGGCACCGACGATGTTGGGGTGCTTGGCGAGGGCTTCGTACGTTGATGGCTGGACTTTGATGTTATTTGTGACGACAGGGTAGTCATAACTTGATTCCGACACCATTAGTCATTTCCTTTTAGGGACAACTCCAGACGGAGCCGTGCGGGCGAGCAGGCAAGACTTACATGAGTATAGGCATCGGGCTCTTATCTGCGACAGCCGTGAACCAGTCGATTATACCCTGCTGCGATGTGGCGACGGCGAAGTATCCTGGAACAAGACAGACTCCCCATTGCGCCCCAGCACTCTTCGCCTGGTGCAACAGGTCGATCGCTTCTTCGAACTGCTGCGACACAACGCCGGCGATAAGGGGATAGTTGGTATGGCCCGCCTCGTCGAGAGCTTTTCGTGTAGCGGAAATGACCTTGTTGCGTTCAGCGGGCGTGACGTGAATAGGCTCTCCCGTGCTACCAAAGATGGCAAAGCCGGCAATGCCCGCGTTCGCTAGGTACACTGAATACGCAACCTGAGTGTCGATATCGAGCGGGTAAGACGTGGCGCTGTCCGTAGAGCTGGACCCATTAGTCGAGAAGAAGGTAGGCACGGGAACATAGGTGCCGGGAGGCGGAGGGATGCCGGCGGTCACGTTGTCCGCCCTCTTGATATACGGGAGCTTGACGGAGCTGGCTTCTACCGAGAGGCAGAGCAACGTGGTGGCAGCAAAGCCATTGGAGAACCTCATTGTTAGCGAATTCAGCAGACACGGCCGGTTGGGAGAGTTAGGATCGCCTCGTGATCTCATGAGAGCACGATAAGGATACCTCTCCCATCTTATTGAAATCGAGTTACCGGGGGGCAATCCATTTGGTCAGCAGTAGCGATCGCAATGCCTGTTATCGCCGGCCCGGGACAGGGGCCCATGCGCAATTTCACCGCGATCTTCGCGATACACGTGGGAATGTGCTGCTCGAGCTGCAGGTCATCATGGCGGATGGGGCTCCGGATCGAGCAGGGGAAATACGCATGTAGTCACGGTTCATCTCATCATTGTTAGGGGCGATTGCTCACGCATGCGGCTACACAAATCCCGATCATTCCCGACAAACAGGAGGAGCCATCTCGTCTCTTGGCTTGAGCTATGCTTTGAGCGCACAACACTCAGTGCGTTGATCAATTATGAGATGAGGGTACCGCCGCCTTCACCGAGATCTGTATCCGAGAGTCCGGCTTGATGATTAGTGCGATTACCTAGCCCGAGGTGTCACTCATCTTGTTGGAAGCCGAATATCACCCGGCAGACGGACGAGGCGTGTTGGGCGGAGCCATCGAGTATGTATGTATATACATACCTGGGGTACCGGTACCATGTTTTGTGTAGGATCTGGTAGGAGAAAGGGAAGTCAAGTTAAAGTGTGGGTTCCCTTTTCGTCTTCCCCTCAATGTAACCTTAGATCTACTGCTGGTAGCTGGTATTCTGCACAGTGCACTTAGTCAGCATGGGTAAGCCACACGGCGTGTAACATGGCATTCTATACATAGGTTCCAGATACGGCAACATGCATTGCATAGTAGTAGTAAGCGGCTTGTCTGGATAGTTATCTAGTTAACCCCGCTAGGTAGTTCTCGTCATGAATATTTGCAGATTCTTACCTGGGTAGTTTATTGGGTATGATACGGCATGATCTGCGGAAGTCGTTTCTGAGTTATGCGTCCTTGATAATTGCCAGTTTTTTTTTTTTTACTTTCCAACTAGTGACTATCAACACTTGCCTTGGTATTGTCTGCTTATATAGCATATAGACCTTGGTATATATATATATGTATGTAATGCGCATGGGTGGCGGCTATAAAAGAAAGCATTGCTACTTGCCGTAAAAATGACCATACCTAGATAATTGTATAAGTGAAAGAAGGGATTATGACAAAATAACATACAACTACCTAAGTATACCTAGCACTTGCAGCCGTCTAGGCAAACCCCTGCTTTTTTATGATCAAGCTTGGGATTGTTGTCTGCTTTTGTCCTAGACAGATAAGCACTTAGATAGACCAGGTAGAGCATCATAGCATCAACAAGAATAGAGGCATTGGCAAAGCCATATATTCAGATCTATTCAATTAAGCCTAAGTGAACCAACCCAAAGACACCCCGACGCAAAACTCCATGCTACCCTAGGTATACAGTTGGTGCTCCTATCTTTCCAACCAATTAGTCCCGGTGTCTAATACCTACTTAATACACAGTGTCACATATTGGTTAGTCATCTTATTTCTCGTCGTCTTTCCAGCGCGTGCGGCCACTTTGCCGGTCATCATCGCTTCTATCGCGGCCAGCACCTCCGGCGTATTTGCTCTCCTCCTTTTCCCACTGCTGCCGCTCAACTCTTGACCGAGCTAGAAACGCCCTAGCAAATCGCCAGGCTTCCGTATCCGCCAGGTTCCATGCTTCGGCAGCCTCTCGTACCCGTATGTCAATTTCCTCCTTGCTTTTGCCCACTTCACGAGCTCTCATGAGAAGCTCGGGCTCGCGAGCCAATTCTTCGTCTGAAGGGATTGGTCCATCGGCTGGGTCATGTACTGGTTTCGGTCGGCGTTCGGGTCCGGGAACCGGTGTCTCTGACTTGCCATCATCGGTCACATTTTTCGGAATGGCAAATCCAAACCACCAGTCAGCGTCTTGCAGTGGGCTATCCTCGTCGTCGGTTAGCCAGAGCGAACGAGATGTGGCATACTCCGCGGCCACGGTATCTTTGAACGTAACAACCCGCCCTGCTGCTGTGATACCCGTCCCGACAAGCTCCTGGAAAACACGATAGAGCCAACGGTCGCGTTCGGTTTCTCTTCTAATGTGCGCGACATCAATATCATCTCGGAACGCTTCAAGAAGTCGCAGTGTGTAGGGGTGCGGAACCGTTCCAATCGTGTATATATCTGTTTTGTTCTTGTAACGAGCTGGTGTCGCGATTTTCATCGGATATGATGATACGCAGGGTGTACACTTTGGTAAGTTTGGGGGACACGAGGATGGAATTGGCGAATCGTGACAAGTTGCTAGCCTTTTAGCCAACTCTACAGCCGGCTCGATTAAAGTCGTTGTATGTGTTGGCATGGGTTTAAGGACTGCGATTCCTAGGCTGAAAAGATCCTGCCAGGTATTGTGTAGATGGTAGTTAATGAGGACATTCAAGCTCTGTAGACTCTGAGCGCGGTTGGCAGCGTCTCCCTCTGCTATCTTGGGGTATACTCTTTCAATTGTTTTTCGATCATAGTATGCAATGGCCTCATGCGAAGGATCAACCCGGAAGTTGTCACTCGACACAGCAGAAATAAGATCCTTGGCGGTTTTTTTCTGCCGGTTTTGAAGAGCTTCTGTCATGACCTTTGCTATCCTGGGTTGAGGACCGGCGAATAGCGCACCGCCAAGATCCTCCCATCTGGTTAATTCCGGGAACTCGCCTCTCCGCAAGAATGAGAGCAAATGTTCCTGGCGCGAACCCATAGGCAAGAGTCTGTAGTCTGCTAGTAGGCCGCCACCCATGTTATCCCAGGCGAGCCATCTCATCATATCCTTTTTGAGTGTCGGGTTCATCTCAGCACCCTGCATCTCACGGTACAATGGATTGTTCATCGCCTCTGCGGCACTTAAAATGATGGGCTTGAAGCCTTGAGCCCACCAAGCCCGTCGCCATGTCAACAGGAGAGCACTCTCAGCGTCAGTGATAGCAGCATCTCGCTCTATTGTGGTGTCGTAGTAGCAGTAAATTGGGGTTCGGTCCCTTAGGGGCGGTAGAAGTGACCGGCTCTCGTCCATGGTCGTAGTGGAAGAAAATGGGCTTCTCCAATTCCAGTTGGAGTACCACGAGCTTCCTCCATACTTGGAGTTCTTCTGGTCAGGGGGCTTGTGCGATGCCGGCCGGAAGGGATTCAGCTTGTCGGTGTATTTCGGCAGCGAGAACTCGGAGTACTTCGGTAAAGCGAGCGAATGGTCGGCGAGGGACTTCGAGAGACTCGGGCCCGTCGGAACGGCACTCGGTAGTGCAAAGAAAAGCGTGAACAAGGTGAACACGCCCAGGCCGATGAAGAGAACGGATATTCGGCGATGGCCAATGCGAAGCCTGAAACCGCTGCTTGCCTGTGCCATATTGTTGAATAAGAGATGTAAGGAATGACGAGCTATATGTAATTCTCAAGGAGTCGGCGGAGACGCCAATGCGATACAGTCGGCGATCAGCTTCATGCAATCGGGAAACAGGTATTAAACGAGGGGAGTGAAAGCAAATCTACGAGGTATCAACGAGAAAAAGGTTGCTTATGGCATGCTTGAAGGGCCTAATTGACCAAGATATGCAAAGTGCTGTCCGTTAATGTCTTGCATGGCCCGGACATTCCCCGTGGACTCAAGCAAAATCAAAAAGAAATACAAGTAATGGATGGTCAAGCATTCGTATACCTACGCATCCTGACTTACGTCGCGCCGTCCAAGGGGCTTCCAGAGTGTGAGTGGGCGTGTTGGTGGGCAGGTGGGGGTACCAAGTACCTCCTGTAAGTACCTACAGCACAGTGCATTACAGTGCTTTTAAGTACAGAGTCACACTATGTCAATACCCAACGGCCAGGGTGAGGTTCATATGTAGTATCTCATTGCTCTGTGATCCTCAACTCAGATCTTCTAAATTGTACCACATAATAGCTTTCTTGAACCGCAAACCTCTAGCCTAGGCGCATAAAAATCCTGTGTTGGGGATCAAGGAAGAGATCTACGACGCGGCATCAGGAACGAGGTTAGCTGAAAGAGTAGCGAATTCTGTATCGGGTTTTACTCGATATCTTAGCCTGGTGTATATATGCTTTCGTCTAGACTATACCCCAAAGTTTCGCAAGATAGGTGCTAGCCTTGTAATTTCTGATAGGAGAAGCGTGAAGGATACAGTCGTCGCAGAAAGGCAGTCGGGATATTCGCGATTACTTCTTGTCTCAGCTACTTCAGGCAACTCTAGCTTGCGGTGCTCCTAAGGCAGCTCATAGAGGACACCCCTAGCATGGGTGAGTATTTGAATGTAATACCTGTATCTTGTTCCCCAAGCTAGGCAACTAGAGCCACCGTTGCGATTGCTTTATCTATAAAAAGTAGTACGAGATGAACAACCTAGGCACATACTCGCCTGTTTTCTCGAGAAGCTTTGGGAAAGAGCTATTCCATGGACTCGAAGTCTTTAGTGGAAATCTTGTAAGCTGCTTCTCAGACGGCGGTAGTTTAGGTGCGGGTGATGAGTGCGGCTCTGGCATAGTGTCAAGTAATCTCGGCTCGTAAGAAGCTCTCAGTGGCGGAAGTCGAGAACGCAACGACTCTCGGGCTACGGTCAGAGCCTACAATGTACCTGTAACAGTATCTTGTAGAAAAGGGTGCGTGCGTGAAATTCTCTACTCAACTGAAATGACATTTCTTCGAATCCGTTGCAAGCACCCCCAGAATACGTCCGACTGATAGGTCTTGTGGGGGTATGAATCTGCCACACTGTCAATTCCGGGGACCTACGTGAATCAAATCCCTCCCCGCAGATCTCGGAATGTCCTTCAGCTCATATCAAGGAAATTGGTCCTAAAAAACCTCATAGCAGCGCTCTGTAAATTTCTAACATTCTTCGATTGCAGTTAGGAAAAGCTCGCAGATGACTCAGACGATGGAATTCATATTGTCCTCAATGCTGTCACTATCGAAAACAGGCAACTTAGAGAAAAGATCAGTGGCCGACCAAATTTGCTAAGGCATAAATATTTATAAGGTTTCGTACATCTCCTCAAATAACTATAGTTGGTGAATAATGGTAGGGTGAAGAGTATCTGTGCTATAGCGGCGACTTGATGCAGGTCGGAGCAAGAATGATTTGAGCACTTACACCCCCGTCAACTAGTCGGAGTGAGCTCTCCTAAATATTCACTTGAAGATGGCTGTGATAGAAGCAATTCCCGAACAACTCGCATTAGGCCAAGGCGATCTACAGCATCTGATAGCGTTACTTGACCAGAAGTAAATAGTTCTTGCCCCGATATCTTTCGAGTCGACAGCTAGATGTACATCAAGTAATCTGTTGTCTCCCATAGAGTACTCAGGTACTTACACGGGAGCTTGGGGATGGATACCCCACTCACAATTCAGTACCCCTTTAACTGCATAGAAGTCACGTGCTACCATTTTGCAGTTGCCCACCAAACACCCAAGCGAACTTTTGTAAAATTCATAGTACTTATTCGGCCCCTCCACACTCACACTTCACCATCCACAGCAACACCACACAGAATCGACAAAATGGCTCCCGCTGCGACTGGTGCGAAGAAGCAAAAGAAGAAGTGGTCTAAGTATGTTGAAAACAACCCTATTGTTCTCTAATTCTAAGCTAACCTTGAACCTTTACTAGGGGCAAAGGCATGTATTTCCCGGAGTCCCATTAACGACGGTCGATCGACGATAAGCATCGAACACGAAGCGGATTATTTGTGACAGCCACGGACTCTAGCTAACATGGTTTCCAACTATAGTCAAGGACAAGGCCCAGCACGCCGTCCTGCTTGACAAGACCACTTCAGAGAAGCTCTACAAGGATGTCCAGTCTTACCGCCTTGTCACAGTCGCCACACTCGTCGACAGACTAAAGATCAATGGCTCGCTGGCCCGGCAATGTCTGAAGGATCTCGAGGAGAAGGGCCAGATCAAGCCCGTTGTCACCCACAGCAAGATGAAGATCTACAGTATGTTGCTACCAAAACAATTGCCTACAGATTAGTCACCGACGTGCTGACCTTCTACAGCCCGAGCCGTTGGTGCTTCGGATTAAGCCACCCGTCTCACGATACCACGATGACGAAAACTATCGGTCAACAAAATAGGTTGACGGATTAGGGGGATCGCGGATGGGGAATTTGATGGATTCGGCCTTTTGATCTTCGGCGTAGCATATTGGGACGGTCACGGTTACGAGCTATTATGGCTACATTCAGATAGGGTCGGAATACAGCACCCTGAGCATTCTTCACGAATTTTCGCGCACCGGACCTTATGCGAATCGCGATTCTCCCCGATCCGTTTCAAATGCGCCCGGTTCATGGTGAAACAATAGGCCTTTTGCCCAGGCTGCTTAACGGCAACTCGCAGAGCTCGTAGACAATCGCAACTACCTGCGTACTCTAAGCGATTGGGCTGCGCTAAAAAAAAAAATCAACTCGACTGAAGTCTCCCAATTTCCCTTTGTCTTCTTCTGTGTCTACGTAGGAAGGGTTATTTCGCTCGGTTACTTAAGTGTTAATTGTTGATTTGGAGCCTATACTCACATGCATGAATACCTACCTATTATCTTGGGAAGTACTAAGGACAGTGCATGTAAGGTCCTCCCCACAGACGGTATACTTGCGTTCCTTTACTCCATTTCTTCTAGGCACAACATCAAGACCTACCACAGCCAATTTTTACACGCCACCCGAGTTAGTTCGAAGGCTAGGCCAGCGTTGCGGTACTACTACCGCCACACCTCAGCTATCTATCCGCATTTAAAGTTTTTTGCTATTGTCCCGAGGCTCTTGCTTAGCCTCGTTTGATTCAGTATACCTACTTGAATCTCTGATTTTGCCTCCCGGATTGAAGTCCCTACATATAGTACACCTAATAGATAACCCGAGTAAGAGGTACCTCTATGATACGTGGGCATCTTTTCAAATCAATCATTCTTACTCATCCTCAACCGATGGTATATCACCCCTAAGACTATACGTAAACTGCCTCAACTGATACAGATGCTACAAAAAGACTATTATCTCCTTCCCTACACAGATACCTACCAAAACTACCTTACTGTACCAGATTGGGCGGACAAGCCCCAGATGCGCGGTTAAAAGGCAGACCCGCAAGCTGGATGTCTTGAAGTATCGGCTGGAATCGGGAGGCACTGTGGGGTTAACTAGTCGGCTCCAGTCCCCATGAATCTTGATCAGTATTAGACGGTATGTGCCTCGAGAACACAACATGAATTTTAATAGGTACGGGGAATACTAAAGTGCTGGGGAATAAACTCTACTGCAGATACATATACATACCTAGTCATTTAGGTGGTACGTGGGTAGGTTGCACGAATGCAGTTACTTTATATGGACATCTTAGGATAGTACATTATGAACACGGTGTCATGGCAGCTGTACGGCTGTAGGACCCTGAACACAACCCTACCCCAAAAAGTTTCAGCAGATCGGCAGTAGGTGATGTTGATATTTTTTTTTCTGTTTTCTTATTGGCATTCCTTAACGGTTCCTCTTGGCGGTATACTGCTGTATTTACAATAATTCGTATTTCGGTGATCGATTTAATATTTATTGATTAAGATATTATATGGGACAGAATCTGCTTACCTAGTACAATAGGGTATTGTTCCCAAGTAGAAGAATAGGTAGTAGGTTAATGTAGAATTTTTACAGTGCCTGCCAGGTAGTACAAGCAAGTACACTGCTTTGGGTACTTGCTGCCCGCCTACTGCCCTACACCTATTGGCGGACTGCCTATCAGGATTATCTACTCCACTATCAGGTCCATCCTGAACTGCCGTCCCATTGGCCGGTCTACAGCTTACCTACTCGGTCAGTGCGCTAAGATCCGGAACTGAGATTTTTTCTCCTTCTCCTATCTCTCCAGTTTTTCGTTCATTTAAAGACTTCTCTCCTCTCAACCTCTACCACTCCTGCCATCATCTTCGACACACCACACCCATTCCCTTTCCAGTCTTCCCAGTTAGGCCAGTGAAGATGAGTTCAGACGCAAAGCCGACGGTGCTTGGCATGCCGGTAAGTTTGTCGCTGTTTCACGAAATTCCCTCGTTGGACTGCTGTCGCAACCATGGCGATGGGATCGTATACGATTCTACTGAGCCCAATTCATTGCAACGCTATCATATCTGAAGCCATGGCTAACATTGAATTTCTTCCGCACAGCCTTTCCTGGCGGACTTCCTGATGTAAGCATACCGCTCTCCCGATTTCACTCAATCGCAATAACTAACCCGGGTCTCGTAGGGGAGGTGTGTCTGCCGCCGTCTCGAAGACTGCCGCTGCTCCTATCGAGCGTGTCAAGCTTCTAATCCAGAACCAGGTACGTCGATATAAAATCGCCATTGCCCATCATTAGCCGGTCACCGTAGGATCAAACACGTAGTTGGTGTTTAGTAGATGCACAGGGCCGGGCAAAAGGAATTCTAGTGGCGGAACAGGTACTGATTTTTTTTTCCCGACAGGATGAGATGCTTAAGACTGGTCGTCTCGACCGCAAGTACGCCGGCATTGGCGACTGCTTCAAGCGCACCATGGCCGACGAGGGTGTTATGTCTCTGTGGCGTGGCAACACTGCTAACGTCATCCGATATTTCCCTACCCAAGCTCTGAACTTCGCTTTCCGCGATAAGTTCAAGGCCATGTTCGGCTACAAGAAGGAGAAGGACGGATATGCCAAGTGGATGGCTGGTAACCTGGCCTCCGGTGGTGTAAGTTGATATCGACTGTTCCCGAAAGAATTACAAGGCTGATATATTTCAAGGCTGCTGGTGCCACTTCGCTGCTCTTCGTCTACTCCCTCGACTACGCCCGTACCCGTCTTGCCAACGATGCCAAGAACGCCAAGAGCGGTGGTGACCGCCAGTTCAACGGTCTCGTTGACGTCTACCGCAAGACCCTCGCTTCCGACGGTATTGCTGGTCTCTACCGTGGTTTCATGCCTTCGGTTGCTGGTATCGTTGTCTACCGTGGTCTTTACTTCGGTATGTACGACTCGATCAAGCCCGTCGTTCTCGTCGGTCCTCTTGCGAACAACTTCTTGGCCTCTTTCCTTCTCGGTTGGTGCGTCACAACCGGTGCCGGTATCGCCTCTTACCCTCTTGACACCATCCGTCGTCGTATGATGATGACCTCTGGTGAGGCCGTCAAGTACAACGGTACTCTCGATGCTGCCCGCCAGATCGTTGCCAAGGAGGGTGTTAAGTCGCTCTTCAAGGGTGCTGGTGCCAACATCCTCCGTGGTGTTGCTGGTGCTGGTGTGCTCTCCATCTACGATCAGCTCCAGGTCATCCTCTTCGGCAAGGCCTTCAAGGGTGGCTCTGGTTAAATACCTCATATAACAATAGATCGGGTGGGGCTAGGTGGTGTAATACAGACGGCGGGAACTCTGGTCGATTCACTGGGGAGGCTGATAAAATGATTGTGATGGAGACTGCGGCGGATGGTTACAGATCGATATCACATTGCTGTGGCGTTCTGGAACATGATGACTTCGCGGCATGGTCTGATATACGAGGCATATTCCCTCTTGCGGAGCCTCGGTATTTGGCTTCCCGCTGTAATTTAGACCCTAGGCAATTCCTTTGACTGTATTCTTTCTGTTTGCATTTTCTCCTCAACTCGGCTGGATTTGACGTTTCCCTGGGCTTGTATCATCGCAAAGAGCACATGCGACGACTGATAGATTTCTTATTGCGTTTGATTTACGATTAGAGTCTATTCTTTTGATCAATGTGATTACAATGCTCATCTACCTAGATCGTTTCGCAGACTAGAACAGTGGTCGCATCATATTGGAAGTTGCGAAAGTGTTGATTATCCGGTAGATAAATACGACATGTGACTCCGCACAGCGGTTCACAGCCGGCGCCAGCTGACATGTGTAACATTGCGATTAGACGCGTATGGTCGCGCTGCTGATACCTAGACTATTCTGTGTAATTACCTACGTATGCACAGTCAACATCAACGCTTACAAGCTCATAACTTCTAGGTAATTCTTTAAAACTTCCATCTTCAGATACATTATCAACGAGAGCAGTCTTCCACGCTTCTTCTATGGCCTCAAGACACACTTCAACGGCTGCGTCTCGCGGTTCTCGAGGTGGCTCTCGATCGATAGGCAAAGCAACGAAAGCAACGTCGTCACGTTCTCAAACCAGAACCTCGGGGCCTTCGCAAACCGGCCGTTCAGACAACAAAGAAGACGATCCTTTCGCGGACGATGACCCACCACAACGGCGGAGAAGAGACGACATCGATATCGACGGAGAAGATGGAGTGGAGAGAATTGAAGAAGAGGACGACGACGACGATGTGGAAACTAATAAGACTATCCCATCCGAGCTCCTCACCCGGATCCTCCACGAGTTCTTCGAGAAAGATGGTACGCGGATTTCTAAAGATGCCAACAAGGCTGTCGTAAAGTATATGGACATCTTTGTACGTGAAGCGATAGCTAGGACGGCAGTAGAGAAAGGAAGTGGGTTTCTAGAAGTGAGTAGTCCAATTCGAGGGGATCTAAGACTACGCTTCTGCTACGTTCTTGAGCCTTAATTACTGGCTAATCTAAGACGGCTACATAGGTTGAAGATCTAGAAAAAGTGGCACCACAACTCCTAATGGACTTGTGAAGAACAGGACTACGATTTAGATATGAAGCTATACTTCTGTATAGGCTAACGGCCATCATGCGCACAAGATAACGAGGTTTCAACGACGCTATTACTCGAACTTCATGACATATTATACTCCACCTGGTCTGCCTTTATAGACACGCCTGCCGGTGAGGAATATGTGGACTGTTTAGTCTGATATCTAGATCTAACTTCTCGTGTAGATCTGATCTACAGTGCAGTTTGGGCGTGAGCATATTACCCAAAGCGCTCACACTAAAGCTATGCCAGCCCTTGTTGGCTATCTGGCCTAATTGTTTACATGCAGATGTTAGCTGTCATTGTAACCCACTGCCGGCCCTTTCAGATCACCCCTCGGCAATCGATCTAGTAAACATCAGGTGCCAAGCATACGGATGGTCCGGGTACCGTGTCCTTGGAAGTTGTAGCGCTGCAACTCGGTTGATTGTTTCACGGTCAGAACCCACGGGATAGCCCTTCGGCGCCAAACCCTCACCCAGAGCCTTATACCTTGCCCTAGTCGCCCAATGAGAAGCCTCATGGTGGCCGATTAAACCATGTTTTCTCGCAGGACTAAGTCCCATCACCTAAATATAGCAAAAGAGAGGAAGACAATATGGGATTTGCTGTGTCCAGCTACGAATGCTTAGTGAATAGGGATGGAAAGACTTGTGCTGTTAAGAGTTAGCAGTCGACTTGAAACGACGCCACGTATTTTAAGCGCTTTACTATTCACAATGAAGCAAGTCTAGGACTAACAGAATCTCGGAGTCCAAATTCGGTACAGGGACCTTATGTGTTGTTCTTCGAAACATTTGTCCCAGCGCCACACAAATTCGGAGTCCTCTGCAACGTGGGATTGTGCTGCACTTTAATTTCAATTTAGGGAGAGCAATACGCCACGATGCTACGTTAAGAGCCTCATTGCCCAAGCTGAGTAATACCTATAGCCTGTCGTCTAGAAAATCTGGTTGAGGCTCCTGTTGGCTGATGGATGCATATGCTGTATGTAGGTAGGTAGTGGAAGTATTCTATTGCGGTGCTTTGGATTAAGGAGTACCTAGACAGGGGTATGGCTGAGGACCGGGGTCAGATGTGAAACCCGGCGAGTTTTGCAGCCGTCGCAACAGGGCTCTTGCCGCTAATCTTGAAGCACTTCCGCGCCCCGGCCACCCCCGTTCCCCGCAGTGCAGAACCCCTGTGTCGGTTAGCTCCCAAATCTAACTCGGCACCTTCACAGCTTTCTATCTAGTCTAGCTTCCTTGAGGACCCTGTGTTATAGATATGCTCGACTTAACTCATCACTCTTTTGGAGTAGAGGCCACAGCTAGCTGGGGAGGTGATCCTGAATAAAATGAGGTCACAGGATGTTGAAAATTAATTGAGTTACATAGAATGCACCGTTCCTATGTATCCCAAATAATACTATGTAAGTGCTTAACGTACCTATCATGTGTTGGATGGGCTTGCTTACATGTGGTTGGGCGTTGTATATAGGTAAGAAGGCTATTGGGTGTCGATGAGTTTCATACGCAGTGCGCGTCAAGCAGAGAGCTGTCTGTGGCTTGACGGATCTTGAAAGAGAAAAGAGGCACGGTAATGCAGGCACGCTTATTAAATGTCATTTCGGAAGGGTTTGTATCCTAGCCGCCATCATCAGGATCGTGGAATTTCTGGTAGGTAGATTGGCAGCGGATGGGCGGGGCGTTTCTTGAGTGCAGTGCCATATGCTGCTGTATTGAAGGTCGAAACGTGTTTCACGGATCTCCTTAACGCCTCAACCTCCACCAGCACCCCGGACGCAGCTCAGACGTGCGAAAAGGAGAGCATGGGTACATCAGATGGCGATCCTTCGCCTTCCGGCCTATGATCTCGTCCGGCTTTAAAGATGCGAGCCGCCCCTTGGCTGTCACAGTCTGTTTCCTCTTATTCTTTACACACATCTTTACCAAGTCCATCTCTGGGGAATTTTCCTTTCGTCTCTTTACCTCTTTTTCTCTCTTCCAACCTAATCTTCGTCAGGCTAGTCCTACCCAGCGCGAGTCGCTTTGTTATTATCAACACTCTCTTGAATCCAAGTCGCAACTGGAACGCTCGTTCATTTCATACCTAAAGAGATATTTTACACCCGTCAAACCAGACAAAAAACAACAAGATCAAAATGCATTTCTCTACTGGTGCTATCACGGCTGCCCTTCTGGGTGTGTCTTCCGCTCAGCTGGTCCACGTCGTCTCTGTCTCGTCGGCCAACAAGAGCCTGGCGTTCTACCCAGACACCCTCACCGCTGCCGTTGGTGACATGATCCAGTTCCAGTTCCTTGCTGGCAACCACAGTGTCGTGCAGTCCAACTTCGACAACCCTTGCACACCCATCCAGGCCCACGTCGCCAACGCCACTGGCATGTTCTCCGGCTACATGAACGTCGCCGCCAGCGCTGCCACTGGCATGATCCCAGTTTACACCATGGAGGTGAAGGACAAGACGCCCATCTGGCTATACTGTTCGCAAGGAAAGCACTGCGAGGCCGGTATGGTTATGGTTGTCAACGAGAAGTATGTTAATACTTGATTAGTCCTTTACTTGTACTGTGAGAACGATGAGCTGACTTCATACCCTCAACTACAGCACTGCTGCCAACTCGACAAGATCTCTGGCCAACTTCAAGACTCTTGCCGCCGCGGCGCCAGAGAACCTTGACCCTCTTTCCAGTGGTACCAGCAGCAGCGACGACACCACTGGTGGCACTACCAGCTCGATCCCAAGCCCCAGCGCCTCGGCCTCTACGCCCGCCCAGGCTGGCGGCTCGGTGGTTTCTCTGTCTGCCTGGACAGGACTGCTCAGCGTCGCCGCTGTCCTCGCGATGCTGTGAAGCTCCTAGCCTTCGAAATGGAGCATGGATGGCATTTAAACAGCCTGGAGACTTGCATACGCTCTACCTAATAGGGTCGTGTCTAATATTGGGACGCATTGTGTACCACCAACGGGCCGAGCCAATTCCTAGAGGGAGCAGGTCTGGGGTTGTCATGATGAAGGGGAGCTCGGGTCCAGGAAGATCCAGCGGTGTTCGGGTTGTACTTAATATTCTCTCCGTCAAACACATTTGGGATGAGCTAGTTCCATCTGCTTGGTGACAGGAAAAGTGGTTTGTTTGGCGCTTGTTAGATATTTTGCGAAATTAGCCCCCTTGGGCTTCGCCGTTATACATAATATACCCATTGGCTTGGAATCGGATTTTATTGATAACACGTGTGTATTTTTCCTCCCCTCGAGTTAATTGGAAAACGGGTTACTTATTCTCGATGCGTAGTTCAGTTCCTAGCGATACCTATAAGCTATGTTATAGACTGATAAGAAATCAACTATTTAACTAACGAATTTTTACGAGTCCTTGGAAATCGAGGAGCCATCAGTTGGACTTCTGCGAATCTACAGATGCACATAAACAGCTTTGATATGTAGTAAGCCTGTAGTGCTCTATGCCAAATTGATCCAATCTTTTATTAAATATGGCCAACGAGCCGCGTAGCAAGAGGAAACGTCGCGCAATGAGCAACATCTAATTTGTGGGTATAGTCCTCTTCGTCCTGCCCTTAGCGGCAGACTTACACAGCGGCCGCCTAGGCTCACTAGCGAGCCAGTTCTTGGGCCGCTTGACATACCCGACCTTGGTGTACTTGGGGCTGTTCTCGAAGAAGCGCACCCAATGCAGCAGACCGTCGTGAACGCGCTGCAGCGCGTCCGCACGCTCTTGCTCTTTCAACGCCGCCAATTCTGCGGGGCTCCAGTGTGAATCAACTTCAGGGTCGTCGAGGGGGAGATACATCTCCTCAACCCCTCGCATATCTGGTGTCCGGTCCTCCGCGAAGCATCCTGTTACGTAGCTCCGCGCCGCGTCCACGCCGGCAAAGTATCGGTATGAACCCTCTGGCCCGTACGTGCGTCGGTTGGAGGATACGTCGTAGATTGTGCCGTTGATGGCGAGGTATAGGGGCTTTGTCTCGTCTTTGCCGTCGAAGGTTGCGAGTTCGGCGGGTGTGAGGTATAGGGGACCGCGCTGTTTGAAATTCGTTAGCCATGTTCAGATTCTTCTCATATTTATATATCACCAAGAACTAAAGGACAATGGGGTAATTGGGCAAGCAACGTACAAACTTCGCTTTCCACCAATCCGCTTGTAGATACTTGGGCGGATGCTTCATTCCCCATGTGAAAGTCTCACCGCCTGAAATGAGATAACTAAGGGCGCACGATGCGAAGATCAGGAATGAGATGACCCGCAGGATGTCGACCCAGGGGCTGTACTCGTCGTCCTCATCTTCGACTTTCTCCTTCGGCGATCGGCTTTTCCTCCGTAGCCGTTCCGTCTCTACTTCTTCCCGCTCTCGCTCGATCTCCTCGGCCTCGGATGTGTCTACCTCTTCGACTTGTGGTGATTTCTGTTCCGTTGCGGCGCTGGCTTTCGCCTTGCGTTGCCGCACGCCGCCGCTGCGTGTTGTCGTCATCTCAATTTGAGGAGAGAGAGATGTCTCGAGGAGGGTTATGCAATAGGAGACAAAGAGGGTTTCAAGGATATCGGAACGAGCAGCACAAATGGGAGGACTTAAGGCATTCAGCACAGGTACAATAGGAAAAGAAACGGCAATATGACAATCAATTAATTACTCCCGTGCAACATGTATAGGTGGCATCTCACTGAATCCGCGGAAGCTTGGAAGCTCTGACGCGGAAGTTGGAGCTTCCGTTATGTCCGCAGTGCTTGTCAGCTGGCGGATGCGGGATGGTCTGCAGAAGAGATGCCCGAATGGTCAAATCAACACTGGTTGATTGGTTGAACCCGCACCAATTACCGTCTCCGCGTATTTTTCTTGGTAACAATGAAACCCGACTTTCGGGCTAGCTGCCGAGAATTGAAGGACTTGATACGCGTATAGGTTCCTGCACAGCTATTCCAACGATCGTGTAAGTGGATCAAGGCTACATTTATCATACAGATAATATAATTATTTGCACTATCCTCCTCAAGAGAGCATGTGTCTACATTGTCGAATCACGGACCAATGCCGGCCGGCTAGAGAACAGTTTATAGCTGGGCTTGATAGGTTGCAAAAAGGAATTAATATCTAACCTCTCTACATTTCAATGAGATTTTGATTTAATAAAATATCATCACAGCCTAGTGAAATACAGTATTTTCGGTTCTTGGTTATTATTAGGGCATACTTGTAATCGACTCGTTTACAATGGTAAAGCTTGAATCGAGTCTGGGAGCAGGTTCCATCTCACGGACGTTGTTTGCGAGACTACCTATAATCTCTAAACTTAGAAGTTGCAGATATGCAAGTAGCGGTGGTATCAATATTGTACATATGTACTTCCGTATAGGCACTGTAAATTTCACTGTAGACTTGATACAGCACGGGGCTATCTGCTTGCAGGTGGTCTATGCACCACTACAGTATTAAGTACCCATGTACCTGAGTAGCCCTAGCGCGCCCACCACTGCTCCCCTCTCGCTTGCAAATCCAATTTACACCTTCGCATGCCGAAGTGAAGCCGGCCAAAAACTTCCAACTGTTCTGCATCTCAATATCGCGACACCTCCCCACCACTTCACTTCATACTTCCATTGCCAGCCACTGCCCAACATGTCTGACAACGGTGAAATCGAGGTCGAGTCCAGCACCTTCCAGGTCCTCCCCAAGGACGTTACTGCTGAGATTGGCAGCATCAAGCTGTTCAACCGATGTAGGTTCCGCCGCATCTAAAAATCCGAGCCTGCCAGGCCATGGCGAGAGTTGCGACTAACCGAGAGCGATAGGGAGCTACGAGGATGTCGAGATCCGTGACATCTCGTTAACGTAAGTCGACCATTAGTCCGCCACCGAATTTGCCAGTCAATTCCGAACGATCACACATGCATTTTTTTTTTTCCGCGCCGATCATGATAGCATTGCGATGGGAGAAGATAAAGCGAAGAACAAGCAAGAGCTAACGGAGGAACCATCGCAGCGATTACATCCAAATCCGATCCCCAGTCTACGTACCTCACTCCGCTGGCCGATATGCCGCCAAGCGATTCCGCAAGGCCAACTGCCCCATCATTGAGCGCCTCACCAACTCGCTCATGATGCACGGCCGCAACAACGGCAAGAAGCTGATGGCTGTCCGCATTGTCGCCCACGCTTTCGAGATCGTAAGGAGGCCTATAATGCAGCACGATTTTCGTGTGTGAATATTGTGGCGGATTCTAATTGTGTGGCAGATCCACCTCATGACCGACCAGAACCCCATCCAGATTGCTGTTGATGCTATTGTCAACTGCGGTCCCCGTGAAGACAGCACACGTATCGGTTCCGCCGGTACCGTCCGACGACAGGCCGTCGATGTTTCTCCTCTCCGCCGTGTCAACCAGGCCATCGCTCTCCTAACTACCGGTGCCCGTGAGGCTTCTTTCCGCAACGTCAAGTCGATTGCTGAGTGCCTGGCTGAGGAGCTGATCAACGCTGCAAAGGGTAGCAGCAACTCGTACGCTATCAAGAAGAAGGATGAGCTAGAGCGTGTCGCCAAGAGCAACCGATAAAGCAAGGCGTCAATCTCTTTCTGGGTTTTCTTCGGCGTGGACGATCTGGGCATTTTACATTGTGCATTTGTGCGTTCTGGCTCAGGCGGGATGTGGTACCATGGCATGATAGTCATATAGGGCGTCCAGCTCTGCCTAGGTGGGCAAAAAATGAACTGAATTACGAACAAAAATGGCCCTCGAGCATTCTGTATTAATTGCGGCTGTGAATTAGTGAGCTGGTCTTGGGACACGGTTACGTCCTAATGAATCCTACAGGAGGTTATCTAAATAACGACTAAAGCAGAACACAGAGAGCATCATACCCGATCGCTATGAATAGATGGAATGTCTAAACCGTTCTTTTTTCGTTGGCTCTAGTTATGAATCTATGAAGAAGGGACTTGAGATGAGAGATCTATGGCTCTAATCTAGCGAGTAATGACGTTGTAGAAGCCCACCATCCTACCAAATCTACTTAGGCATTCAGCATGTAAGTATTACTCCTCGCCCTCTTGTCTCATCATCATATCTTGGGATCCGTGCTCTTGACCTCTAGCCGTTGAAACATGCCCACATGCGGAATGCCTTCCTCAAAGAATCTTCCCATGCTTTTATCGACCTTGAACCCCCAGCGCTCGTAAATCTTAGTTACGTTCTCCTGGGCGTGTATGCAGATGAGGCCGTTCCATTTAGGGATATCTTCCGCGCTGCCGACTTTCATGACGTCGAAACCCAACTCCTTGACGCTCGGGTTGAAATAGGTCGGGTTTTCCAGCAGCCACTTCTTCGCTGCGGCCCATAGCTGCGCGGCGATCTGGTGGCCCCGGAACTCAGACAATACCGACACCCGCCCTAGCTTGACGTACGGCTCCTTGCCATCGTGGAAATCTGTCCGCCGATCTGCGCCAAACGGCATGGGGGCAGATAACCGCCGTTGGTCGACCAGGCTGAAGGCTCGGTGACGTCGTGGCTCTGCCGGCGTGCCATTGCCATTTCCGTTACCGTTACCAGTGGGTGGGTTATTTTCATCATTCTCGCCATTGCCGCCGTCGCCAGCCGCACTGGGTATGTCCTCGCCAGGCAACAGCACACCACCGACATATCGCCCACCATCAGGAGGATGCGGCGGGTGTGGGAAAGGGACGATTCGTAGTGTACCTATGGGCGCTGCAGCACTTAGTGTTAGTTTCTCGCTATTTGATCGGGCGTGGTGGCTGTGACTGTCTCAAAACCGTGAGAGACTTCTAGGTCGTCACTTCGGCACCGAAAAGGCGGACCAGTATTCTAAATACGCCAAAAACAACAACATATCTTTAGGGGCTACTCACTACTTTTTGTCTCGGAGTGACGCGGCCGAATCACCTGACCGTCTGAGTCTCGCTCCTCGGGCACCGTCGTCTTCACCGACGCATACATAACCCAGTGGCAGGATCTAGCATCGTCCGCATCGTGCTCGAATTCTAGCGGACATCCTTGCTCTTTTACGAATACTGCCTCCCGTATGCTCATGGCATCCTTGAAGGCGGGTGGGATGTGTGGTGATTGCTTGTCATGTGTTAGACGGGTATTATACCCGTCAAGCCTCGTTGGCTCCAGGTGTGTGATGAATGGTGTCCCCATGATCCCTTTCCGATTTCTTAGCTCTGAGTTCTTTCCGTGGTGCTCCGAGCTTGTAGTTAAGTAGACTTCTTGATGAGTTGACCCTGGAATGCGTAGTTGTGATATTAATAGTTGAGGTGGCAAGGACGAATATCTGTTGCGATGTCAAGAATAATAAATTTGGTGAAACGAAATTGGAAAAGTTAATACCAGGGCTTCCCATCCGAATTTAAATACTAATAAGTGCTTTCCTTCAAATTAACTTTGACTCAGCAACGGAGGTTGTCATATGATTGATTAGGTATGTGACTACTAGGTATACTGATTGCCTGGGCAGGAGCGATGGATATGTAACTAGGTACCTAATAGATGCCCTGTGAGTTTAGGAATTAAAGATCCCTAGATAATCCGGCGTAGAATTTAAAAACATATAAGCTTCACTCTAAATCTAATATTGGCGGCTGTTATGTGTCCTTTTTGAACTTAGACAGTGATAGAAGGCTGGCGAGCTGTAAGACGATTTAAACAATTGGCACGGCGCCGACATCCGGGTTGATACATGCATAATAAATACGTTCCGGATCGGCGCAGCACCGGGGCCCACTTACGTACAAACTGGGGGACTCCGAGCCACGCAATTCCTGCAATGACTCCAGACGAGCCTGCACGTGTTTCGAATTTATATAATCGTAATGTGCATGGCTCCCGATTTGCTAGTTATCTTTCATTACCTAAACTTTATCGATATCTTCCGAGTGTAATTACATGTGTAGAAGCAAAACGGTCAGGGATACCTAGTGCCCCCGTAAGGTGACTACCGTGTGTCCCTTACGGTACCTGAGACGTAGGTATACCTAGGTAATTGGGCAACTTCGGGATGGTGAACCTGTAGAATTACAGTACCATACCAGGATCATTTCAGGCCACCACTCAAGAGGATTGACTGACCTGTCAAGTAGCCAGTCTTGCACATCATCGTCACAATCCCGGCGCATTCTTCTGGAGTTCCCAACCGACCCACTGGAATGTTCTTGACGTCCCCTGGAGTTCCCTCAACAAACTTTGCATCTGGAATCATTCCCGTGTCACCAATCATCGCTGGTGCCACGTCATTTACTGTGATGCCGGATTTCGCGTGCTTTGCCGCCAGATTTCTCATCATTCCCGACAAGCCAGCCTTTGAGGCAGCGTAATGACACGCATTGATGCCACCCCCGATGGCGGCTATCGAGGACACGAAAATGATGCGTCCCCAGCCTTGGGCTTCCATGTGTTGGATACTGAGCTTAGACAAAATAAAAGATGCTCGCAGGTTGATGTTCATCGTGTGGTCGAACTCTTCGATGCTCACATCTAGGATCCCGGGAAAGCGCTTTCCATAACCCGCATTTGAGACGAGGATATCGGGGCCATCTTGGCTGTAGTCCTTCTTGATGTCTTGAAAGAGCTTCTCGAGAGCTGCGGAGTCACCCGTGTTGACTTGGTATGCGATAGCCTTCTGGCTTTCGTGGACACGCTTTGGTAGCAGTTCTTGTATTAGGTCTTCTACGACCTGGATCTTGCTGAGCCCTGTTAGAGCCAATGAACATCCTTCCGCCCAAAGATCGCGAGCAACAACAGCGCCGATACTGGACACCGAGTTAGTAAGAGAACATAACGTGTTTGAGAGATACAACGTACCCTCCGGAGGCACCTGTTATAAGAGCCAAACGGCCTGAGATTCTATTATCAACGGGCGGCATAGTGATAATATTGAAGTTGGCAGTGAGAAGTAGTAACAGTTTCTCACATGTCTAATAAATGAGGGGTGTGGAATACGGGTATCGACAGCCGTTGCTTAGAGCTAGCTGGTACCTTACCGAAGTCGGAAGTTAGGAATCCCCCGCACACCAACCAGTCTTATAAAATAAGTTTATTTAGATAGTTTTATAATGGAATCCCATGGGAGTTGTCAAATTCGAAATTATTTCGTCTCTTTCTCTAAAGTTCCTATATCCTATCGACAAGTAGGTACTATTAAGGTGTTTGAAATATAAGCTGATATAAGGTTGCTTGAACCTGGCCTTACAAGTATAGTGGGGTTACATCCCAGCTATGCCTGTTCTGGGGCGACAGGGCTGCAGCTGGCGAATCAGGTATTCATTGGTGGCTTCACCAGGAGATCCTTGCCTTTCAACATGCTAGCTGTCCTTTTACAGTGGGATTTTTAGTAACACGTCATGCTTTTGTGTGAAATCGAAGAAAAAGGGTGTCCAAGATACCTAAGTAGGCATGCTGAAGCCACTGCTGGGTCACCGCTGCTGGGGCTACGATTACTTTTAGTTGAGGCCAGATATTATTCTCAAGTCAATTGGACTTCTAGTGTCTGTACAAAGCTATTGCATCCACCTGGACCTTGCCTATCCAGAACTTTGCCTGTTCGACTAAACTCCCCTCCTCCCCTCTAGTTAAGTCTAAGTTCCACCACATACATACATACACATAGTTTAGCCGTCAGCACTCGAACACCGCAGCAGCTTGGGTCTGTTAAATATCTATGCGCAGGCGAGCCTCGCGCCCCCTCCTACACCTGCCCACCATGGCACCGACATTCTCTCCGAGATCTGTACTGCTCTCTGTCTTATTTCTATTCTCCACAAACGTACTCGCTATCTCTGCAGTCCTCGGTGTCGATCTTGGTACTGAGTACATCAAAGCCTCGCTGGTCAAGCCCGGTATTCCACTCGAGATCGTCCTAACGAAAGACTCGCGGAGGAAAGAGACCGCCGCCGTTGCCTTCAAGCCCTCCCAACATGCCCTCCAGAGCGGCTCGTACCCCGAGAGAGCTTACGGCTCAGATGCCGTCGCTCTTGCGGCGCGATTCCCCGGCGATGTATATCCCAACCTAAAGACTCTCCTTGGTCTCTCCCCCGACGATTCAATAGTCCAAGAATATGCCGCGAGACACCCCAGTCTCCAATTAGAAGCTGCCAAAACCCGGGGCACCATTGCATTCAAGAGCAAGGCCACAGAAGAGGAAGAGGCTTGGATGGTAGAGGAACTACTGGCTATGGAGCTCCAGAGCATCCAGCGCAATGCCGAAGCCCTAGCCGGTTCTGACTCCGCCGTTCGTTCCGTTGTCATCACTGTACCACCCTTCTATACTACGGACGAAAAGCGTGCCGTGGAATTGGCGTGTGAGCTGGTCGGTCTCAAGGTTCTATCACTAATCAGCGATGGCTTAGCCGTCGGGTTAAATTATGCCACAAGCCGAACTTTCCCGACTGTCAACGAAGGAGGCAAGCCCGAACACCACATGGTCTTCGATATGGGCGCTGGCTCTACCAAGGCGACTATCATGAAATTTCAGGGTCGCACAGTCAAAGACGTCGGCAAGTACAATAAGACGATCCAGGAGGTTCAAGTTTTGGGAAATGGCTGGGATCGGACCTTGGGTGGAGATGCTCTCAATTATTTGATCGTTGATGACATGATTTCCAAGTTCGTGGAGACCTCAGCTGCCAAGAAGGCTTCCGTAACGGCGGAAGGTGTCCGAGGACATGGGCGCGCTATGGCGAAATTATTGAAAGAGGCCGAGAGACTACGCCATATATTGAGCGCAAATGTCGACACTGCTGGCAGTTTTGAAGGGCTCTACGAGGATATTGATTTCCGATATAAGGTCACTCGAGCTGATTTTGAGAAGATGGCCGAATCTCACGCCGAAAGAGTTAGCGCCGCTGTCCAGAAAGCTTTAGATATAGCCGACCTCGATGTTACGCAACTTGACTCTATTATCCTTCACGGCGGTGCTTCTCGAACTCCTTTCGTCCAGAAGCTGCTTGAGCAGCTAGCAGGTGGGGATAAGATTCGCAGCAACGTTAACTCGGATGAAGCTGCCGTGTTCGGTGCTGGTTTTAGAGCTGCGGAATTGAGCCCAAGTTTCCGCGTCAAGGAGATTAGGGTATCTGAAGGAGCCGCCTACGCCGCCGGAATGAAATGGACTAATCCCAATAACAAGCCTCAGCAACAGCGTCTCTGGGCCGAGCGGTCTCTCCTTACGGCTGCACCTAAAGAAGTCACCTTTACAAACTACGAAGACTTCTCAGTTCGCTTCTTCCAGCAGATCCCATCGGCTGATGGATTCGTGGAAAAGGAGACAAAGGAGATGAAGACGAAGAATTTGACTGCTACGGTAGCCTCACTCGTCGAAAAGCATGGCTGCGCTAAGGAGGACGTCCAATTTAAGGCTCAACTCCGACTAAGCGCTGAAAACGGCGAAGTAAGAATTGTTAAGGTTTTTGCCGAATGTGAAACTGAAGAGGCCGAGAAAGAGGGCATCATGGATGGTGTCAAGAACTTATTTGGCTTTGGTAAGAACAAGGACCAAAAGCCATTGGCAGATGGCGAGAGCAGTGAAAGCGAGACTACGCCAACAGAAACCGCCACAACGTCATCCGTAGAATCTACTGCTACAGCTTCGTCTAGTGCGTCGGCTGAGAGCAGCGAAGCCCCTAAGAAGCGTCTTGTGGTCATCCCTGTTGATTACTCTACGGAGAAATTGGGAATCCCCGGATTATCAAAGGCGGATCTTACGAAAGCAAAGGACCGCCTAAAAGCCTTCGAAACATCCGACAAGGCACGCCGCCTCAGAGAAGAGACCCTCAACCAGTTGGAAGGATTTACATACAAAGTGAGGGATCTACTAGAATCGGACAATTTTGTGGCCGCATCTACCTCAGAAGAACGGGCGAAGCTGGAAAGTAAAGCCAGTGATGCCAGTGATTGGGTCTATGGCGATGGAGCAGATGCTCCCCACAAGGAGTTGAAGTCGAGACTCAAGGAGCTCAAAGACATCGTTTCTCCTGTAGAAAAAAGAATTGAGGAGTCTTCCAAGCGGCCGGAGCTTATCAAGGCCTTGAAAGACTCCCTGAATCAAACAAACACTTGGATCAGCACAATCAAGCAGCAGATCCTGGAGGCAGAAGCATTTGCTTCCTCTGCAAGTGCCAGTGCTACCTCATCGACCGAGGCTGCGTCTACTATTACGGAAGCCCCATCACAAGAGGCTGGCGAATTCGATGGCTTAGAGGATGAACAGACGACCACCTCAACAACAACCACGGAGGTAGAAGACCGCGGCCCTGCTCCACCTCTATATACCATGCAGGACATCAAGGAATTAACAGACCTGTATGACTCCATCATGGGCTGGCTAGAGAAGAAGGTAGCGGAACAAGAGAAACTCCCCGAGACCGCCGACCCTGTCCTTCTCATTAAAGAAATAACAGAAAAGACGAAGGAGTTGGAGAAGGCGGGCGTGGACTTGGCAATGAGGAGCGTCAGGAAGTTTGAGTCCAAGTTCAAGAAGAATAGCAGCTCGAAAAAGTCGAGCAAGACGAAGACGAAGACAAAAACCAAGACTGCTACCAAGGCAAGCAAGGACGACTCAGACCCAATGATAGACTTGAAGTTTGGGGAGGACGGAAAGATACCCTCGGCGGAGGAGATTGAGGAGATGATCAAGAAGGCGAGACAGGAACAGAAGACGCATGATGAATTGTAAAACGGCATACCACATACAGTATAGACGATGTTTGATGAATAAATACGATGCGATTACCCTCCTCCTTTGTTTGTCAGTACACTCTTGACGAATTACTCCCGATGTGAATGCCAATGTTGTTAGGCCCCAGGGTATACGCAAATTATATCCCATGAAGCCCACTGCTCTTCGGGGGTAGCTACCCACATGATGGTATCACTAGATAGCGATTTTTGTTTGTTTGCGGTCGGCCCGTCACATCTCACCGAACGCGAGGAGCCAGGACTTGCTTACACGAGATCGCGGACCACAGCTGGTCGTTGATGAAACCTCCTGTACTATATGACATGCAACTAGCCGTGCAGGTACACGAGCGCACCACTGCTGCCCGCGCATCCCTATTTGGGCGTTTGGCGAGTGTTGCGTTGGTAATCCCCGAAAATCCAAACTTGTGCACCCCCAACACGGTCGAAATGAGCTATACCATGGGACCCAACTATAGCCCATGCCGTGGTCCTGAGTGTGACTTGAAATAGATAGCATACCTAGGTAGGGAGGGACGTTTTATTGTAGTTGTTATACACCACGAAATTACTTTTTCGCGGCGCGTCGTGGGTGTGTGTGTGTGTGTGTCATGGACACTGGCACGTTAGACAAGTCGGAAAAGTCGGGAAAAGTCATACGAGACATAGTTTTGCGGGATGCTACATTGGATACCTACCTAGGTACCTAAGGTAGAGGCACCTGCTGTTTGCTGTTTCTATCCCGTTCCGTATAGATGGTAGTCCGGGAAGGCACCGGGTGTGTAAGCAGGTACAAGTGGGCAAGTAGGCACAATGAAGCTGCCCAAGTACAACCACACCTTGGTAATCGTGAGCATCACCACATGGGAACATGCAGCTGCCACTCTCACCGTCGATACTTGACCGTCCATATGGCATGCCAGTGTCCGGCTCGGCACTTTCTCACCTTCCCCCCTTACTAGGTAGGCCGTGACCCCGTAACCCCGTTTATCACCAACTACTTATACGAAGCCTCTGAGTCCACCACGTTTGTTTGGTCTAATTATTGACAGGGTGAAGTAGGTCCTGGCAACGCTCATCCCCAAGTCTATTACAGTTACTGTTGCACTTATCTCCGATATTGCGTCTTCGTTTCGACGTTCCACTTGTGTACGCATCTCATCTCGTTCGCGTTTCCTTCTAAATACATGGTCCTCGCTCTCTCCTGAGATTTATTTCCCCTTAAAAAATCACGTTTCTACGTTTCTACGGATCCTGTATCCTCAACTTGGTGCTTCGTCGTCGTCATGCGGAACTCAAGCCCTTTGGCCTGCGCGGCCTTCCTATTCACCCTACTCGCCTCCGTTGTCGCCTCCCCTGTGGTCAACACTATCAACACCGGCAATACGTTCTCTGTCCCTCTCATTCACGATGCCGACAAACCCCGCCATGGCCCATCCGAGATTCTCAAGACCCTGAAGAAGTATAAACTCGAAATTCCCAACGGTCTCCAGGAGGTTGTTGACAAACATCATGCTAAGATGGCGCTCCTAGCAACACATGGTGGTAATCATCTACTCATAATTAGTTGTCTTTCTCCTTTTGATTAAACACATACTGACCGATACTGGAGGTGGTAATGGCAGTGTTCCGGCCCAGTCGAAGGATGGGGACCTCCTCTGGCTCGCACCTGTCAGCATCGGTACTCCGCCCCAGAAGTTATTCGTGGATCTAGACACCGGCTCGACAGATAGGTACGCAGGATCTCCTATTGCAACATGTGTGGATTATAAAGAGATGCTGTTGATTTTCTCGAGCTTTTTAAACTTGCTGGTTTGCCTGAAACCACATATATTCTATATCACATGTTAAGACATATATGCTACCTAAATACTAATACTGGTCATAGCTGGTTCTTTTCGACCGAGACTAAACCGAGCGAGGTGAACGGTCAGACTCTTTGGAATCCCAATAAGTCGTCCACCGCGGCCTTTATCCCCGATTGCAGCTGGTCGATCATTTACGGAGATTGGTCAACTTCGTCCGGAACATGCTACACCGATACCTTTGCGCTCGGGGGTATTAGCATTCCTAACATGACGATCGAATCGGCGAGCACGGTGTCCACCATGTTTACTGCGACTGGTTACATGTCTGGGCTCGTTGGACTAGCCTGGCCATATCTCAAGCAGACAGTACCGCCTCAGAAGGCTCTAATCGAATTTCTTCCCGACGTTCTCGATCTGCCTGTCTTTACTGTTGACTTTCGACATAACAGTAGCGATGGTTCCTTCAACTTTGGCTACATCGACGAGACGCTTCACGATTCTGATATTGTGTACACGAACATTGACAACTCTGACGGTTTCTGGGGCGTAAAAAATACAGCCTTCGGGATCAGTGGTGAGAACCTTACCTACTCGTTCCTTACCCCCAAGACCGTCATCGTGGATACTGGTACAACGCTTCTCTTCGCGCCAGAAGCCGCTGTGGATACGTACTTCGCCAAGGTACCTGGTGCCAACTTCTCCCTGGAAGAGTATGGCTACGTAGTCCCTTGTGATGCTGAACTTCCGGACTTCTTGTGGGAGATATCCGACGAGGATGGAAACGTTGTCAAGGGCGCCATCCCCGGTTCATATTTCATCTACGCCCATACCACCGATGAATTATGCTTTGCTGGTCTTCAGTCCATCTCTTCATTCACCGGTGTCCAGGGTATCTTTGGTGACATCTTCCTAAAGAGTGGTTTCTTTGTCTTTGACGTCAAGGGACAGCGCCTTGGCGCCGCGTCCAAGCCCCTGAATGTGAGTAACAGCAAGAGAGATATGAGCCAATCTACGAATATCGACGAAAGAGACTACGAGACGATTTCCATCTAAGCTGCTGTGGCATGATGAAGGATCGGGGAACAAATATCCGCTGTTTCTCTGAGGCGGAAATTTTGGTAATAGGAGAGAAATGTGTACCAGGCTTGCTACTAGCTAGATAACTGTGTAACTAAGTTCATTGAAACTGTGGCGACGTTCTCTTCTTAAGAGCACTATCGCATAAGTAGGCGACTCTAAAAGTAAGAATCAAATCAGGTCTTATGGCTGATTACTGGTTTCTAATAACCTATATCTAATTGAAGCCTATAGTAAGCCGCAATAGGTTGACGCATTGCTTAGTCGGCGCCCACAATGTCAGCTATGTTAGTAAGATCGAGACTGCCGCGACCGTCGGGTCCCCAGAAGCATGGCTTTGGAATTTCTCGTTGCTGTGTTGGGGTTATGATTGGAGTAATATAGTGTATTTAATTGGTCGCCTATTGGTGGCTGCAACAAGTACACATCCGCATAAGGAGATTAGTACAATGTTAAGATCTCAGTATGCAGATTGACATAGACTCAATGTAGGTGCTAGTTATGAGAATGTACAAAGCTGGACTCCTTCCAGGTTATCACAACCAATGTTCTCATGTGCCGTATAGTCATCCCAATGCCACCGCAACCCCTTCCAATGCCCGTCTCCTCTTCTCTGAGCGAGAGAATAATCAATGTCAACCACGACGTGACAATGATAAATGATGTTGTTGTCGCTGTTGCTACCGCAATGCAAATATGTGCTAATTCATTAAGTTACCGCTGCCAAGTGAACCATCGTGTCACGGTTGGTGCGGGTAATACTAAGGGATATCGTAAATGGGGGAATAGCGAGTCGTCAAGAAAAGGAATAGAAATGACGCCAATGAACGCCGAAATGGTTGCCGTGTCGTCTAAAAGGAGGAATATATCTCGGGTATTGAGGTGCGTCTACTGGACTTGAGGAACTTCGTACTGGTGTCCCTTTTGTGTGGTGGTCGGCCTTGACTTGCGTATCCAAAAGGAGTCACTGGAGCAATACGGCTGAATATCCTAAAACCCGTGGTCTTGGTCCGTAGATGCCGTAGAAGACCCAAGTTCCGTGATGCCGAGCACAGTATCGCGCCGAAGCCCCAGCCACATGAGAACTTCACCTCCTTCGCGAACGCGGGGTCTAGCTGGACGAGTCAGTCAAGGGCTAGACGCAGAAGCCCGGAATTATGCCCTCGGGGAGTTTAGCTGTCGCGGTCTTCACCGTCTTTTGGAATAATCACATAGTCAGCAAAACTTGCGGTCTCGGCGTCACGGTCGTGAGAGGAGCTATTGACGAGGTCGGATTCACCTTCGCTGGCTGTGGGGGTGGGTGGCATCGCACCTCCGTGCATCGGCGCATGTTGGGTTTGCTTTGCAGTGCCGGGCCGGGACGTGGCCTGTAGCGGTCTCTGGGGGAGCTCTTTCTCGGTGGACTGGGCGGTGGTGTTGGTGGAGTCGAATACGTTGGCCAAGGGCTGTCGTTGGTGGGCGCGCGGGCTTCCCCCGACCCCGTCTATCTTGGACAGCTGTAGCCTCGCCTCCATTTCCTTGAGCCGCGCCTCGAGGGCCTGTAGTTCGGTCTGTCCAGTGGTGACTTGCTGTTTCCTGTTCCAAGAAAAAAGAACGAGATCAGCCTTGCTTGTTGTTCCTTGCCTGAAGACTACTGACGACACAATGTGGAGCGTAGCCTCTTTGGGTGTTGTGAGACATACCGCCTATCGATTTGTTCGTCTAAGTCGGCAACACTGTTCTCAATCCGGAAGATATCCATCAGCTCGGCGCTGAAGGAGCGTGCGATTGTGCTATAGTAAAACAACTAATTAGTATGGCTTGATTCATTCATTGCGTTGACGTTGGTCTAGGACCCGGGAGAGGAAGCCGGGGTATTCAGGGGTTGAGGGGACTCACGATTGCGGACGGCGGCCATTGGGCACCCAGTCACGATCGAGTTCCTCGTCGGTTCGGTCCATCTTGAGAACCAAGAGTACTATATTGGGTATGAAGAATCCGTGAAGAGGTGCTATATACTGTGATGCTTCTGGCTCTAGGGCTGAAGGGAGCAAACAAGTAGTTCACAGCGGAATGAAACGATAGTAGGTGTTGCGAATTTGATGTATCAATAGGGTGACAGGTAACAGGACGGCGGCGGTGGTTATTAACTTATTGGACATTGGAGGTGGAGAGGATCCTTGGAGGGCAGTCTGCTAGCACTGGTACCTGAGGGTCGGTAGGTAGCTGTAGGTACATCAAGGTGGGTGTTGGGAGTGGGTGCAGATGGTTTGATGACCCTGGATGACCTAGAAAATGAGGGAAAAGGGGGGTCAGCGGCTGTAGCGTAGGCGTAGCGTCGAAAGGGTACTTCCGGATTAGGCAGTGATGGCTCAGGCAGTGTACCGGTACCTGAGAGTTACAGTCCCCAAGGCACGATATAGGGTGATGTACCCTGGATAAATAAGCATGAATACTACGTGAGGAAGGGGAGTGCATTTCGCATTGCATTGCATTGCAGAATGCCCATCTCTAGATACGGGTTGAGACAGTTATGCACCCTGAAATCTCTCTCTGATACCTACGCGTATGTACTGTACTGTCTCCCTACGGACGTTGTCGTCTAATTTGATCGCGTCAAGCCGAGTCGCTGGTTCCGTCATCCGAAGTCATTCTGTACAAGACGTGGGATCGAAGAAGCACAAGCTAAAAGGATCAGGCGTTCTTCCTCGACGCCACGTGAGGTGATACCTACCTACCTAGTACTATGTATTTGATAGAGGATTATTAGTACAATTGTCTTGTTGACCGCTCTCGTCTTTAAACTCGTGCCAATACTTCCCGAACTGGCAGGGTTGAAAATAACCTACATACGCATACACTATACATAGGAAAATGCACCTTTTTTTAGACTTCCGTGAGACCGCATAAAAAAAGGGCGTACCTACTGCCTGCGCGCAGGCTGTGTCCTTGATAGCAATGCATGAAGTGCATTCAGAGCCTTGCCCCGTTCAAGTGCCTAATCATACATTCTGAAAGGGGCTAAATAAATTCGATCTTCTGTCAACGTTACAGCGAGGCAAGCGATAAGAAGTAATGATTGGATCCAAGTACATTTTTTGTGCTCTCCTTGGCAGATTGCCTATCTCTTTTTTTAATGTTTCTCGCTAGTAAAGTTAAAATGCACAGGCAGGAATTGCTCCCTACCTACATACATACTCTAGCCTATTAGTTTCCTTAGGTAAGTATACATACGCTGCTCTCCCAATAGATTGACCCATCCCAATTTCAGCAACAAGACAGATTTGTGCTAATCGACCCGCTTCATTTCTTCTCGAGGGCACATACTCCGTAGACGGGCGCTAAAATGGCCGATATACATACTGTACAGCTGTATAGCACTATAGATACTTAGGTGCCAGTGCCAAGAGCCGAGCTTTAACTCTTTTTCTAGGACTGGATTATTGTTGGGGTTAAGTAGTGAGTGAGTATTCTAAGGACCAGACACGAAGTCATGAGTAATGATGATTGAATAAGAAGGGTTGAAAACTGTAATGGTGAACGAACACATATGTGTGCTACACAGCCACTAGTTATAGACCTAGTTGTTAGCTATAACTGGTCATGACCGGCTCTCATGACATCAATCTTTTGCTATTGCGGTTGAGGTAAATGTGATACTAGAGATGCCCTCTAAATGGCGCTGGCATCATTCTCTTTCATCGACTTATAAGCATTGACACGTGCTAGATACATACTATAGCACATGCATTCTTATGGTGGCTCACATGCGACCTGACTCTTACGCATTCGGACATAGACGAGACAGGACTATGAAAATACAAACCATTGGTACCACGCCTATTGCTGGCTATAATATGTGGCATTCTGGTCTCGCGATATTGTCACAAGAAAAGGTTTTGTATCACGCAGCAAGGTTATTATGTCTCTTTCTGCTTGGGACGAAATAGGGTTCGCAACTCCTGACTGTATCACAGATTACACAGTCCTACCTACTTGGTGTGACCGTGATAGGCTGAATGTCTATGCTATAACTAGTGGGTATACAACTTCTTCAAAGCTATCAGTTTACCTATCTCACCATGCAGCCATCCAACCTGATTCCATTAGGGTATGTATTCTACACCATGAAGGAGGTAAGGTACTTGGGGAAGAACGCCCCGCATCCTCACGCCGAGTCCAGGGGCAGCGCGGGCAAAGGTAGGAAGTAGTTACATACGGCGATAATATTGATAAGATAAGAATAGGTGATAGGAGCGATAAGGAATACCTAACTAAGCTCTTCCTACTATGAAATTTGCAGATGCCAGTTCGCCCGCACGGATCACCTTCCTTTAGTTAGCTTCCCCCAATTGTACTCCGCCGGCGCCATATCCAGATCCAGAACTCCAGTTCCATCATTACCACTCTCATTGCTGAGTCGGCTCAGCCCTCGCGAAACATCCGTTTCAGTCACGTGATATCCTGCCAGACGTTCATCTACCCAAGCAGAAATTTCAACGCGACGGCATCATCTAAAAGGTGCTTAATACGGCATAATAATCATCGAAACGCGGTCGGACTCATCTCGGCGGACGTCCTCGGCCCAGATATCCATCCCACACCCATCTTAGTACGCGTTTAGCCGTCGTTCCGCGCGCGATTCGACCAGTCCAGTCCAATCCAATCCCCTCTGGTCTTGCTAACGTACGCCAGATCCTGGCGCCGATTCAGCATCTGCAGCGTCGCGACGGTCCCCTCGACCCCGGCCGAGGAGGATACTGGGGCATGAGTGATTCGAGACCGACAGCTTATACTTCTCTTGAATCGTTATTCCTCTTCCAACTACTCAGCAAGTACGGCTTCATCGACGGTAGCTTTGATCGCATCGCCCAAGAGCTCCAGAATACACCCCTAGTCTTGGAGCAGAAAGAGTACAATGCTACCAGGTTAACACCCGAGGCTCTCCAGCAGCTCGCCCTACAGCTCCTGAGCGAAGAGCAGAGGCGCGAAGCCGAGGCGGCAGCTGAGAAGGGTGTCAATGGCCTGTCGCCGGCGTCTAAGAAGCGAAAGCTTCCGAGCCCTCCTCTCCCTACGCTGAAAGAAGCCCACGAACACCCCGAAAAACTCCCCATACTAGTCGATCGATTATACGCACGATTCCGAGATGAACTTGTCAGGCAGATTCGAGAAGACGAGCGGCTGTACCAGGAGCGAGAGCGCGAGATTGACGAGATCGAGCGTGGCGAGTGGGATGAGAGGATAAACCGAGATCAACGCGTTGGCGATGCTCCCAACAATGGTGTCCCAATTGAGAAGGATGTACGGCCACCTAAACCAAAGGGACATGTGGCTATAGCTCCGACTGCAGCGACAACTGTGACGCCGATTGTGACGCCGACGGTAACACCAGCGCCTATCCAAGCTCCTTCACCAATCCAGCCTCCAACGCCAGCTCAACCTCCGACACCTGTCCCAGCTCCAACGCCAGTCCCAACTCCGACGCCAATTCCAACTCCAACGCCGGTCCGGGCACCAACACCAATCCAAGCCCCAACACCAGTTCGAGCTCCAACACCAGTTCGAGCTCCGACGCCGGTTCAGCCTAGGGTACAGGAACCTACGAAGCGGGCCGAGGCTACACCTGTTTCTGCTTCTCCTGTGCCTGTTGCTCCTCCTACGCCCGTTCCTGCTCCTGCCTCTGCTCCCGCTCCTCAGCCACTATTCGATAAGAGACCTTTACAGCCCAGCCCTTCTCCCCTCCCGCCAGCAACAACAACAGCAACACCAGTGCCCTCTATAAGCGAGCAACGACAGTTTGCGCCAGACATAAGACCGCCATCGGAACCTCCCCGCAACACGAATGGCACGGCGCCTGTTCTTCAGCCTCCCCAAATTGGCCCCGGTTATGGGCAACGCCCCGCATCCGCTGCACAGCTGCATGTTCCAGATGGCACACAACGACCTGAGAGTGTCCCAAAGGCAAAGAGCCCGGTGCCAGGTCAACAAGGCCAAGCGCAGGCAACTCCCCTAAAGTGGGAGCCACCCTATCAACCTCAGCACCCGCCTCATCAGACGCCGGTACCCTCACCTCGCCCTCCTTATACATCAGGAGCACCCAGACCCCCGGGTTATCCTCATGTTCCATCTGGTCAGCCCCAAGCACTTCAACACGCGCCTCAACATCTGCAGAATTACACTGGAGGCCGACAAACCCCAGGGCAGACGATCCCCCAGCCTCGGTTCCCAACACCGAGTACCAGTGCCTCGTCCCCCCCAGTGCTCCTACCCCCACAGCAAACCAGTCAAATTCCACCATCATTGCAATCTCTCCCCCCGAATGCGACTCCGGATGGAACTGGGCAGCATGGCCCGCACCAGCGGCTACCCTCTACGCCAGTTGTAGCATCTCCTACGCCAAATGTTAATCGACATGTCTACCCACAACATCAAACTGCAGTCTTACCACCATCGACTCCTGTTCGGCCGCCTTCAGGGCTGGTAGCTACACATCCTGCTATCACAGCTGCTAAGCCTGCCACACAACCAATACAACCCCCTCAGCTACCCATCGCATCCCGACATCCTCAGTCACAATCTCATTCTCGTCCCCAATCCGCCCAGCAATCATCTGTTCCGACTACTCCGTCTCAACCTCACCATTCCAAGGGCGTCCCTCGACCTTATGGTCCCCCAGTTAATCAGCAACCTAAACAAAGTACTTCTAATGTAATTCAGCGACCCCTGCCGCCTATCCAAACTCCAATATCGACCCCGCAGCTTTCGCGTGTGTCTTCTATTCCTCTAGCCCAGACGCCGTCAGGGGTCAGTGATGGTCCGTACGTTATTAGAGGCCACGGCACCAAATGGATCTCAACGCCTACTCCGTCTACTCCCCGTATCAAAGACGCGGAAAGCTATTTTGATACAGAGAGCCCTGCTTTTGAGCCCCTCAGTCCTCCTGTGCGGCCAGCTCAGCTCCCCAAGACGTCTCCAAATGCCGAAAAGAGAGATACTGGTAAACCTGTTACGAAAACAGATATTACCAAATCACGGGGTCGTCCATCACGAGCCGCGCAGAAAGTAGAACCCGCACTGGAAACTGAAGATCTTCCAGCTGACCCAGATTCATCCGCCCCAGCCATTAAGAATGAGGAGGCCACCCCGCAAACACTGCAGGAAGCGATGGATACCGCCGCGAATGAAACACCCGGAAGCCGTACGCCAGCGGTGATGAGTACTCTACCTGCTAAACGTAAACGGCAGGATAGTCCTCTGAATCGCGGACCACCGACTCCTGCAACACACGTGCTTTGGACCCGTGCTTTTCATAAGATCAGTATGACAGCTCTTGATCAAATCATCGGGCACCGGTACGCCAATATGTTTGCAAATCCTATCAAGCCTAGGCTCGCACCAGGCTATTACGACATCATACTACGGCCGCAAGATTTAAAGGGTATACAGAAAGCCATTACGGCAGGGTCAAAAGCCGCCGCCGCAACTGTGGCAACTATGCCTGACGTAGACCCTAACTCTCCAGCTGTCTGGCTTCCTATTTCAATTGATTTGGTACCACCACGTGGCATCATTAATATAGCACAACTTGAACGAGAGCTCATCCACATGTTCGCCAATGCTATTATGTACAATCCGGATCCACAGCGTGGCCTTGGGCCGTCGTTCCTCAGAAGCTACCAGTCGAATTCGGAAGAAGGGGAGGACCTTCGTGGCTACGAATTTGACGAGAACGGGGTGGTCAAGGAGACGCGTAACATGTTTGCTGAAGTGGAAAAATTGCTAGGGGACCTTCGGAATGAAGTAGTACCTCGAGCTCAAGCTCTTGGAACGGGCAGCCGCAGCGTTAGTGCTGCTGTCGGTGAATCAAGCACCGTGGAAGATGACGGCGGCGACGAGCAAGCAAGCGATGCGAAGAGACGAAGGATTCGGGGTTAAAGGCCTTACAGTTACTTATTATAGTATCCCCTTACAGGATGCGATCTACTTTGCTGCTTGATCCTCCTGATGTGGAGCTGTTGATTGGAGAGCGATGTGTGGCTCTACTGTATATTGGTAAACTAGCACTCCGGGTAATGCATTCGATACCGGCATCAAACCGGAATTTACTCGACTCTAGTCACTAAAGTATCGTCTTCCGACCTGTAGTTTAGACCTAGAAGAACTATTACCGGTTCTATCGTAACTTCCTGCATGACTAGGTATCCTGAGAGGCAAGAGAACCTAATATCACAGTCAACGCATGTGTTTTCTATACCTAGGAAGTAGGTACCTAAACTGACATACATGCAAGTAACCAACCATATGCGTATGCTATACATATTGCATATTGATAGAAAAATTCAGTAAGAGCATATTCTCACGAAGTGGACCATCCCCACTATCCAGTAAATACATACTACATCTAATCTACCTCGACGGTTAGGTGTCAAGTAGGGAGACTGAACTCATGGATTCGAAGAAACTCCTATAGTTATATTCCTTGACACTCTGTTGGAAGGTTTTGGGCCTTCACGGCCTCGCTCATTTCTGATTGCATTTCAGGGCTCCCTTAGAGATTCGGACCCTTCGTGGTTCAAGCATTGATCGCGGGTGGAGACGCGTCGCGTGCGCATCATACCAAGTATTTATCCACAGCGTTCTTCGGCCTGGCGATTCAGCTTACACCAGTGCATTCAAATGGCCAAACGCAGAGTGATCGCAGATTCAGAAGATGAAGACGAGGGTGACGATGTCCTTTTTCTCCCTGAAGGGGATTTTGATCGACCTGAGCCTGAGCCGCTCAGCCCACTCGGTCGGCCCTCGAGCGCAGCGGCCCCTGAGAGCCACCATGATCAGTTAAACGTCACGGACTCCTCATTCCTCGCAGAAGGATATGACGACCAGAAAAGCCTAACCGTGCGGCAATCGCATCTCATAGAACACATCGTTCGACAGAGCCAGAGAGCGAGCGCTAGCAGCGGTGATGTTTCGCTCCCGGCCCAGAAGAGAAGGAGGGCTGACCGGTCCTCCGGCACGGACGTGACATCGCCAACGGCCCCAAAGAGAGCCCGCAACCGCACCACGCTGTTGAGCGATAGTGTATCTGAGTTTACTACACCCCGCAAGAGTACTGGCCAGGAGTGGGAGATCCCGAGCAGTCCCGAGGACGAAACCGCGTCAAATCGCGCTAAATCACTCTCGAGAAGCAAGGAAAAGACCTATGGCAATAACAAAAAGAGAAAATCAAGACTAGTTTCAAGTCCCGTTGCTCCTAAAATGGTTGCAACCGAAGAGACCGGACAACGAGCAGCGCTTGAGGATATCGGCGTCGACAACCAATCAGCTGGAGGTCAAGGGACGGATGCTGCGACAACACCGGCGGCGAAAAGAGCAAAAGTATCCCAACATGATCCTACTCTGCCGGATACGACAAAATTCTATATTGCTCAGAGCAATCTCACGACCATGCAGAAGCTCGAATATCAGAAAGTGAACGTGTCCCTGAATGGCTATGGTGGGCTTCCTGGATCCTTGCCTAATCAGAAGTCGAGTGGTGCTACCATCGCTTACTCGACACCCAGGGGGTATTCACCAGTCCCTCTTCTGCCCTGGGAAGAACCCCCCGAGCAGCCCCCCAGCCCCCTACCGAACAAGGTAATAAATGTGAGCGTCCATTGCTCCTATAGGGTGTATTTAAATGCTAATTGGAAACTTAGATAAGTTCTTCGCCAGATGTGATAGATTCCGGCTTTAATCTTCCCGCTGAAAGGAATCCCGTCGCCAGGTTAGAAACAGATATGGCCACGCCAAGACCGAATAAGAATCGCAGATCCGTCGGCAATGGAAAGAGAGCCGCACAAATTGCTGAAGATGACGACGAACTGTGGAAAGATGAGATTGGGGACATGGATCAACCTGATCTTCCCCCTATATCTTATAAGCCCCGAGTTACTAAGCGAAAGTCAATTGCCGCGGGGCCCCTAGGTGCTGAGAATAATACAGACGCCTTCGAGGGCATCCCGGCCCTACCAGATACAGACCCTCCACCTCTATCAGATGCGGATCCCCCGTCTCTACCAGATACAGATCCCTTAGAACTACCGGATACACAGCCCCAAGAACCCCAAGAGCCACCGGAACCATCGCCGGAGGTCATAGTCAAGAAACGCGGACGTAAGAAGGCACAACCCGTTGCCGAGATTCCCTCAGAAGAGACAGAGGCTACTGAGGAGTCACATTTGAAGCAGGATCCTGCATCTCCCCGACAAGAAACTGAAGCAGAACCGTTAACGGAAAAACCGAAGAAGAGGCGAGGGCGTCCCCGAAAGTCCGAACCTCCTAAAGCCGCTGAAGAATTGTTACCCGAGCCGCATGTAGCTAGTGAACTACCGCGAGCGGATTCATCCCAAAAGAACAACAACCCAGATGAGTCTGGTGCAATCACAAGGGAACAGGAAAATACCGGGCAAAAAAGAAAAAGGGGAAGGCGCAAAGCCATCGAGGAAATTGAGGACATACAGTCAAAAGATGATAGGCTGGCTCTCAAAGAAGTGGACAGCAACCTAAAAACCCCCAAGTTAGATTCCGCTGTGGAGTCACCCACGAAGACGAGGGTGGAACCGAATGACGATGAATCAACCCCTAAAAAGGTATCGAGAGAGACCCCCAAGCCTGCCGCTTCGCAGCCGAAAGTCAAGTACAGAGTTGGACTGAGCAAGCGCTCTCGTATAACCCCGCTGCTAAAGTCCATCAAGAAGTGAATTGGGGAGAAGGAAGAGCCGATCATAGATTCAGTCCGAATTACGGTGTTGTTCCGTTGTAACGATGAATAATATTGGGACGCCATGTTCCGCAACCATACAACAATAAAAGTATCATCAGCTATGCAGCTATAACTCCTCTACGTCTATCTACGTACATATTATATCTAACCGCGGTATCCACTCATCAAACCAGCTGGTTGGGCGCTAGTATTTGTAGGGACGAATGCTACTGCTGACGACGCTGTCCGGGAACGTGTCACTGAGGGTAGGAGAATGGTATTTCGTAACGACCAAAAGTAAACACGCCTAGATAGGCATGACGCCAATACAGATGAATTCCTACAGAGCACTATTAAAAATATATATCAAGAAAGAGATAGGAAAAGAAAGAGAGCAAAGAAGCGTCGTCCACTCATCAAACGTGTAGTGCGGTCCCGCCACTTTCTAATCGTGCCGCCTCTTTCCGAAGAACATCTACTCTCAATAACCGATACGCGTTCTCGACCCGTTCCCTCCTATCCGGGTCTTTGCTAAGGCCGCGCGATGCAGACAAGGTCCCCGTAAGCAACCCGAGCTCGCCGCCGAGCATAGTGCCGCCGAGCCCGAAGAAGAAATACGTGGCGAAGTCGCCGTATCTCGTTGGGCGCATCAGAGGTGTGATATCGGGGATCGCCTCTGCGGATATAGACTTTCGTTAGTCGCATCCCGTGTATTAGAACCCACCTCGCTCGTGCATTAATACATATTACGGGCAGGATACAGTCATCCCTAGATTGATAAGCGGCATGGCGTGTGCTGGCTTTGCTTACCCTGTCTCCCGTTCGCGAACATCACAAACGAGGGCTTCTCGGCCGCGCGGAAGGCTGCGAACATGTCCGTACGCACCTTTCGTAGCCTAATGCTGGCGTAGAGCCCGAGTCCTAGGCCGATGAAGGACCCGAGGGTCGTGGCTGTGGCAACTCGCGTGGTCGCTTTGCGCAGTGCCTCGCGGTCGGAAGGCTCTAGGTCGGAGTGTATGTGTTGGTTGGCGAGCTTCTTGAGCTCGGTGTGCTCTTGAGAGCTACGGAAGAGTGCAAGGGACATCTTGTATGATAAGTCGACCTGGTTTCTATTTACCTCTGGTCGGTATAAGCCCTGTGGACTATGTCTGAACTTACTGTAGGAGTTAGAGGCAGGAGGAGAGGCAAATATATGAAGTCATATCAACTAAGGGCGTTGTGACATCACCATTACTTAGTAGTAGACCCGGTCACTCAGTAGACTGGAGCCTCATAGCCCACTGTTCTGGACCCTGTTTGTGGGCGATGTTTTTGAAGTTCTTCAAATAAAATACTGCCCGCTCACTGGCTCCTTGTTCATATTTGATGAATTGACATGTTACTAGCACTATATAGATGGTAGGCGATTACGCGCGCTACAACGAGGGAACTATTTAACATGCGCTGGCAGTTGTGACTCTCTTCACTCCTTGTGTCAGCCACCTCGAAGCATCTGCAATGCTTTTAATCCCATGACGGGAAGTAGCGAAAGGTTGAGGGTGAGGATGTTGTGAGCAGGTGCGAGGGACAGTGGTTAAAACTACCCCTCACTATAGTTACTGTGTGAAACACTCCATCTCATCTACAACATTAACACTACAATAACGGTTGGCGTGGGAAGTGAGTCTTGTAATTATTCTAAGAATGTCGATTGTGTTGTAACCTGTCAAGCGAGCCACTCACATAATCGGGTTTTACTGGCTCGGAATCCGGGAACCCCCGCTCACTGCGTTACCCATTTCCTCAGCTCTGCAGGACTATAGACGGGAACCATCATGATCTCCGACTTCCAGGGAAAGAAACAGTGTTTGGATGTAACGGTCGTACCGCTCGGCGACTATGAGGCTCCTGAACGTCAAAACGGGGGTGGTGGAGGAGATGCGCAACCCGCTCATTCATAAATATGCCATCCTTTCTCACACGTGGGAACACGAAGAGGTGGAATTCAGCGACATGAGCAGCCCCTATTTCAAATCAATGGAAGGATACGAGAAAATCAGAATGGCTAGCAAGCTTGCGGAGCAAGCTGGGTTAAATTACATCTGGATTGATACCTGCTGCATAGACAGGTCCAGCAGCGCCGAACTGACGGAGGCCATTAACTCAATGTATCGATGGTATGAGCGATCTGAGGTTTGCTACGCCTACCTGTCAGATCTTCCATCGTATCTGCCTTTGACGATCTCCTTGCGGCGTAGCCGTTGGTTTACGCGCGGATGGACCCTGCAAGAACTAATCGCACCGAGCAAGGTCTACTTTTTCGACCGGCACTGGAACAAGAGGGGCTCCAAAGAATATCTGATTGACGAGCTCTCCCGAATTACCAAGATCAGCAGACGCGTGTTAGTACACGAACAGCCATTATCGGATATAACGGTTGCTCAGAAGATGTCTTGGGCTGCTGGTCGGAAGACGACTAGAGTCGAAGATCAAGCCTACTGCCTGTTGGGAATCTTCGACGTGAACATGCCTTTATTATATGGCGAAGAAGAGAAGGCATTCCGAAGACTACAGTACGAGATCATTGGGAGGACGGCAGACCTGAGCATATTTGCTTGGTGTCTACCACTAGATACGAGGAAGAATAAGGGGAAACGTTTGTATTGTGGTGTGCTCGCCGCGTCCCCAAGTGCTTTCGCCGACTGCACGGGGCTGTCACGGCTCCCTCATCGCATCCACCGAGATTTCTCCATCTCCAATAACGGAATCAGAACACAGATCCACGTCCTTTCGTATTGGATACATGGTAAGGGGGGTGCTTATGGCTACGTGTTACCGCTCGATTGTGTTCCTGATGACGGTACATCTCTCGGTATAAGACTGCGCAAATGCGGGCCCGATATATTCGTCAGGGAAGATCCTTGGTCCCTATTCCGATACAGGCAATCATTAGAGCCCAACTCACCGAGGGCGAGATACCTGCTAACCGAGCTACCAGAACCCGACCTACGGGAAGGCTTGTATGGAATGTACTCGGGCCAGACGTTCGCGACAATGAGACAACATATCTTACAAGTTCGGCTTCCCCATGAGATCGAGCTCCACGATGTATGGCCGTGGAGCCGCTATGATGAGGAAGATAACCTGTTTCTCGTCTCTGGAGAACCAAGATACGACAGCGGAGCTGTCCGTTTGAGAGGTACTTTACCGGTATTTGATTACGACGGTGCACCGGTCAACATAGATTATATGTTCTATGCCGTGGGATGGGCTTCGTCGGATTCTAATTCTCTGCAATACTCCTTTGTCGACTATCCCAAGCATAAGCTTGCCGTGAACGAGTTACAAACACAGTTAAACGCCGGGGATCATACCCGGAACCAACTGCTCTACGTGCTTCACGCCGAGGGCATCCCGAGATCCCAGAGAGCCGTCAAAAGAGTGCCTGGGACAAACCATGTCGTTTGCTTATCGGTCGAGCCGACGCTGCACCGTGACGCCTCGATCTGCTGTAATGAATTTTGGAGGTTCACCTTCACTTGGATAATTTGCGAAGCCCGAGATGCTCCGACTATTCGCCCACTGAGTTGGGCCCTTGTGAATCGTGAATGGGCCCTGGAATGATCAAAGTTTCTACAAAGCAAGAGTAGGCTTGGCAGTGCTTGGCTTCGTGTTTTTTTGCCGGCGTGTTATTTCTAAGCCACACTGCTACCTTCATGCTCGGGATCTAGTCAGCTGGAGTGTAGTTCAGTCAATGACTTGCTTTATGTCTGGTGGGCATATATAGAGCTGTATGGAACGGTAGTAGAAGCTGACCGCAAATGGTGCTAATATGATAATGGAATAGAATATGAAGCAGCCTGTAGTTAATATGTGACTGTTGAAACCGATAATGAATGAGTTCGCAGAGGTTGAGCATATAATGCCATTGTTTACAGAGACAAACACCACATTTCGTGATCGTAGACTCAACGTAGTTGCTCCAGTTGTTGCCTAGATAGAAACCTCGTTTTCAATTTTCCATGAAAGCTAAATTACAGCGAAGTTATAGAGCATGCTATAGCTAAACTCCCTATAGAGATCATTCTTGTCGTCCCTACATGTACGCTGTTGAAAACAAACCTCATTTAACATATATAAACAATCGGATATTGAACATTGTAGTGCTCGCCTAAACGCCGAATTCCCGGGTACCATTACACTCAACTACGCCCGACCAAGCGTAGTCCACCGACTGGGTCGCCCTCTGCCCCGTCCCCTACCACGAGACGGCACGATTCGCCTAGCCGGGATTTCATCATCACTCGAATTGAATACAGACTCTGCGGAGCTTTCATCATCGGAAGAAGCCAATCTGACAACAGTTGGCCTACTTAGTCGCTGTGGCGGCGAGGGTTCATCGTGCTCGGATGTCGATGCCACCGATGGCGAGCCCGAGGCTGCGGGAGGCTCGAAATCATCGTCAATGAGCTCTGCACGGCCCCGCTTAGGACTAGGCATGGGCTCCTCGGGTTGTGAAGCTGCTGCCGGGGGATCGGGCCTCCGGGCGGTTGTAGGTGTAGGTGTAGGTGTAGTAGCTCCGGACATAGCAATATCTCGAGTTCGGCCCCGTTGTCCAATGCGGATTTTCTTCCCCTTAAGTGCCATCCGCTCTTGCATGGACATGGATCGAAAGTCTTTAGTCGGTTCTGGAACTTCTTCAGGCTCCACAGGAGACGCTGTCGCAGGTTGGGAGCGTCGTAGCCCTGGTGGACGGCCTCTTCGCCTAGTTGGGGCTCGTTGAGAGGGAGTATCTTCTGGCTGTGCTTCATCTTCATCTTCGCGAGACCCAAGTTCTTCCGCTAACTGAGCCTCTAACTCATCGACGGTAATATTGTCTTGGTTAGTATCCTCAGCGTCAGTGTGATCGTCAGCGTCAGCCATATCTGTGTCTTCAAGATTCTCTACCCTACTGAGAGTCGATCTGCGTGGTCGACCTCTTCCGGCGGGGCGACCTCGCCTCTTTGTCTCCGTAGCAGGTGACGACGAGCTCGTGCCGAGCGAACTTCGTGGTGGTCGTCCCCGTCTTTTGCCGGTATATTGCGGAGTCTCCTGTGAATCTGCTGAATTCTCCTGTGGTTTAGGTGTGCCGGTGATAGCGCGCACTGCGTCTGCTGCTAAATCCACTGCAGAGGGCCTTGCTGCCTCGTTAGGATGAGCCTCCTCTGCTCCAAAAAGCCTCACGGCGACTGTATCTTCCGGATCCTCTGGTGGCTCCTCAGCTTCGACATAGGACGTCATCGGTTTAGCATGTCGGAGTGTTGGCCGCAGTGGATCAATGGGCAATGGAACTCGTATTGGTTTTGGCGGAGCCACCGGGGCTGGATTCTCTTCTGCCTGATCTCCGTCTTGTCCTTCTGTCACACTGGGCTGATCTTGGGTAGTTGAATGATCTACAGCAGTTTCACGGGTCGGGGTCGGAGTGTTATCACCAAGGGCGCCAAGCAAAGCTGGATCCAGATTGACCAATTGTTCGATATTGCCGGTCTTAGGCTTCTTGCGATGACTTTTGGGGCCTTTGAAATCAGGGTCATCATCTTGCTCAAGTCTTGCCTTCCTTTTCGCAAGCCGCAGAGTTTTCTTAACGAACTCAGACATCTCGGGCTCATTGTTAAGAGCGTCTGCAGTTGGCATTTGGAAAGCGTCGAACAAAATCCTGTCTGTGCTCTCGTCTTGTTCGTAGAATCCCATACCCATCATACGTCCCCGATCTAATATTGTGGGATCGGGGTAATTAGATGGGTCAGGATAAACAGACTCCCCTTCTGCGTCCTGTAGCCCAGACATATCTGCAGTTTCAACCTGACTACCCGGCTCTCCATGTGGAGCCGGTGCAGGCTCGTGCAGCTCGCTATCTCCCTCTGCTTCAAGGTTGACGATATGGCTTTGGTCACCGTACCCATTAGCAATGGAATCCTGAAGAGCAGAATCCATCTCATGTGGAGCGCTGCCTGCATCTAAAGATACTAGAGGATCTTTGGCTTTCTCGGCGTCAGCTTGTTGTCTTAGTCTATTCATACGCTTCGAGTCTTTGCTACGATTCTCTTCGCCGGCGGCCTTCAACCAACTCAAATTGTGAACGCGGAAATCAACAATAGATTCCACACTCCTGTCGTCTGCAATTGGGCGTGTGTCGTGACCTAAGAGTGTATTCTTTGGAATATATGGTACGGTATTCCCACTTTGCCGGCACGCACCACAATTGCAAATCTTGAGACATTTTGGGCATTGCCAGTGCTCTTGTTCCATAACGGCTTGTGGCATCATGTCGAACGCTCTCCACATGACGCCATAGCAGTATGCTGAGGTGCATGTCGAACAGAAATGTAACTTATAAATAAAATCCCTATGAGAGCATACGTGGCAGCGATAAGTTTCGCCTTGCTTCTTCTTCCGCTTCTTGGGTTTCTTTTTAATACGGCCGTCCTCGTCGACTTCGGGGTCGTCCGATTCTTCATGATCCTGCTGGGGGGGTTTCGTAATATCATTCCATGGCCTTCTTCGTAGCTGTTCTTGACAAATCTGAGCTACCGATTTCTTGCCGGATATCTTGCGTGCTAATTCGAGGGGTTGAGGAGAAAGATTGATATCAACAAAGCCATCCTGCTCGATGATCATGGCACGCCATGTCTCATGTTTGTCGACAAGATCGGACCATTGCCATTGTTCACACCACTGAAGGCCAGAGATGCATACGCAAGAGCGACCCATAGCATAGCAATCCATGCAAATGTCATATGTGTCTTCATCGCCATTTATGAGTTGCCGTACGCAGCATTTGCATGTCAAAAACCGATTGAAGATGTTGGATCTGCAATATGAGCAGGTAATGTTTGAGTCAAACGGGATATACTCAACCTTCATCTGCTTATCGCCAAACATCTCACTGACCAATATTTCGGTGAAGAGGCCAAATAATCTCTTGAAGTCGCGAACCATCTGCTTCATGCGAGCAGAGTTCTGCATGAGTTCTTGGCCAAGTCCCAGCCAGCTTTCTTCGGCGCTGTCCTCAAATGACTGCAGTTCTTTGTAATATTTCTCGAGAGTGTAGTAGATGATGGCCTTGTTTTTATATTGCTCGTCTCGGCAAACAAGTCGAGCTTTCGGAAGAGCTTCATGCAGTGCGAGGTCAAGCGTCTCTACTGTCGTTCTGTTCCACGCCACCTTCATGGTTCTAGTACCCCGATTCCACACCTGATGGGGAGCAAGAGGAGGCACTAATATGAAGTCTCCAACCTTCTGTTCGACAATATAGACGGGGAAGTTGGCCTTTTTCCAAGCATTAATCTGGGCGAAATGCTTCTCAATCTCGATATCATGGCCAAGCATCGAGAGGAAGTATTCACGCACGACTTCTCGGTCTTTCGTCTCCGTCATAAACCAGATAGAGCTTCCTGGCTTCTCCCCGTTCTCATTTCCTGACGCCTCGACCATTATGTTCTGGCCCAAGCTTGCGCACATCTCACGATGAGCTGGGGTGTATGTGCCTTCGTGGCCAACATAGCACATGAGGTTTTGTGCTCGCATTTCCGGCTCGAGGCAGCTCATCAGGTCGCCTGCAATTGCGGATGTCTTATCGGGCGCACCGAAGATATCGTCATCTCGAGCCCCGCGGCTGGGATTCTCGCTGACGTTCTCATTCATGTAGAAGACATTGGGCGGTATGATCTTTTTTAGGTGTTCAAACCACTCGTCTGGGCAATCGATATCTTTGAGGTACAGACGCTGCCGGCGTTCATCGCGGAAATTTGTAGGAGTCCACTGATTTGTAAGCTGTCGCATTGATCGGAGGTAATGACCGGCAGTCATAGGGATATCTGTTTGTGCGGTAATGTCGCGAACATTCTCCTCTACCAGTGACGTTAGTTGTTGCTAGTGAGGTTCACAAGGGAGTACAGAGACTTACGCTTCTTGTCGCATGTTTTCTCTAGCCAAGCGGCACTAAACAGGTCCTTAGGTAGAACCCTATCCCAGCCCTCGATGACCAAGGGCCGACCCCCTTCGATTACATGAAGCTGAACAAGCTTCTCAAATCCGGCCGGGCCAAGTCGTCGGATCTGAGCGATGGAGATACGCGTGACCCAGTCGAAATTAGGAGTTCGATCGACCAGGCCGTGAAGATCGAGATCCGGCGGGATCGGATCGAATTTGGCCTGTGGGTGTAGTGCGCTCGGCATTTTGGGGTGGGAAAGTCTGAATCACGGCTATCGAATTCGGCGCGTGCGCGCGACAGCGCTTTCTGCGACAGGTGATGATGGCTTTCGTTGGTGTATGCTGTATGCGCCAGTAGATCACGATGACCTCGAGCGCGTCAAGGCGATGGGAGATTGAGCGGAGCGCATTGAAAGGATAAAGGGCAGGCAGAGCAAGAAAGCGGAGAGGTAAGATTTGGTATTAATCAGGCAGTGCGATTTTTGAGTTGGCCATTCTTTATAGTGTTGATATTATACATCGCAAGTTATCTGACTACTTTGTAGAGTGCCCGCCGCGGCAGGTCGCGACGGTGCTTTAATCGGGATTAGATAACTAGCCTTCGTACCTACTAAGGAAATTTAGTGGGCCCATCTCCCGCTCTAGTCCAATCGATAAGCTATGCATTAGTGGATCCCTCGGCTTTAGCAGCTCATACCCTTGTATAGTACGTACCGACCGACTTTGAGCTTCAAGCTCACAGAAAGCTTGGTCCAACACTAATACGTTAAACGGTTTCGATACAGCGCAAAATCCAGAGCATTTCCGACAAATGACGCACACAACACTTCTTTTTAGGATCTTAGGGGTTGTAGCTTATGGATATTAGGGTTGAGGGCTAGAGATTTGCTCTCAGATCTTAATTTTGAGAGTGAGGTAAGACCATCTTCCGCGATATAAAAATGTTCGTGATGAATGTAAGGAGGCCAAAGGTATGAGTCTGAGATGAGAGTCATCTTATAAACCTTTCGATTATGGGCTCATCACACTTTCAAAACTGACAAAAATTTATTTTATACGGAGATGAATAGTATTTATTAACATTTAGTACAGGTCTAAGGTCACTTAAAAATGTATCTCGCCAGCATTTGCAGCAGGACAAGCCCGCTCTGCCGAGATGTTCTTGTATCTAGAGCCTCGTCGTTAGGTCGGCATGTCTCTGCGATACATAGGTCAGGGCATCATCCGGCACGCGGAACGGCCGTGGGCTTTGCAAAACCAACACAATTAATACCACTGCATCTCATTTCGACATCTCAACGCCTAGCTCATACTCTTGAGTCGCCCCCTCCGCCACCAATACCAGTGCCGGAGCCCTATTCACCACCGACGACTGGGATCCTATCCCGTCTCCCTTCATCATGGGTCCCATACGCAGAACTCATGCGCATTGACAAGCCGGCGGGAACGATATATCTCTTCTTTCCATGTCTCTTCTCAACGCTCCTCGCGGCACCCCTCGCGACCCCAATGGCATCTCCCCTCTCCGTTATCGGGACCGCCGCACTTTTCTTTTCAGGTGCGCTCATCATGCGCGGTGCTGGCTGTAGCATTAACGACCTATGGGACCGGAATCTCGACCCGCACGTAACTCGGACGCGCCTGCGGCCCATTGCCCGCGGCGCCCTGACGCCGTTCCAGGCCTTTACATGGACCGGTGCTCAGCTACTAGCAGGCCTAGGGATTCTATTACAGTTTCCGCCCGTATGCCTATACTACGGGATTCCCAGTCTCGCGCTCGTGGCAACGTATCCGTTGGCCAAGCGCGTTACATACTATCCACAGTTTGTACTTGGGTTGACCTTCTCCTGGGGGGCTATGATGGGATTCCCTGCCCTAGGTGTGGACCTGCTCGCTGCAGATGCTGGTGCCATAAGGGCCGCCGCTGCTCTGTTATACACGAGTAACGTTGCCTGGACGGTGCTATACGACATGATCTACGCGCACATGGACATCCGGGACGACGCTAAGGCTGGCATCAAGAGCATTGCGCTGAAACACGACGCGGAGACGAAGAAGGTGCTCACAGGCTTGGCGGCCGTCCAGATCGGTCTGCTGGCCGGCGCTGGGGTTGCGACGGGTGCTGGCCCGGCGTTTTTCATTGGCAGCTGTGGAGGGGCTGCCTTAACGCTGGGCTATATGATTAAGAAAGTCAACTTAAAGAATGTCAAGGACTGCTGGTGGTGGTTCGTTAACGGTTGTTGGATCACCGGCGGTGTTATCAGTTTCGGGCTTGGGGCCGATTACTTAATCCGGTATCTTGCAGATGACGGCAAGCCGGATAGTAATGAGGCGGTCGTAACAAGCTCACAAACGAGGCTATGAAAAGTGAGACATGCATAATAGCATTGTTCGGGAACGGTGGTGGCTCCAACGGATAGACGGCTCTATGATCTGTACTCTTATCTGTTCTATATGTATAATATTTAACAAATTTGTAAATGTTCAAAGCCCAATGCTTCAATAATTCATCAGGACCTAAATTTGCTAGAGTATGTAGTCTTATTGAAAAGAACAGATAGGTAATGACCTAGTACTCACGGCAATATCATAATGTTATGCCTTAGATACCAACTTAAAATGATAAGACGTTGATAGGCAGATAAGAGGACTCATAATTGCGATGCATTTTCAGAAGGCATTACGATCTACTCGGTCATTTCGGTGAGGACGAAAACCAGGGTTCTACGTCATTTGATCGTTGTATCTTGACTCTCCCTGCGCTGTTTGAGATGGAATGATTTATCAGAAGTGACGTGGACGTTTTACGACTCGGTTTTGGGTAACCTTAAGGGGTGCGAACTTGCGGCTCTATGCACTTCAAGTAAAAATGAACATTAATGTTTTGTGGGTGGATGATACTGCGATCTCTATTTTGGATCTGATCAACCTCGAAGATTGTGTGTATGAAGGCCCGAACCTATGATGCTAGTAGAAAATCAAGCAATCCGTGTCGACTCCGCATTCCCGATGGTGAACCTTTATTTCGTCACACAAATTTTCGTCCTCGTCTCTCATGACTCCCCGGCCCGGTGGCGACCCCGTTTATGATCTGGGCTTCTCCTTCTTCTCCTTCCATAGAGCTAGCAGACCGACACCCGATACCTTGACGACCTTGAAACGAACACCAGGAATATCACCCTTGGCCTTGCCCTTGCGACCGAAACCGGCGATCAGGACCTCGTCGTTCTCATCGACGAAGTTCAAGCAACCGTCATTGGGGACTGATGAATCAATTATTAGCTTTCAACACCATACGCAAAACACATTTCTCTCTTCTCAACGTTCGGGAGCACCACTGGGTCTACTATGGCTGCTACACTGTTGATCGACCGCCTAGGGGATGAAGGGTTTCGTACCGAAAGCAGTGACTTTCTTGCCGTTCTTGATGAGTTGGACACGGACACACTTTCGAATGGCCGAGTTGGGCTGCTTGGCTTCGACACCGACCTTCTCGAGGACGATGCCCTTGGCGTGTGATGAACCACCGAACGGCGAGGACTTGAAGGCGGTACCGAGAGCACGCTTCTTGTATCCCAGATCGGCCCAGCGCTGGTCCTTGCGGTGGGTGCGGAGTTTTCGGGCCGCGTTGAGACCACGAGGCTTGCCTTTACCCATGATTGCTAGTAAGAGACAATGTTAGCGGGTGGATTCGGTGGTGGTGGTGGTGGTTGTGGTGTTGATCGTGAACGAGCGCGTGTGGGCGCCGGACGTTGGGTGGTTCGATGGGGAAATCGAATTCGGTCGGTTGAGAATGCAATAAGATCGATCGAGAAATCGAGGAATTGCTGGCGATACGAGAATAATGGCTGTTGGTTTGGCTGGAGAGAAAGACCTACCGATTTGGATGTATTATCGCCGGAAAATGGGTTTGTTGAAGAGACTTGGTTGGGGGTTGGATGGCTAGTTGCTCTGTTCACTCGCGTGGATTAGGAAGTTCTCTCGGCTAATTTTTTGCACAGAGGGGCGCAGGAGGTAGAAAATTGAAGGGTTTGCCCTAGTGCAGTGCGAGTGGGCTTTTGTGGCGGTGCATTATAGATAGTTGTGTGGCTACACGGTCTAACCACTTTATCAATGGGTAGCAGGTGTAGCTATTCGAAGTGGGTCTAGTTATCGATTGGTGTGGGGTATGAGTACCTCTTCGGTAGTTATTCATATGTACAAGTAGATTTGAAGGGTGCTGTATGCAGAAGTATCCAATTGCCATGTGCCTATTACGTACAACATAGTGTAACTCTCCCCAACTCGCCAGAGAAGCGGGCGACCGTCGGCATCGTTATTACACAAGATGTAGCCATGTCTCAAAACACATTACAACCGAGCAACTCAAAAGTTCGCGATCCTCCTCCGAGTCTCTTCCTCCACCCGTCACCAAGCGCATCTCATGTCTCCCTCCCGGGCGCGGCCTCGAGTGCCGGGCCGCCCTTGAAGTTGAGCTCGCAGCCATCTGGCGGAACGGCCACTCAACCGTCCCAAGTGCCGCCGCCTCTTTCTCGCACGAGCTCGCTCCTCAATCCCCTCAACCGACCAATTCCACGTCTTCAGACTGGAGACTCGACCCGAACCACCGATAGAACCGATGCGCTATGGGCCGAGATGCAGGCGACGCTGGAGGAGGCCGAGTTGTCCGCTAGTGGTGGCACACACGTATTTGGCCCCGATCACGATCGCAAGCTGGCAGAGTTGCGGCTCGCCCAAATCGCACTGGCGCAAGCCTGGGGTCGAAGCGAAGCTGACGACGCCGCGGGCGGATCCATTGCCTCTGAGACCGAGGTGCGAAATTTGAAAGGCGCTCTAGGAGACGTAGGGGGCATGGCTGCTGCCGTGGCGGCGGGTGCTGCTCATAGTGCCATTACTTCATCGGGGCCTGCTAAAGGAACCGCTGACGGTACGGATGCGGGCAAGAGCACAGTAGGAACGGGGAGTGCCCAACTCGGTAATACTGGCCTCGATAGTGAGAAGCTCGGCGAAAAGCTCGGCGCCAAGCTTGAGGAGGAAACAGAGAGAGATATCCTCCTTGCCAGAAATAGAAGGGAGGCGAACGATAGGTACTTCAGCAAAGTAGACCAAGGCGTGAGAGATGTTGTCGCCAAGCTCGAAGAAGTTGCCATCGCCATGAGGGCTGTTGAGCAAGAGACAAGGGGCGTCTGGGGTGAGGAGGCGGCCCCAGAAAGCGCTGACGCTTAATTACAGCCAGTCACAAGTGACACCCACGGAAACTTAAAAGTCTTTCGAACATGAAACACTGATTCCATCTTGGACTCGTTTTGGATTGTCACGGTTTATGCGTGGCGTCAGCACCGCTCGGGAGTATGTATTGTAATTGTTGTAATCGCTGATTCATGAATAGACGATACCCTGTCAAATAGATCTCAGCCTTTCTAGCTCTGTGGATATCTTTGACGTGCTCATCGACATCTCCTTCGCGAGGTCTTATTCCCGGATCCTGTCTTTTGTCTAGGACATGCCATACTCCAAGACGAATTGATGCATACTACGGAATAGATGAAGGGTGCCCAAATGTTGTAGATGGGCACTCTATCTCCCGCAACTAGCGCCGTTTGGTATCTTCTCCAACGCAGTGCCCTATCTAGTCGCCCGCTTATGGTTGGTGAACTGCAGTACCCCGTTCCGATGAATTCTTAGTCCTTGCTTCGAAAGAATCATATTGGCATTTCTCGGCATAGGAAGATATCCTAGTTCCTACACGTGTTGCAGTGCTCGCAGTTAAGGATTGAAGGGTAAGTTTGCTTAAATAAGTCATTCGTTGCAGTCTTAAGCGACTCAATATTGGAGGCATTCGGGCTGCTAAAAGCTAACCGACCGTTGGTTCGGTTAAATATGCAAAACGAGAGGCTCAATCATTGCTGATGATGAGCACCATCTACCCAATTGCGCAACACCATAAATAGGTTTCCCAGGATAAATTTCCCGTACAAGATTTCGCAGTGCCTCGCGATATCTGAGTCTTCCAGATAGAATTCTTATACCGTATTTGACGACAATTACATCAGCTCTTGGCACAACTTAGCTGCAGTTCTAGAATTGCCACTTTCAGAGTGCGTTGTGATATCAGTCGGGGTCCCCCACGTTCCCCGCGATTACCAACGTCCGGAACGGTTAGTCCCCCGAGGTAGTCCATTCGGCTCTTGTGTCCCTTAATGGGATGAAAGAGGGGTGATCAATCAATAGGCCGAAGACTTATATAGATCACGTCAGACAGATCTGCCGCCGATGGGATCTACTACGAGAGAAACACTTAACTATGAATAATTTATCAAGCAAGCCGGATTGTGCTGTATCTCTAGCAGAATAGCATTGGATTCGTGTTTTTTTACTCAGCCTTTCGGTGTGGAATTGCTAAATCCGTCTGCCGTGATGAGTCCCGACGCTCCTGCTGGGGGCAAACAGCATCTGGCGCATAGCCATGCGCATGAGGAAGATATACCGGGCACGGTGAATCTCAATGCCGCTGGTATGTCGATATTCCGAAGATATGAGAGCCGATATAAGACAAAGCTAACATGTGATGATGTATGTAGAGGGAGATGATACTGGATATGGCCAAGCATTGTTTCCTGTCCCTGCGGAAGATCCCAACGACCCCTTACAAGTAGGCCCATGATGGAAGCAGTGCTGGAGGGCAAGTCTAATCAGAGACCAGTGGTCGAATTTCAAGAAGACGATGATCTTGATCATATGCTCGTTTTATTCATTCCTCGCAAACGCTGCGCTTATCGGGCCATCGCCTTATATCGACCTTTGGGCGGAGGAGTTTGGTATCTCCCCAACCAAAGCATCCGAACTCATTTCGTATCCGAACCTTGCCTTCGGTTTCGGTAGGCCGAGTTTCTAGGTAAAATCTAGAGCTGGAATATTAACGTGCTTTAGGGTCTCTGATCTTCGTGCCGTTATATCTAAAGATTGGTCGCCGGCCTGTTATGTTGATATCTCTCATTGTGGTCAGTAGCCACCTTGTAGTGTGGCGAGACAATATTTTATTGACTGAGTTTAGTTTTGCGCCGGTATTATTGGAGCATCGCAATGTACGACATACGGTGGCCTAATGGCGGCTCGCGTCATCCACGGCTTCGGGTCCTGCGTTTGTGAAGCACTCCCCGTTCAATTGGTTAACGATATATTCTTTTTGCACGAGAGAGGGGAGAGGATTGGTTATTATACAGGTATACACGATCAAACATTCTCATACTCACAACGAATACTTACAATATGCAGTGTGTCTCTGTCTCGGAACATTCGCATCGCTGCCTGCAGGATATATCCTAGCTGGAGGATACGGGTGGCGGTTGTTTTTCTACGTTGAGTTTGCATTTGGCGCAGCGTTACTCGTGCTTGCGTTCCTATTTGTTGAGGAGACCTCGTATGACCGTAAAGCGGCTATGCTGATATCGATGCCTGCGACGGAAGAGAGTGAAAAGGCTAGTGATGGGGTGGGAAGCCAGGTTTTGATGGAGAACGCAGATGCACGTATACCGCCTCGCAAGCCATTCGCCAAGACACTCAGTCTCTGGGGCAGAGTCGACCACGATGTGCCGTTCTTCACGATGATAGCAAGAAGCTTCACATACTTCCTAGTGCCCCAAGCGCTATGGGTGATTGCCTCCTTTGGCATCAATATTGGCCTATTAGCGCTCGCCTTTTCGTACACTTTCCCGATACTCATCACATCACCACCCTACAACTGGACGGTGGTATGTGCCCTATCCAGGACGCCCATGGGGTGGCAAACTAACACGTTGCATAGATCAATTCCGGTTTATTTGCGATTGCTGCAGTTGTAGGGTACGCTTTGGCCGTGCCGTTTACATCGTCATCTGACAGGCTTGCTGCCTACTTCACCAAGCGTAACAATGGAATTCGTGAAGCTGAAATGCGTCTAGGCGTCATGTTGCCAGCTAGTACGTGTCCCGGGACCGTGTATTTCCCCATTCGGCAAATATCTCGCTCCTTTCTTCCATTATGCGCTAGCAGGCTTTCCCCCCCTCTATGAAGAAGCGATAAATTCTAATTCCTAGTTTATTATAGTGCTTATTGGGCCGGCCGGCATCATCCTGTACGGTTTTGCTGCCGAGAAGAGTTTACCCTGGATAGTCTACTTCGTTGGGGGCGCTATGTCATACTTTGCCGCCTATTTTTACTTCTCTTTTACACTTGCGTATGCTGTGGATTCTTACCATGCAAACACCTCAGAGATGCTGATAGCCATGAACCTCGGCAAGCAGTACGTATTCCCGAGTAATACTATTTACCCCTTTTAGCCACGTGTTTTGGTCTCATATTATTCTCTTACCTGTCCATAAAGCATCCACTATAGAGAAGGCTTTCCCTCAAATGGTAGTTTCTGACACTTATATTTTTCTAGGGCTATCTCTTTTGGTTTTGGTCTAAAACTACTCACATGGGTCACGGAAAGCGGCTATGCAGTAGTGATGTCTGGCATCTTTGGGGGCGTGTTGCTAGCAAACAACCTTGTCTTGCTTGTTTTTATGCTTTGGGGGAAAAGAATCCGTAGGTTTATGTCAACGACTTGGTTGGCAAGGTTACATTCTTCCAGCATCAGGGAAGTTGTCACGCACTAAGGTTGGAGTACCTACATCTAGAAGACGACATGACCCTCTCACATTCAACTGGATTATGCAGCTAGCCCACCTATCACATTCTTCAAACGCGTCAAGATAATATTTGTCCCAGCTCCCGCCTGTTCGTCATCGATTCCGGCAGGATATTTCCATCGCAAAATCCTAGCAGCGGGGAGGTGCACGGTATACTACCTATCGCCCAAAGAATCCTTTCAGACCCCTCCGAGACCGCTTACCATGGATTTCGATGCTGACAAGCATATACTATATTGGCGAGCCTATCATCCTTGCAGCTGAACCTTCCTCTATGGTGGAGTGGGCGGGGCCGCCGGGCTACCGTTATGGAGGGCGGATTTCCAAGTCTTTCCTACGGCGATTATTTAGCTTGTATTCCACCAAGATCTTTCGTACCGATCTCCAAGACATTGTCTTACAATAGAGTCATCTACCAGCGTAGCAGCCAAGGCACGTCCGGGGGCGGAATTAATATCCGCGGGGCTTGGATGACTGACTTTGTGTGTCCTCTCCCTAGTCCAGGCACTCCGAAAACGTTGTTGCGTTGTTGGGAGCGGAAATATCGTTTGAGAAATATGTTTGGTCCGCTCATTGCATGGCCAACGTCACTTCACTGATTGGCTGTGCGTGTGATCCATGGAAAACAATAATCCGGTACGATCCAGGGGGTTCCGAAAGTAGCATACATAATTGTTCCCTCAGCGTTGGTATTCCCTACGATTGCTGGTGGTTACCCACACGAGGATTTCAATAGAAGACCCCACAAATGCAAAGGCAACTAGCGCCAGCTACCCCGGACGACGTTGAGTAATTGGTATAGAGATTGGATGGAATCGCCAAGCCCCCATGTCCATGTGAGCAGGGGGAGCGATGCTGCTGCATGTTAGGCCGGCAAGACGTTTGGACGGCAGAAACTGACAGCATATACTCCACCGCGTCCGCTCCAGACAGAGATGGCCTGTCCTAGACCTGTCCTAGACCATAGCGCGGGCGTTTTTCCCGCTAGCGCGGCGTCCAATACTCCGGAGGCAGGCTCGTATATCGTTCGATTATGAAGGATAGCTGCATCTCAACGCATCCCGAGAAATGCGGGCGGCACAGCATGAAAGTGCCTGTCTGCACGTCTTACCTCCAAATCAAAGTAGCAAAAGCTACTAGCATAAGCCACTTGCAACAGTCAGCGTGCATGAAACTTGAACTCTGCGCATACCAGGAGCGCCACACCGACGCTATTTGACTGTCTAGTTCTACATACTTTACAAGTAACGGGACCTTGGTCTGCGTAAGGTGAAGCCGGGTGAGATTCCTCTTTCGTCAGACGGCACGGCTCGTTCATTAATTCGTCGTGATTGGACCGATCTTGGGACGGTCTGCTTAACTTGGTTTTCTGCGAGATAGACTCAGGCACAGGATCTGCGAAGAGTCCGATTCAGAAAGATCCGCTAAGCAATCGGCTAAATACCCAATCCCAGGCCGTTTCGCTATATTCCGTGGCAAAGCTATAATATCTGGACTTGCCATTCATGCCTGGTATTGCAACGGTCACAGGTGACATAGATCATCCAATTAGAGTCCATGCGGCTCAACCCGTCGAAGCCAAATGGGCCAAGCTGAATCAATCACGTATCATGAGGCGACCCAGTTGCGGGGTGTCTTCTCAGGAAATACTACTAGAGTCGCCCAGTTTACAGGCACATCTATAACACAGCCCCGGCCCTATACCAGAGGCAGAGAACTATTTACACACCGGAGTGCTATGACAGTATTGACATCTGCCACGGAACATTGGCCGATAGGGTATAGAAACATTACATTTAGAAACGCCTTCGACGTCATTGAAACCAAACTATCCTCCTATTCTTGACACGAATTACATGGGCATCAAGTTACCCGGTTCAGTCTGCTAGCCAAATTCGACGTCGTTTATACACCGACCAGTTAGAAGACGCATTTCCGCGATCCAAAAAAAGCTGGATAACTATTGACTATTACGAGATAGACAATATAGACAGGGCTCTGGGTGATGATCACTACCTTCTTCGACTTTCGATAGCAATCGACTAAGTCGGCGCGATTTGAGATGTTACATCTCTACAGCCTTAACCTACGTAGTCGAGAACGAGCTTCACGACGATCATTTCCCTGTTGTGAGGTGACAACACACAAGAAGGGAGTTAATAGTCGGTGATATAGGATAGATATCACAGGATCCTTCACAAATGCCTTTTCCTCCTGGAACGAGCATGGCACGTTGCATCGTGGAACGGCAAAGTCGAGTTCTCAAGGACGCTGCCTTGATTCCATGGTTAGGCCTCATCGAGCCGTAGTAGCGCCGGGACCTTGATGGGGGCGGTGATGGGGATGGATCGTAACCGTCATCGTGTCCCTGGTGAGAGTCAAGAAGGCCATGCCTCGTGTATAAATATCTTGCCTTCCACCTGCTCGAGTCTCGATATGATCTGATCAGCAGCACAGCAACTACTTCAGCTACTACACCTTCACTTCCACACTTCCAACGCACTCACTCAACAACCGAACTTCCCAAGTTCCAATCACTACCATCAACATGCAGTTCACTACTCTGTTCATCACTCTCCTCGCTTCCGCCGTCATGGCCAGCCCTGCCAAGCGCAACGGCACCCCGCCGACCCCCTACGATGCCTGCCCCGATGGACTCTACTCCGTCGAGCAATGCTGCGCCACTGATGTCCTCGGTGTCGCTGACCTCGACTGCGGATCTCGTAGGTCATCTCCTGAACAGACTCATACCATACGCAGAGTTATCGCTAATAGTCACGCCATAGCATCGGCTGTCCCCTCCAGCCCTTCGAGCTTCGAGTCTATCTGCGCTTCCGGCGGTCAGCGTGCTCGTTGCTGCGTCGTTCCTGTGGTAAGTGTCTATGAACGAACCGACAGAGGTTATGAGAAAGGATACTAATAGAATACCTCACAGCTTGGCCAGGACGTCCTCTGCGTGACCCCCGTTGGTATCTAAGCATCAGGCAATACACCCACTACAGGATTTTCCAGAGTTGATCAGGACGAACGTGGTTGGATGATAGGATGTTGTTCATTTGCTGGGGTGAATCGATAGGGAGAATGATCTAGGGTAGTTGATGTTGATGGAGTGCGACGGCAGAGAGATGTTGGAGGAATGTGTTGGTAGTCACTCGTTTAGTACCAATCCATGTTGTTACAACCTATATGTCGAATGGTTATTTGAAGTGAGTTGTCTTATTAAAGAAAATAAAGGAACAAAGTATAGAAGGGAGACAAAAACCCCTAAACCACGAGGTCGTTGTAAATTAAACAGGAGCTTCCTTCGTCAAGAGTGTCATGAAATTACGAACTCTAGATAGAAACACATTTCATATCCAAACTGATACCAACATACGATCATAATATATCTTCTCCCCTTGTCCTAGCGTTGTTATGCAGTGTGTGCGCGCAAGATCATATCATATTATACTTGCATATGTACCTATGTAAAATTGTTCGTTCGGCAGCATTAGCCTGCAGTTTACATGGCTGGGCGTAATTCGTTGTTAGGAGACTAGTAGGCTAGTACTCTAGAGGCTCACCAGCGTCATTAAAACAAAGTTGTGATTTCCAAACGTGGTGTATGCCAGGTAGTCGGAAAAACTTTTACAGTTGACTGCATACTCTATATAGTTGGAGTAGTGATTCGTACTCTATATAATGTCTTAGTTAAGACAGATCGAATGCAGATCAAACGGGTGGTTCCGTGCTAGCCGATTCGCTGTTGAGAACTGAGCTCTAAATATAGTTAGAAGCTTCCTCTTACGGTCTAGTTTAGGACTAAATACTGAATATTTCTACCCGTTGTAGAGTCTGCATTTAAGTCACGTGAGACGGAGCTACGGGTGATTCGGTACCCAAGGCAGCTGGGCCGGGAGGCCTATAGGACTGGACCCGAGCCTGCCGGCAGCTGCTACCTAACCTGCCGGGGCAAGTATGCGTAAGATGTAGGTGGGTGACATAATGTGCTACATAAGCACGCTACCGTACTTGTACGCCCCCAAGTCAATCTACATGGCGTCGAATCGGGAAGGTGATTTGCTCGTTTCCATCGCCCTCATTCATCTTATAACCCGATAGAGATGGACCATGCATTGCCCCGACCAGCAGTCGCCCTGCCCCCCTGTATCACCTTCGAGTCCATCAGACTCAACACGAAGCCAACGGCATGTTTGGAGTGCTCCAGCGTCCAGAGCGCTGGCGACTCGGGGTACTCGAATATCCTTGTCGTGTTCCTCAATGGACTCGTCGCGCCGCAGTCGTTCTGGCTGCCAATCATGGCGCTCATACTGCGCCGTCTCAATGCCGTCGGCGCCGACACCGGCAGTGACGCACCCAGGCCTCAGATGCTAGCCTATGATCGCTACGGTCAGGGCAGGACGATAGATCGCGACCCAGGTGACGAGGGGAAGGAGGAGGGCTATGGACATGACACGCTGGACGTTGTGCGCGACTTGCACCAGCTCATTATTCAGACCACGCGAGACTCGGATAATCGGCCGAAGGCCATCATGTTCGTCGCCAACTCGATTGGGTGCGCTATAGCTCGCTTATACGCTGAGCAATATCCGGAGACCGTAGCTGGCATGCTGCTTCTCGACAGCATCATGGCCAACTCAGACTTTGTCAGCATATTTCCGGATCCGGACAGCCCTGATTTTGATCCCGCGTCATTACCGGCGGACGTCACAGTCGAAATGCTGTACGAGACGCGCCGAAAGTTCCGCGAGGTCTTCCACCCCAGCGTCAAGAATCCCGAAGGCCTCGATCGACGCAACCTGGCTAACTTACTACCCGACGCAGACAAGCCCCTTCTTACTAATGGATTTGATGGGAAAGCGCCTTTTGTGGCGGTGGTCGGTCATGATCCTGAGTGGTTTGCTAAGGAGAGTCTTCAGGGGTCAATGGAGACGCCGTATTCGATTTCCATGAGCTACACAAACCCTACCTGGCGTCGTTATAATGAGGGCCTGGCGAAGCTGACTACCCTGGAGAAAGCATCCGGCCCGATTATAGCAACACATTGCGGCCATTTTATCCAGAGAGACGACCCAGCTTTTGTGGTTGAACTAGCATGCAAAATGCTAGAGAGCATTGTGAAAGATTTGTGATCGGAAACACGCTACCCTATTGATTGGATTATGACTTAATACAGTTAATATGAAGGGAGATATTATTCAAGGAAGCAAAAGGTCAGAGTGAAGCAGATTAACATCAGTTGCCTAGACGCAGGCATATTAGACAGGCACCATCACACGAAAGCGGCCATAGGTATGGTTGGGGACAGACACACACATAAAAGGGTAGAATGTGCGGGTCAGGCCTTGATGCCCAGTGGGGCTGCTCCCACTCCGCACTCCCTTGCTTCGGACGTCGTGCACGGAACTGGTCACAGGGGGCACAAGTTATGCTCGAGATTCACGTCTAATCCGCAGAGGGGACGGTGGGGGTGGTCTGATAGACGAGGTCGTTTGACAGTATCCGCGCAGCCGTCGGGCGACGGCGGTCGTTTTTGGCTCGGGGCTGCGGTAATTTTGACGACGGCAGTAATAGAGACAGCAGCCAAAAGGCGTTGCCTGAATGTGTTTGGGGGTTCGTAGGGTATGCGGCGGTGGTCTAATCGTATTAGAGGATCGGTAGACGGGGTTGCAGGGGGCTGGTTGGGGTGTCGGAAACGGTCGAGTAGAGCGTGAGAGATGTGTGCTGTATAGACGTGTATATATTTCTTCTCGTCGCGATGTGTGAACAGAAGTTGGGTCTGAGAGAATAAGTCAGCCTAGCTCGACGTGGGATATAGTTCTTCCTACCGTGATGGGTTTATTCCCATCTGTATTGCTCTCCGTCTTCTTGTCCCCGGTTCCAGAATGGTTCGAGCATGAGGGCTGGCATAACGACTGGGCACGGCCAATAAGGACGGCGGTGATGAAGGGCTCGAACGGACGGTTTCGATCGCGACGGCGCTTGACAGGCCACCGTGGCCGCAGGACAGCGCTTGAGTCGAGATAAGGCAAAACCAGCTTGTCGTCGAGAAGGAAGTGGTAGAGGAAATGTAGGTTATATGTGCGCGGGCCGACGGCCAACTGGGGTGTAGTCCAGAGGATAGTAAAAGGTCGATACACGACGCCATCTACGATTTGCTGTCCCTCGGCCGGTGTTGGCGGTACAAGGCGTCGAGGCCCACGTAGTAACGCGGTTATGAAATGGACTCGTGCGTGGTAGGGCTCTCCATGTGTCATACAGCGGACCTTGAGGCCGAGCGGGTGTTCTGCTAGATCGGGGAGAACAACATGGTGGGTTTCCTTCTCGTCGCCGTCGCCCCTGTCGCAGTCACCTTCCTGCTCGGAGTCGCTGCTGTCCTCCTCTTCATCACCGCAACGCCTGCGACGGCGGCTGTGTCGAACACCCAACGCCAATAGGTGGGCTCTCGTCCATTTGATCGGTCGTTGCCATAGGGTCTTGTCGCGGGCTAGCACGGCGTGAAGTGAGTGTTGTGTGAGGTCGGTGGTCGCTGTCGGTGTCGGTGTTGCTGTCGGTGGGCTTAGGAGAGCATCACGCGCGAGATCGGAAGATGCATTGAGAGGGGACGTGGTGGAATTGACGGCCATAGGAATCATTTTTCATTGCATGTCTTCTTGAGCGATGATAGTGGTGTATAAGTACCTAGGTATGTGTTTACAAACAAGATGCGCATGATGACGTCTCTAGCACAGTTACATTGGTCAATTAGGTCGTTTTGCAGGGTTCAGGGCCCGCGCCGCACGTGACCTGGCGGGGCCCTTCCGCCGCAGACGCGTCGCAAGGGATTCTCGTCACCTCACTTTTCCACCTCTCACAAACGGGAGTGGTTTTTAGGGTGGTCGGAGGTTTTTTATACCCCCATTTAGCCTAGAGACCTAGCCACGCCGGCTAGGCCTCGAAAGCACCCCTCTTTGGCCTCCCAAAGAATGAACATTAGTTGAACATTAGTTGGGCATAAGTTTAGGCAGCTATTCGAGTCATGGTTTCGGTGCCGGCTGCGCACCAGCCAGGCCTCGTATATAGAGGCCTCGTGACACCCAGTACGAATAAGCAGTACTGTCATTGACTATTGAAGCATCTATGAGGCTCCAAGGAATTACAAATATAAGATTGTAACTAAGCTATACGTGGCCAGGAGCCACTAGCACTCTCGATCTTATAGTATATCGTTGGTAAATACCAACAACTCTCAAAGCCCTTTTACCTTAGAAGGGATAGAAAAACTTCTCGGTTTAATACTTCAGTGCTAGCGCACCACTACGTAGTGTCTCATCTAGGTAATCTGGTAGACTCGCTAGAAGGACTATGGCCTTAGGGACTATGCCTAGTTTGATCCTGAAACCCAAAAGTACATAAGAATTCTAGTTAAAGACAGTCTGTCTGTAGGCAACTGGTCTTGGATAGTAAGTAAAAAAGGTTGCCGATTCCCCGCCAACAGCAGAGCACTTAGGTACAAAGAAGATGTCTAGAAGATTTCTAGCTTAAGCAGTTTATAATGGTCGAAAGAAATAGCATATTGTGAGTTTAAGTAAATGAAACTAGGTAGTGAAAGAACGTGTACTACACTTATGTCGTTCTCTGGAGATCTGAATACATTCACTTGGCACTTCCTGAGACCTGACTATTTTCAAAAGGTATAATAAAACGTGAGCACTCAACTTGTTTCATGGACGCGGGTTCGGCTGTAATTCCGCGATGTTGAAAGTCTCTTTAACACGACCGGCGATCATTAATTAGATGACAATTTTGATTCTAGCTCATTTGCTATCGACAATGTTCTATTTACAGCCCGAGGTAGTTGAACGACAGGTATATCTATACATCTAAAATAGGGTGCTTGAGATAAATAGTACACGATTCTGCTAATCTTCGCTAAAATATCGTGAAATTCGCTTAAACCGCGACCTCTACGGTGTCCATCGTAAAGTTCTTAGGGCCAATGTATGTCTGCGACATCGTTGTACCACCATTGTAGATTTCGAACTGGTCTGCCGGTGCGTTGTCTAATAAAACCAAAAGATTAGCATTTCGTTCACGTCAGATACCCAAACTGGTGTGAAATAATTGTGTTGTTCAATAGTGACATCCCACTCCCATCGGGAGAAAAGTGAGGACTGAATAAGCGCGAGACCCGAGTAATCAAACTTACGGGTGCCGGTGATGTTGGTGTGCTCGTCAAGCGGCGAAGTGACAGTTAGAGTAAGACCTCCGTCAGCGATCGCAATAGAGTAGGCGAATGTCGTGTCAGCCGGGTCAAAGCAACCCGTCAAAGGCAGGGGCGGGAGGTTGTCCGGGCCGCCGATCAAGTCGCCGCATATAGTCCCGTTGCTGCCAGGTGCGGCTGTTGAGGGAATCACTCTGAACCCATATCTGCACGCGCGAAGATTAGCGGGATTTCAGGTTTGAAGGAGCATACAAAATATCGATGTAAAATGTATGTGTTCAACCTATAAGTTGAATCGCCGGGACTGTTATAGATGCCTTTACTCACCCGCATTGAGTGCTATGAGGCACGCAGAATGCCGAAAAGCCGAATATGTTGTAGACGACGTCTCTTGGCTTCACTGCCGCACCGGAGGCTGTGACGGCGAAGAGAGCGCCAAGGATCGTGTTGATTTGCATGGTTGGTGATAGAGCTTGGCAGCTGGTCGGCGGATTTTGATGACGGACGAGGAGTGTAAGTGCGAGGAAGTCTTGACCGATGGAATTGTGTTGGAGATGAAAATATGCTCTCAATACCGGGCAAGGTTGAGTTTTTAATCTGCCGCCTCGGCCCTCAACATCTCCTTATTGATATGTTGGTGCACTTATTGTTTACAATACGACAAATGCCCAGACGTTGCATGGTGTACCGTTTGGGCGATAACTCCGCTTTGTCATCATGCAACCCCGGATATGCAGATCATCTCGTATTTTGTATTGCGACTGGGTTCGCGGAACAGTAAAAGGCGACAAACGGCACATCGTCAATAAGTCTCGGGCGGTGAGCGACTATGAATGATCAGGCGATTGTTGTGAAACTACTTCTGCGTGTGGCTCGTCTTTCCGTGCTGCGGCTGGTACAGAGGCAGCGAGCGCATGCTCAGGTAAGGATATGGACGTGTTAGCTAGTACCTTGTAGGTATGTCATACTAACCATTCATATACTTAGATGGAGCTCTGTCTAAAGATTCTCTCGATTTGGCAGGCGAAAGCTGGAGGTGTCTAGTCAAGAATAGGGATAGTTACCTCGTGTTTTCAACTCGGTCTATAATGGTAGACTAGATACGTGGGGCAGTCAAGAGCGGTAAAAACAATAATTGTCATACTACAGGCCTGGGTATCGTTTCACTCTATGTAATCACTAGTTATTAAGTACTTCTTTTCGCTACTTAGAATCAAAGGCATAACTATTCTGGAGTACCAGGCATTTACAACGCACTAATTAGGTCAAGATGGAAAATCTAAATCTCGTGTCCGTATTTATTTGTCGAGATGCTGATCGGGAAAATGTAAGACCGTTCTTATTGGCCCTGTTCAATTAGCACAAGGTACCTACATAGTTAGTACTTGGCGCAGACAAACGGTGTGATGTCACAGGCCATCTTCGCATACTTCCTACATCTTCTCTTTCAATTTTTCCGGCATCAGATCTTACTGCTTTTCTGTCACTCTTGTGCGCGCCCATCTATGCGCTTTTCTTCCGATTGTCCGTTAACCATCATGAGGAGAGCAGGAGAATTTATAGCGTCCAAAAATGGCTAGTCTTCTAGAAGGACTAGGTAATTAATATAGGTACCTAAAACTCATTGACTTGGCTACACAATTAGCGATTACGGAATAATTACGTCCCCGCCTTAAACCGGGAGTCAAGTGCCGATAACAAAACGGAGGTGTGGCCGGGAATAGAGGGCGGTCGGAGAGAATAGAAATGAAGAGTACCTCTACAATTAGTCAACGAAGGCCTTCGTACAGCGCTTAGTAGGTAGGTATGGCGGATCGCACTAGATAGGTATTCGTGCCCTCAAACCTCTGATGTTTTATTCTAGGATGATATGCCAGGTAATCATACGGGAGCCGGGAATATTTACTTCTCGAAACCAGCTCTTGCGTAGAATATTCTGGCTTGCTAAATTGTGCCTTTCAGTCAATGCTTCCAACCTCTCAGGTATTTGAGAATTAGCAGGTGGGAAGTCTAGAGTCGAGGGGTCTACTTGGAGATTTACCACGACCCTTGGAATACTCACCCAATACTTAATGAGCGCTTGCAGTGATTCTGTACCATATCCCCGACCTTGATACTCTTCCTTGAGTATGTAGAAGACCATTGGCCATGATGCGCTCAGCGCGAAGTGTACGCCAATGTAGCCTATCATTTCTCCTTCCCGCTCTTCGTTCTGAGCGTCTTTTAAGAATATACCGAATTGAACTATCATGTGGTGATACCGTGGGGTAAGCTGCCGTTTCAAGACTCTTTGGCTGTGTTGTATGTCTGGATCGGCTTCTCTCTCCCCTAAATTCTCCATAGGGCCTTGTTGTTTTCGAATAGAGTGAAATGCCTCGAGATCGTCAGGTTTGAGCGGTCTGTAAACAAGACGGTTTGAAGGAGGAGGTTGAGTAATGTATCCTAAATTAGGCCGCGTTGACACTATAGGTATGGTGCTCCAAGATCTGCTATGGCCATATCCATGTTCGAAAAAGCCTGGGAGTGTACTAACGGCTATCCCGTCCGCGCATAGCAACTCGACTAGTTGGGGCCGTCCCTGCGAATTTACAACAAGAGAAGCAGGATCAACTAAGAGTGATGTATTTTTACGAGGAAGAGACCACCAGAAAGCGTGGATTAATCTAGGAATTGCTGGTTCAGGCGCTATTCTTTCAGCCAATTCTTCGTTTAGTCGATTCCAATAGATGGATGGCCAATTGGATTGCGGTACGTATACACCCCCTTCACCAATGATTTTAAACCTGCCACCTATCCTTTGGAGAAATGCGAGGTGAATTCCGTTTTTGAAGGAATTTCGAAGAACTCTTCGAAATCTATCTCGAGTGTTACTCAAATCGAATTCAGGATTCCCTTGGCCAAAACTTATTAGCGGGCTTCTCAGAAATGTGGTATAGGCGTCTAGATCACTGGCAAGGAATGGTCTGTAGATAAAATCACGACCCCATGGCTGGTGAGCTGGGAAAGGAAGGTACTCTAGGGAAGGTAGAGTTGTTGAAATTAGTATTTGGCGAGAGGTGTCGTCCATCGCGATAGCTTGAGGATATTTTCGTGGCTCCGAATGTGTATTAAGAGTAGTATATCCAGTATTCATAGCAGTAATAGAATTAACTTTTCATATAAAAGAGGGGAGTTAGATCATAGATGAAAAGGAAGCGGTATTATATAAATTCTGTGTTTTTCTCAGCAGTTTGTATGATTGCAAGATAGTTGTTTATAATACAATGCGTTTGGAATAGTAAACCCAACAGCTTGTTTTATAATAATGTCGTTGATTCCAGTCTTTTAACCTATTACAAAGGCATTGTGACTCAATTTTAGGCATATTTAAATAGGCAACAAGGAAACAAGCCCTCATTCTAATCCAGCAAACTTCAGAGATCAACAACAAATATCAACAACAACTAGCAGCTCTACTAACAACCCGTTGTCATACTACCTAAAATGTCTTTCACTTACGGTTTCAGCTTGCATGTCACAGTGCACCTTGCACCTGAGAATGTTGATAGGTTCTTCGCCGCCTTTAAACCTGTCTTTGAACAGGTCATTGCCGAGGATCATTGCGTCTTCTTCGAGGTCTTCCGAACACCAGGACAGCCTGGAAAAATTTCCTGGGTTGAAGACTGGTCTTGCACTCCTGATTGGTTCCTCCAGAACCAAATGACAAAGGAGTACTACAAAGAGTACCTGGCTATTACGGAACCGCTGTTCATTAAGCCTAGAGAGTTTCAGTTTCTAGAGCGGCTCGGCCCAGAGTACTTCACGGCAAAGCATACGCAGCCAAAGCAATAAATTGTAGCTGTTGATTAACGCGAGCTAGTCACTGTTCATTTCGTAGCTAAATTTAGGCAAGTAGCACTAAGCAATAATAATTAAAAAAAAAAAAAAAAACTTTTCTTAATTATATATGACCATAATAGTAATCTGTTTATTATAGATCTTTCTTTTAACCTGGCATGCAGTCAAGCATTTTCTGTATAAAGAGCAATAAAGGAACGGAAAAAAATTGTATATGTGAAATAATGAAAGAGAAAACAACATTCTTGTGTCACGGAACAGAAGTGCAGCTCTAAACCACAACACTACCAAAAGATAGAACGTTATCAGGTCGAACGAACCTGACCGTCTGCACCTTATATACTAGTACCGTTACATCTTGTCTCTTGGCCCATTATAAGGCTAGCTCTTTCTTTTGGTAGAGGAGGTATGTTGGTGTTTTATAAGCCTAGCATGTATACGTGTCCTGCGTCAACATTAAGTCATTAAATATTCTATTTATTAGATATAAGCTTGGTAAGTTATTTACGAATTGGCCAATACATCATATCTGTAAACTGGCCAAACCGATAACAATTAACCCTAGGGATACTTGGGCCTATAGCACAGAGGTGTTTTTCTATGTTTATACCTAACCAGCCTCTCCTATGTGCCTTGTATCCTGATTCTTGTCCGGGCATGTAAGCTTAGGCAGTCATGTATCTAGTGTAATACTTGATCTAAATATGATGTGTGGCGTTGTTGATAATGGCTTATGTTCTCGGTGTCCAAGTTGAAGTTAGTCTGGTTTCCCTTTTCGGTTCCCCCATTCCTTGTTGCAGAACAGGAATTTAATCGATAAGGGGATCGATATATTTGCACTTTGTCCTGCCCTTCATATGATTATCAAATGTTAAACATAACTAGTGTAGAGCTTGGAAATTGATAAACTCAAATCACTGTTTCCTACAGTCACATCGGGTCAACCACAACTTCAGCTGCTTCCTGATCGCTAGCTACCAATAGGGCTGAGGGCGAATGATAGAAACACAATTGCTAGAAAGGTGCCCTTGCCATTGCTTGATTGATTGGCCTGATCTGAATTATGTTGTGGTGTCTAGCCCTTCGGGTTGCTTTCAGAGGTTTCGAGTTACTACGGTATGGAGAATGACTGGGGACCGGTAAAATCTCGTGATTAAGAGATGGCGCCGCAGAAAAAATCCACTAGCTACGTGTCACAATCCTAGTTATGCTATACAAAGGAAGACACTTGCACTGACAAAGAAGCAGCTATTGTCCAATTATCGTTATTGCGTTTACGTTGTCAGTGGACCAAGGAGTCATGTTGAAGGAGAACTCTTCGGCCCGAGGTCTGAGCCCGCAGATGACAGATGACGCGGAAGGCTGGGTCCTTGGCCATGAAGATACCGAATCTTCTCTGTCCGCCAGACGATAATTTCCAAAAAGAATCGGGAACAAAAATTTGATTTCGCCCGGACTTGAACCGGAGACCTTCAGTGTGTTAGACTGACGTGATAACCAACTACACCACGAAACCATGCGAAGAAACCATCGTGACTAAGAGATGAGGTGGTTTCAGATGATTGGTTGGCCGTTTGTTGAGCCCTATAGATAGAAAGTGAGTTGATAGACTAGATACTAGCCTAGTGGGCCGTTTAAAGTGGAGGGGCTTTATGTAATTCGATTGGACAAGGTAGGTAAGATTCCATACGGGGGTTTGCCCAGTACGAAGAGCCGTATATCTACGGTAAACATACGGCTCGTTTTTAAGGTAGCGGAGACCATTCCCCTAACTTTTCGAGAGTCGCTCTTTCTTTTCGCAACCGTATATTTACAGCAACTATTCCCCTAACTTGGAAGGAACAGCTCTAGAGAATAAGACGCGCGAAATGCAGAACGTTCCGAGTGGTAAATTTGCCGTTCGCTGGAAAAAGAGCCGTATATTTGTAGTATATATGCCACTCGATACATTAAAACGGGTAGCAAAGTTAGGGGAATGGTTGCCAGTACTCCTACCCCCCAAACTCCTCCTAAGTTGTATCACTCAGCAATACCTAGTATGGGTCGGGATGGTCTATGGTTCTAGTTTATTTGGGATATCTCTTTGTCTGAGGCTACAAAAGTGAAGCTCACAATGTCTTGAGGCTGATTTACGTTGTGCTAGGTGATAAAAATGTGATATCCTAATTTAACACGTATAATAATCAGGCGATGTTTAACTTGAGACCACCCGCAGCTTGTGTTAGACTTAAAACAGATATCACCCTATCGCAACTTGTTATCATGTGGATATGTTATGAGATCAGACTTTGGAGAGATTGTCAACTGCAAAGGCAAAAGAGTCGCAGAGTCGGATGACCATGCTTAGCTGAGATGCACTCCTGAGCTTTTATGCTGCACTGATATCGACTTACGAAGTGGCTAGGGGTAGGTAGTAAACGCATACCTAGGTACGTTTATTTAAAAAATGGTTAAGGCTTTTTTTTCGAGCCCACCTAGAGCTGCCACCTTTTATGGCTGGAGACCCTCCCTTGCCACCCCTACTTAGGACTAGCCTAACGATTCTGCGACGATTAGAACAGGGCAGGCCTGCAGCAAAGTATACGAAGTATCTACCTATTGCATTATATTTTATTAACTATTATAACTATTTGTATATTAGATTGCTTATTGTTAAAAAAAAAAATACTGCTTGGATAAACGCCGACCGATCTAGGTGGTTGCTTATATATGCTAGTATTAGTTTTGGTGTGGCGAGTTATGTGCGAACAAACACGACTGTATGATGCGGCAACTTATATAGGCGTTGTTTTATACTTTTATTTTTTAATACTTGGCCTCTGTTGGGCCCTTGTAACTACGCTAAGTAGAAATAGGTAGAAAATGGGGCGGTATTATACAAAATAAGCAGGGGAAGGTCTCTAGCTATGAAAGGTGGCAGCTCTAGGTGGGCTCTTTTTTTTGTTGTTTAGGTAGGTGTATCAACATACATTAATTATTAAATTTGCTTCGTATGCCGGTGGGCTTAGTCTAGATTAGGCTAAGTGACTAAGAGGAACTTAGTTACGCATCGCAGATTATAGCGCGCGATTAGCGAGTTCTGAACTCGATCAGCAATTTGTCTCAGAAGCTGGCACGAGCAATTGCCTGTTGTGGCGGGAACATGCCGCTTATTGGTTAGAACCCTGCCACCTGCAATTGCACCATGCATCCGGCCAAAGCACATGAACTTGTCAAGATGATGGAAGATATATCACGTTGAACTTTATAGATTCCTGTCACGCTCTTCCTGGGTTCCCTTGACTGAATTGCGTTATTTATTTATAAGCGCAAACTCGGTAAGCCTTGGAAGTTCGTTGCTGTCCTACCGTAGGTATTACACGTTGCTATACTACCAGCCGCTATAACATCTTGGAGACTCGGACAATATTAGTGCGACCATTTGCAACAAAAACACATTTGCCAACTGCTCGAGAACCAATAATCAGCCTACAACAGGACATCGAGAGAAAAGGAAAAAAAAGAAAGAAAAAATAGAAAGGAAAACCACAGTCGCAAGATGAAACTCTCCACGCTAGTCACATCAACTCTTCTTGGTGTAGTCTTGGCACTCCCTGGACCTTTACCAATCATCACAGCTGCGCCTGAGCCGAAAAACATTTCGACCAGTGCTTCTACGGAGTCGACAGCCTGCACTTCAACAGACTGCTATGCATCTTATGCTGAGTGCTATGGTACCTTGACTTTTGTTTACCTGTATGGCCCCGCTCTTATATATCCTATTTGATGATGTAGCTGATTTACTGAACCAGTTGCTATACGCCCCCTCCATGCGGCACCGTAACATTCCCAGATCCGTATAGCTGCCCACCACCACCTACTGCCTATCCGACGGCCCCTGTGAACTCTACAACTCCCACAACCTTTGCCACATCTACGGCTTCCGGGACGCCTACCACATCTACGGCTGAAACAGAAGCTTCCGCTATCACCATTTTCCCCTCTTGAAGTCTGGGTGGCATTTTGTAGGCGCTACAGGAGTTTTGGGGTACGAGGTTAGTGCTTGACCAGAGATGCGATGAATCTGGACCATGGTAGGAGCTTTCTCTAAGAGGATTGCTACAAGAATATGTGGGCAGATATACCCGCCTCTCCCTAGAGAAAACTATGATTGAGACTCTAGTTTGCGTATGATAGTTACCTACTAGATTCTAGTATTAGGAGGATTGTATATAGTACACATTGCACATTTCTCATGCATAACTTATGACTTGACGTATCTTAGCGTGATACTACGTGAAATAGTCGGCCTGTGCCAGTACTATATCGCCTTTTGGTCGTCAGCTGTGTCGCGCTCGATGATATAGGCATTTCATTTGTGGCTTACTGGGTTTGAGACTTCATTTGCTGCAACTGCGCTCTGATGACATTCTGTACGCCCAAGGAGACCCAGCTGATTGAGGGATGATGGGATCTGGGGCTTATAAATTATCACATTCCCCCAGAACTTGAGCACGACTTGCGAAGTATCACTAAGCAAATGATGGCATTGCTAGGATTAACTGCTGGCTAAGTAAGTACTGCTGCGTCTGTTAACAGCTGGTCACAAATGTACCGAGCTGTCGCTTGATGTATGGGGCTACCTATTTCGGCAGCTGAATTCCCCAGATTGGAAGGACCCCCGGCGGGCGCACCCGACCTGTGGTGGCGGGTCGACGTGCTGTCATCGAAACATGCCCAGCGTTTCCACTTCCAACCAACTCCGGACTGCCCAGTCCTTAACCTCCCGACTTATCAGGCAACCACGAGACCATCACATTTATCTGTCGCACTGCAGACATTTACCGTCCTTTCCGACCCGAGTATAAGGCCCTCACTTGAATTTCCCGTCCACCGGCATTTTAAAAGGCTCAGCGTAGGATCGCAATCAATTCTCTGCGCTGCATCGACGTCTAGCGGGCTGAGTTCACCGATCGAAGAAAGTTTACTCAACTCGTCATCACCGACACCCAATAAAATGCGATTCTTTACTGTCGCTGCCGCCGCCCTAGCCATTGCGCAGGGCGCTTTCGCTGTCGATATCCAGAAAGCTATCATCATGAGCTTCCCTAATGGGACACCTGATGATGTTGTCAATCGCGCGATGGATGAGATTCGAAAGGCTGGTGGTACTATAACACATGAGTACAAGTTGCTGAAGTACGAGACCTCGTTCAATCCATTTCCCTATCGGAATTATGCACCGGAATGCGGAGTTGTGATTCTCTTCAGTGCTACTCGAGTCGTGTCGATGGCACTGCGAGAGATGATGCAAGGAATTGTCGCATGGAGTACTAACGCGTTTGACTAGGGGCTTCGCGGCGAAGGCACCACAGAAGATCATCGAGTCTGTTACGACATGGAGTACCGAGTACCACGCAGTCATCGAGGAGGACCAGATCGTGGAGATCTCTAACTCTAGCCCGAAATAAACCGCCGTTGCCTTTCAGGGGGGACAATACTAATTACGATATGAACGATCTTGGCTCCACGACGCTCTGATACCCCCCCCATGCAATTGCAATGTTTCGATGAATACGGGGAGGGGATGGATGATAAGGCGATATGGTGCGTCTGATAGAAAACTGGATTTTATCCCTTTGGCGTTGGAGGACAGGCTATCCGTTCGGCTTTTTTGGACTTTATATACTTAAGAGTATTTATTACGTGCGTCTATATACATATCGCAAACTCTAATCTTTCGTGATGTGATTCTCGATCCAAGTGCTACGTAGCCTGTTCAGCATGGTGGTATCTAATCAGGTTCATGTTTCGCTACAACTAGTATAGGCGCGGCGAGGTTCTAACTTCGTTGAGCTTCAACGACCCTTCATGCTGTAATCTTGTCACTTCGGTCTTGTCGCTGTTCCCTCTCTAGCGGCATTACACTTTATGCTATTGTTGCCATCACTGGTTGCTTCTCGTTGGCTGGATCAGAATCGAATTGACCGACTTTGTCTTCATCCCATTATTTGGACCGCCGTCAAGACATGGCGGTTGGTGCCGCTAGGGCACTGCGCTGGACCAAAGTGAGACCTGCAGCGATAGCCTACGCCTCAAAATGTGACATGTGAGAATAATTTACGCCTTCACTCCATTAAAAGGTGTCCCTTGGGAGAAGAGATGAAAGCACCATCTGTTCAATATGATTTGTACTTATGCAAAGGTATTTAAACTTAGACCTACCTACCTCTAAGGATGATGGCCTCCTGTGCTCGAATAAGTACACGTTTTGTTTTACTCAGAGCAATATCAGACTGAGAAGCTACTTTATGTAGTTCCCTAATGGTATACTAAGCCCGCATACCTGCAGCATGCAACGGGACGATCATGTCTATTTTAAGAATACCCGTGTCGCTGGACACGGACGACTGGTTAGGGACCTGCTTCTGCAAGGTACAATATCGAGATGATCTTTTACTGGGTAGTATTCTCTTTCTTGATACTGTAGTTTTGTATTGTGTCTTTCTCTAAATGAATAGGTAAGTAGTCGAGCTTAGAGCAAAGAGCTTGTTCCCGAGGATAGTTGGGTTTAGGTAGAGCTGCAAACCACTTTTGCATAAGTCCGTAGGCACTTCAGGCTTTTTGAGATTAGCTTTGTCTACTCATCGGAACGGTTGGACAATGAGTAGATATCCCGCTTTCGAAGATGACCTAAAGCACAAACATCTTTATGAGATAAGCCGTGCATTGATAAAACTGTTTTTCTGTCACTATAATCAACTATCGAATTGTAGTTCAGCTCTGTAACTGCGACAAAGCTGCGGCGTTAGCGTGTTTAGTTAGATCGCCCCCCTGCTGTTTGATAATTAAATTCCCCTGGTGCTCCCTGCACTATAGTGGGGTCGGCATGCCAGACTGCCTCTATCGAGCTGTAGGTAGAGTACCTAGGTAGCATTCTATAACCTGGCTCTAACGTCTCATGCTTATGCTTATGATCCCAACCTGACGACGACAACCCGACGCAAGACATCGACCCCCCCGACACCTACACACGGCAGCTACTGCTTTCGAACCACGGTAGGCCTAGATCCCTCTTTGGCGAACCTTCGGCGACTCGGGGATCTCCAAGGACAATGCGCTTTGTGATCGACCAAACAATATCATTCTGCCTAACAATGAAACCCTCATGCTCTTTATATCCGATGTCTACTTCTTGAGCCTCGACCCCTTGCGGCCCCGACGCCCTCAATCTGTCTGTCCATGACGGTCGCTGATACTATGAAATCTACGAGTCCCGTATACTACGTTTCTTCACAGCAAACAGAGCAGTTCATTGCTAACAACGCCCTTGACGCCTTTCTTTCCCTTTCCTTGTTTAATAACGTTCTCTTGCGGCGTTGCTGCGATCTCGGGCTTATATATCGTCGTAACGATATTCTTGCCCCCTCCGTAACCCGACAATCCCCAAATCTCTGTAATTTTACATTCGACCGGCGCGATGATATCCTCAATGAATAACCAGGCCACCCACGTGGCCCTGCTCGAATGGGTATGTATACTCCCTAGTGATATCCTTTCTCCTTTCCTTTTCCTCTCCTTGCTTCCGTCTTCTTGCTGTATAATCCGGAGAACTCGCTAACTCAAGTTTTTTTTTCTCTAGGCAAATGCGATGATCACCAGATTTGCCCCCGAGCTTGAGTCGACCCTGAAGGCGAAGAAACTCGAACAGTTGTTCGATGGCTCCTTCTTCTCTGCGCTCCTCGAAATACTAGATCCCGATTACAATCCCGCTCGGTTCGACCAAAGCCTCGCCGCATCTAGGGCCGGCGATGAGACGAGGAGAAGCATGCACATCATTCATATTAGCCTGATTGACTTCGCGCGAAGACTCTGTTCTAAGATAGAACCTTTGATCAAGATGGTCGACTTCCAGGCTCTGGATAGAGACCCGACGAGAGTGGGAATGTCTGAGGTGAATACCCTTTCACGACCCGCTAGTTCTTCGTCATATGAGCGTCCGCTTAGTGCTGCCTCATCTTCCCGCCCGAATTCCAGGGAACATCGACGTGATGCTAAAACGTGGCTTCAGGTCCTCTTGATATTTTTATGCGCGGCCTGTTTCCACAAAGATAATTCCCAATACATCATCCTTGTTCAGGAATTGGACGCGAAGTACCAGTCGTCCATCTTTCAGGTCCTCACCGAGGTTGATGCTAAGCTTGAACAAGACAGCCTTACTACCGATAGTGACGGCGCCGTAGCTACTAATAATGCCAGAGTAGATGCTGATCTTGCGCACGAAGCTGCCATAGCCGATTTGCAGCGCGAAGCTGAGGAGGCTAAGCGGCAGGCTGGTAGTTTACGGGTTCGACTAGACCGCCTTCAGGATAACTACGATGAGCTAGTTAGAAAACACGAAGAGTTACAGGACGAGAATGAGCATCTCCAAAAGCAAATCGAATCAGAAGCAGGTAATTTTGATCGACATCGACTCCAGCGACACCTGAAGGAGAACGAGACACTCATCGCGAATCTGGAAAATGAGAGGAATGCCCTGATCGAAGAGAAGGAGCGCCTTCAAAAAGATAAGGCCCGTCTAGAGTCTGCAGCACACAAGGCAGAGGTGCTTGTTGATGAGAATCAGGAACTCAAGGCCAAGAATGAAGAATTGTCTAAAAAGGCTAACATGGCCGACAATCTAAGAAAGAAGGTTGAAGCATCAAAACACCTTGAGGCTGAACTAACTGCACTACGCAACGATAGGATGGATCTCGCCAAGACCTATGATCAACTCACGCATGCTAACACGAAGATTGAGACGCTGAAGCGAGAAAGCGAAGCTTATGCCTCTAAGATGCAGGGGTATGAGATCGATATTGCTAATATGCGGGATCAGAAGCTAGCGCTGGTATCGCAAAACCAAGATATGATGATCCGCTTGAGCGAATTAGAGCAAAGGAGCCAGCTTGACGAAGCCGTAGTGAAAGACCTCCAGGAGAAAGTCTTGATGCTAGATCCGTCAGCGGCTATGGATGATTCCTTGGCTGCCCGCCCTACATCCCTGGAAGACGAACTCAACGACTCGAACAGTATAATTTCAATGAGAAATCTTGAGGTGCAGAGGCTTCAAGCAGAAAACGCAGTGTTGAAGAACACGCTTGGCTCGGAGACTGACAAAGGTCAATTAGTTCAAGAAATGGAAGATCTACGTGTCTCCCGTCAGGCCATCCAAGACAAATATAACGATATCTTTGAGAAATTCACAGTTAGTCAGAAACAGCTCGACATTCTTATCCAGAACATGGGCGAGAAAGGGTTAGTTGAGACGCTGCAAGCTTGCTACGATATGGCCCCAGACACCAAGTGGCTGATGTCAGATTTTTTCAGAGAAGAAGCGTATTCAAACCTACGAACCCAAGTACTTGCCGAACAAAGTCACTCCAAGCAACTCGAAAGGCAGCTCGAGAACATCAAACAACAGCTTGCCGACAAAGATCGCGCCTTGTTAGAGGCCCGCGGAGATTGTAAGGCAATATATATAGAGTACGCTTTGAATGGGAAAAATGCTGACAGTGCGGAACAAGTGGCTGCTGTTGAAAAATCCAGTGTGGATGCTCTTACGGACTTGAAGAATACCGACGGCATGCTAGCGTCCTCGCTTCGTGCAGAACTCGAGGTCGAGCGAAAGAAATACAAGTTGCTGAAGGATGAGTCAGAAGCTATGCAGAAACAGCTCCTTACCGCCTTCATTGAGAAAGACGAACTTCGCCGCGAAGCCGAACATGCCAATCGGGAACTGCAAAAGGCCGCTGATGGACAGACTGTTAGCACGGATTATATCAAGCAGTCCGAAAAAATGGAGAAGCTACGGACTCGCTACAAGCAGTTACAGCAGGTGAGTCACGATTCGAACTTGCAAGAGATTCCAAGCGATGATGAAGATCCGGATGTCACTCGTGTGGAAGAGAGACGTCAAACTATGTTAGAGAGCTTTAGGCCCTGGTCTGGTCGTCCGCCAAGTGCCCCCAGGGATGGTTTTGGTAGTAGTCCCTCTGCGAATCCCGACATTACTGCTCGTGATATGGGATACAGCTCTCCCACTCATATGGGTGTCGGATCTACCGGATTTGCTACTACGCAAAGGAACCTCTCTAGGGCGGGAAAAGAAAGACGGAAAACTTGGTTTGGTTGGCTCAAACCTGGATCGTGAGATTCGGGCTGCATTTGAACTATCTTCTTGTCTAAGTGTGATTTCGAGCGCATGACTGACAATACGTGTTCCAAAAATAGCAATACGAACAATCCGACCTTAAGAATCGCGAACTCGAGCGGACGCTCAAGTCTGTACGCGCTGGCGCAGAAGCTAGCGCACAAAAGGTATGTAGTAATTTCATAAAAACTTACGGTATAGAACAGCTTGGATATTGGATCTATATATATGTGCATTGCCATCTTTTTGTAAACTCGTGTGTCAAATCTCCCTTTTCAGTCTCGTTTTATTTGAATATGTGGTGTTCTTCGTGTGATTGTATGTCGAGGACAACTTTCTAAACCGAAGACCCAGGCCCAAACCGACCAAATCATCAAGAACCTCCAACGCGAGAACGCGACTATCGCCTCCGCATGGTATGACTTGTCAAGCAGGTTACAGAGTAATCATTTCGTATTGCAGCGGCGGAACGAGGCGCCCAAAAGTTGGTTGAATAAACAGAGGCAATTGATTAATGGTGAGTGCTGTTCTCTTGACAAGTGTACTCCTAGAAGCCTCCGGCCGCCGCTTGCACGATCGAAAATGAGTGTTGCGTTGTGAGTCACTGACAATAATCCTATAGCTACACCGCGGAGATAGGAGCTTTCGCTGGTATAATGTGCGACTATAAGATGGTCTCTGTCCGCTACCTAATTCAGTGCTTGCTCGCAAGCTCCTATACCTGCGAGAATGAGTGGTCTTTCTATGGAATACCCCGTCTGGCTTCCAAAGAATGGCCAGAATCGTATGCTTCGTATGAATTCCTACATCGCTCCCAAGCTGCAGGATAGAAGTAGTCTGTTACGCCGCGTCTAAGATTGCGCAAGACTAGTGTGAAACCTGCCCACTCTAGTGTTTTCACTTCCTGCGCTTCTGATGTCAGTCAGGAGGTTGTTAGAGCACCAGCAGAGGGGGATCATCGTGTATAAAGAATCCAGGACTATATGGACGGACCTTTGCTATTGAGAGTTGTATATATACATCGACCAATTAGATTATACCCTTTGCCGAATATACACTAGGACACGCCAAGGCCTCTATACGTTCCTACGACTTCACAAATATAAACTTTCATTTCTAGTCAAAGACAAGGGTACCTACTTAGATGCTCAGCTTCTTGTTTCTAGGAGTTACTGCCTTCCATCACAGGTTCACAGCGCCGGGGCGCAAGAATCCGTGTGGTTCGAATGCATTTTAATCAAGCAACAACCAAATTACAGAATTTATCAATTTTTGATTAGTCACATTTTACATACACAGCGAGCTCGAGGCGAAGAAAGTGACAGGTATGGTACAAATGATAATGGTTTCCCACGCCCCTCTCCTTCCATCCATCCCATGTACGCGTTTCCCTAGCATCTTTCCAAGTGCTGGGGACCGTTGCTTCTAACTAAGCGCACATCGTCTATTGTTCGTTTCGAGGGAAGTGTCTCGTAAATAAACGTTGATCCATAATGTCCCATTATTTCATCTCTAATGACGAAAAAACAAGGCCATCCCGAGTTATGTTATTTGTTGGAAAGGGTGCTTGATTATGTCGTTAAATCATTTGCCACGTCTACTGACCGGTCAGCTTGCTAAGGATACCGGTCTTCTTTTCGCTCTCGCCAAAGATCTTAAGAAGACTACCCCAGACTTGGCCGGGCTCTTGGCTAGCGTCGATGCCCTTCCAGATGCCGGTGTTCTTGTAGTAACCGACGACCGGAGCCGTCTGGGCATGGTAGGTAGCCAGGCGCTTCTTGAGAGCATCAGCGTTGTCGTCGGACCGTTGGATCAGGGGCTCGCCAGTTAGGTCATCCTTCATGTGCTCCTTGGGAGGGTTGAAGACCTGGTGATACGAGCGGCCCGACGCAGGGTGTACCAATCTTCCCGTGATACGTGCTACGAGCAGGGCATCGTCGATCTGAAGCTCCACGGCATGTTGCAACTTCTGGTCCTTCTCTGCCAACATCTTGTCAAGCGACTCGGCCTGAGCGACTGTGCGCGGGAAACCGTCAAGGATGAAGCTGTAGTAATGACCACGTTAGTCTCTGCCCAACCTGTTCCGTCCGGAAAGAAGAGCATGCAGCGCTAGTGAAGCTCTGGCTTATACCTACCCGCCCTTGCATTCTTTATTGGTAGATAGCTCTTCCTTGATCATGCCGACGACAATCTCATCGCTGACGAGACCACCAGCGTCCATGATCTTCTTAGCTTCCCGGCCTAGGGGAGTCTTCTTAGCCACCTGAGATCGCAACATATCACCGGTGGCCTGGAAGTAGATTATTAGTTTCCATGTCGATTTGAGGCAATTCTTCGAGTGCCGGTATTTAACGCACCAGATGACAGCAGGAGAACTTTTCCTTGATCTTGGGTGCTTGCGTTCCCTTTCCTACAAGAGCCGCTCGGTTAGCGCCAATTCGAACACCGTAAACCATATATCGAGAAGCCCTGGCTTCAGTTGCTTCATGTGCTCGTCCCAACTAAGCTCCGAAAGGCCCGACTCGGCGACGTACCAGCTCCAGGAGGACCGATGAGAATCATGCGGACACTCTCGGACGTTACGGGTTGACCGGATTGTCTTTGCTCCAGGCGCTTCACGCGCTCCTCGAGGCTGGCCACAACATCGTGCAGCCGCTTGAATTCGCTATCAATGGCACCCATGGTGGATTATCGAGCGCGAGCAGGGAATAGGCCGGACCGAGGCAAAAAGGACAGACAGAAGAAGAAAGGTAAGGAAGAGCTACTGAGAGCTGATATAGTTGGAGGAGATAGAGTGGAGAGGGTGTGAGGCGGGAAAAAGAGAAGAAAGAAAGGGGAAAGAGACGAGTAAAGAAGCTCCGAAAGTGAAGATTGCGAGGTCGGGCTTGACGACGGGAAGGACAGCAAGATGGACGAACAGGTCGCGACAAAATGTTGCGTAGACCATTACAGTAACAGTCGCTGTACAGTACACCTGAGGGACTACCTACGTAGCGGGACCAATTGGGGGTTTTGACTGGCTGCGGGTGCTAGACGCAGTGGGGCTCTGCCTGTGGGCTGTCTTTAGCGGCATGTCTGCCCGCTGCTACAGTGTCTGTAGTAGTGTACTATTCATGCCCCTAGCAGTTGCTTGCCGTTACCTACGGCATACCTACTTATCTGCCTACACCCGCGTTGTCTCTCTGTCACAAGTTCCATCCACCCGTAGCTCGCCTTGGTATCTCGGCCCGGTTATTAATCATTAGGTTAGCTTTCACATCCTATGCCGAGCCTGACGTGAGCTAAATAAAGGTTATGAATATTACCTGCCCGGTAGACCGACGCAATCTTTCGCAGCCTTTCTTTTATTTATTTCTCATGAGCAATCGGATTTCTGCAGTTATGATACTTCTCCATAGTACCTCCTAAGAATAAAATGCAAGCAGGGTAATTTGATACACTGCTACCTACCACTTTTTTGGGCCAATAAGCTGGAGGATGTGAGAGCTATCTTAGTAAAATCACAAGCTTGAGTTTACTCAGCTCCGTGGTCTTCACGAGCTCTGCAGAAACCCAAACCCCGTTTTCCAAAAGCCCATATTCGTCTAAGCAGCAAGGCTTCTCCTGGCTATTTTTATTGTCCGCTAGTCAGCATGATAATGACGGTCTATTCCAAATACTGTACTGTTACCAGCTTGTGTACCTGCTTTAGCTAGAACTCGACTCTCAACCAATAGCTCTTATCTAATCTTGGTGGGGTTGAAAAGTATGCGCCACAGAAGCCACAACCAGCCCCGTCAGCCTCATCGGGGAAACTTGGCGGGGCAGCTTGTTGTACCTACATCAGTTGTACATTCATGGCGCTAACCCAGAGAGGGATTGAGCTTGCTCGGGATTTCGTAACAAGGCAGCCTCACAGTTACGACAGACAGCTACAGCCTTCTACCTACCACTATCAACCCACTACCAAGCAAGCAAGTCACCAATTCCGACATCATACCAAACCATCAGCCTTCTCACCCTCGTGATCGTTGCATACGCCTCCTACATACCCGAGACTCGTCCACATAACGGCCCTCGTCTTTACGATGCCCGCCACCACTGCTGAGACGCTCTCGTTCGTCAGCAGAAATGTCACCGTCGCACCCCTCGTTCTATTATCCGTCGTAGACCACTTCCACCGAGCAACCAAGGGAGCACGAACAAAGCGAGTTGTCGGCGTATTGCTAGGTCAGAATGATGGGAAGAATGTCCGGGTATCAAATAGTTTCGCGGGTTAGTCATTGCACGCCACCCTTGTGGCTTTCTTTTTCGTGCTTAACTAACACGTCTCTCGATTTGCAGTGCCATTCGAAGAAGAAAATGACGATCCTTCCGTCTGGTTTCTCGACCACAACTACGTTGAGAACATGAACGATATGTTCAAGAAGGTCAACGCACGGGAAAAGTTAATAGGCTGGTATCACTCGGGGCCCAAGCTCCGCGCTTCCGACCTCGAGATCAACGAGCTCTTCAAACGATACACACCAAGCCCTCTACTTGTAATCATCGACGTTCAGCCAAAGGAGTCTGGTGTACCAACAGATGCATATTTCGCCGTGGAAGAGATCAAAGATGTAAGTACATTTTGGGTGCTGGTCTAACGAGTTCTGCTAACAGTGCATACCCGCAGGACGGCACGACTACATCAAAAACATTCGTACACACCCCCTCTACGATCGAGGCCGAGGAAGCCGAAGAGATTGGTGTTGAGCACCTTCTCAGAGATATCCGCGATGTCGCCATCGGCTCACTATCCACCCGCATCACAAATCAGCTGCAATCACTGCAAGGACTGCACCTACGCTTGCGCGAAATCCAGACATACCTCCAGAAAGTGCAAGACAAGAAATTACCGGTGAACCATGCCGTTCTCGGCAATCTGCAAGACATATTCAACCTTTTGCCTAACCTGTCCACACCAAAGCCCGGTGGCGAGGTGAAGGGCTCTAACGTTGGCGAGCTAGGTTACGCCATGAGCGTAAAGACAAACGACCAGCTCTTGGCCATCTATCTCAGCAGTCTCATCCGAGCCATAACTGCCTTCCACGACCTCATCGAGAACAAGATTCAAAACAGGCAACAACAAGAAGAAAAGGAGGCGAAGAAAGAAGAAGCCGCCGCGGAGAAGGAGAAGAGCGAGAAGGAAAAGAAGGAAGCTGGTACCAATGGATCCAGTCCCGATTCGGGGGAGAAGAGCTCCGAGAAAGAAAAGAAGAAGTAGAGGCGGAGAGGCAACAAAATGTCACAAACAAGGTAGCAATTATTATAGCCCCGCCGAAGGTAACAAGACATTGTATAATATCCTAGCTTCGATCAAACGAGGTCAGGAGACCGCCTAAGCTGGGACAAGCAGCTTCTAGGCTAATAGACTATGAATAAAGCATGCATGATGAATTACAAGCCGGCTTTCTTACCAGAACACTAATGTCTTGGCTCTACAATGGAGTTCAGTCCCTGAAAGGTGTCTACGTCTATATGTTACATTATGGTCCTTAGCAATTGGCTTGGTACCATTGATACTTCCCTTGTGTGAACAGCCTAATAACGTCATATCTGGTCGTTTCCCAACCCCTTTTCGTGGGCGTTGTCAAACCGAACTGGATCTTTATAATGAGTGCCATAGCTCCGTAATTCTCAAATATCCCCGACCAAACCAGCGCCCTCCTCTCTACTCACTAAACGCTGCTCCACATACCCGCCCAGCACGGCGTCCCATCTGTCCGCCAGTACGCAGGCAAGCAGATGCTTGCAGCAGGGGACGCTTCCGGTGCCGTCTACCCCGTCGGTGCTCAGGCCGCCGAATTCCCACGGCCGGTCTGCATTTTCGCGATTGCTAATTAGGTCCGCGTCCCCGGGATTCGCATTCTCTCCGTGCGCGGATGCGGAGATAATCTGGTACCTGCTCGCTACGGGCTCGGGCGTGGATGAGAAGGCGGGAGAGGAGGTGAGGGGCGGGAAGGCGGAAAATGCGAATGCGGCGCATGTGCAGTTCCAGCTTTCAAGACGCACTATGTAGGCTTGCCCACCTGAAGACGCTGTCTGGTGCCGCCGGTGCGAGTGTGGTTGTGCGGAGCGGACTAGATGATAGAGGGGTGGGGTTATGTTGTCCTCTGTTTCCCCGGGTATGTCTAAGTCCTCCTGACCTAGATTCATCGTGGGACCTTGGCCGGTTCGTCTAGTTGTGGGGTCTCGTGTAGCATCTTGCTTGAGAATTACTCGGGTCACGAGTCGTCTGTCTAGCAGATCGAGGGCGGGGAGTAGTGTAGATGGATACAAAACGTGTAAAGTTGTGAGAAGGGGACGGTAAACCGGTGGTATGAGTCTGAACGGGTTGGTTGAGGGGCCTGTGTTAATATGCTGATTTGAAGATCTATGAGATGAAATTGTGCTGGTTGCCGTTGTGACATTCTCAGCTATGGGGATGGATGGCAGGCTTGAGATGAGACATGTTAGGAGCTCCCTCGGGGTTGGGAGCGTCGTCATATTTCATTTTACTCCGAAAGCTTTTATAAATATGAAAAAGACAACCATGTATCCATCTTGGACTAATGTTCCTGTTGCGATGGGATGTGATGTTGCTCTATGTAATTGTTCTGGTATGGAGTACTTAGTAGGTAAGTTCGAGGACAGTATTTAAAAGGTAAAATACACCGTATCTGGATAAGGCAACTAACTATCTAAGCCCTGGTCACCCCCCTTACCGTACACTTACAGCACCATGGTCCACTGCACACCTTTACGTCTCATCATCGCTAACAAACCCAGAGGTAGATACTTCTCGTCGACAAGCCTGAAGCCTCCCCATCGCTCTTTGAGTTCGTCCTGATACAACTGCAGAACCCATTTGATCTGAAGCACTTTGGGGTCATCTACATCCTTGATTCCGGCACTAGACATCGCCTTTGTCACAAACCGGTCTAGATCAGCACCTTTGTGATGAGGGACCTCGAGAAGTTTACTATAGGCCACCTTGAGAAGATGGCTCGTGGATTCGCGATGACGCGTGTATTCTTCGAAGCTCCACACATCATCGCCCGCGAGCACCCCTTCGAGAATTATCTGTGCATATTCGGCTCGCACGTCGCCAAGGTATATCGTTTGGATGTGGCGCAGACGGTCTTCGGTGCTGCTGAGCTTCGCGACCTTCTTCTGGAATTCCTCGTACTCTGTTTTTTCGTCGGCCACTAACAATGAGAAGGTCAGTACGTCTATCTTTAATGCAAACTTGAATGAGGATACCAGTGATCAATTGGCGTGAGATCGAACTGCATGGGACTTACGGTATTTCTGCATAATGCTATCGGGTGATGAATCTTCCTCGGAAGAGAGGAATCGATTTCGGAAAGCTAGGTATGGAATGAATGGATTCTTCACTCCCAAGCCACCCAATCTCTCCGGCAGAAAGATGAAGGCGTCAGGGAGGTCCGATACGCCGAAACGTTCCTCAATCTTAGATTTGAGATAGTCGACAACATTACCTTCGATGCCGGACTGGCTCTCCTCGCCCTCGGCCGATCGTGAAGCGGGCTTGAAAAGAACCCCCTGAATGCGTTGGTAGGTCTGCAGCACACTGTCCACATGTTTGAGGCCAAAGCAGTATGCAGGTTCTCCGAGAGTGTGACTGAAGAACCGGCCAATGCAACTATTCCATGTCTTGACCCAGTCGAGGACATTGTTGCAGGCGGCGAGCTGCTTGCGCAACTGAGCCACATGTTCGTCAATTTGAATCTGATCAAGAACCCACTCTCCGCTTTCTCCATCTAGGAGAAGATGGCCGATGCGGACGGAACCTTTGGGTAGTGTCTCCTCGATTCCAGCATCGCGGCTCTTCTCAGGACTAGTTAGATAAACCGAGCCAGTCTTATTTTCATTAAACTCGACACCCATTATACCTGCGAATTTCTCCATCTCTTTCCACGCCTGGGCGCAGCGTGAAGGCTCACCGCACAGAAATAGATCGTCGTGCAAGCGATAGAGCAGCATACCCGTTGCCTTATTAACGGCGAGGTCCATGATAAACAGAATCATCTCCCCAATAAGCTTCTCCGGCGCGTGAGCCATTGGCACACCTCGCTGCCGAATCCTTGGCTCTCCGGTAGGCGATTCTCCCGGGATCGAGACCATATTGAGAGGCGCTTGGAGGACTTTTCGGTAGAAAGACACCATTCTGTCAGAAAATCCTAAAAAGCGCATCACCGTGAAGATGGTCGAGTGTGAAAGCCCAGTAGCGTACCATTGGAGGTCCGACTGCACAACCGCGGCCTCACCGTAGAGCGTACGATTCACCATCGCCTCCGTAGCTAATGTACGGAGGAGCTTTTGTTTAATGTTAACATTTTCGTTCGCTTTCTCGTTCCTCTGCTTGCTTCTCTCGTCCTCGTCCTCGTCGTCCTCTTGGGCAGCGCCGTCGTTGGCATATGCTCGATTCTTTCCAATTGTTGTCACGGAAGTCGGGAGCTGTGACAAGAAGAAAGAATCTCGATATAAGTCCGAGCGGGTTGTCCCCACCGTTGAATCGTAAGTCATTCTCCTTCCAGCGAAGTACTCATATCTCATACGATCAACGCTAGACATGTTTTTACCCGCCGTCCAATCCCATGTTCCCTCACGACTATCCAAGAACTTGGTCAAGGCTTTCTTCAGCTCGACGCAGTTCTTAATACCGACGTAATGGATGAAGATGGCTTGCAAGACATCCTCGTCCATCCATATTCGATATTTCCCATTTAACTGTGGTCGTGGCAGGACAGGTATGCCTTGCTCACCAGCCTCCCAAGACCAGTTGTCAAAGTCGGCGATCCGCAGATTCAGAACATCAGCAATCTCATCGAGAACAACAGGGCTTTCAAGGAACTCTCGTAGGATATTCTGCTTCTCGTCACTTAGGAGATCCTCAGCGAGCAGTCCATTTATGCACCACCGCAAGGTATCTCTGTTGAATGGTTCGTCTGAATCTAGCTCATAGAGCGAGATGTGACGCCTCAAGGAGCGGAGTGCCTTCGCGGCCTCGTCGCCACTGAAAAGATTCTCCATATACTCCTCTATTTTAGCCTCATCAGTTTCGAGTGGCGTGAACACCACCTTCTCGAACTTGTCGCAGAGCTCTTGGAGGTGCTTTTCCTGTCGGTCTGCGTCACTCGACTCATCGTCAGAATCAGGCGCTTCACTCATGGGTGTTGACGAATTCATCCACTCGGTTACAAGACGAGACCACAGATAGCCTATACTGAGCTTCCGACTCTGCACTTCTAGTTTTGAGCGGAGCAGCGCCTCATATGATTGAAGCATCTGAAACGGAACGGAGGGATCATAGCTAGATTGCTGCAGCCATAAGTCGATATTACGAACCCGGGAATCATTTGTTAGGCTAGCCTCGCAGAGTTTCTTCACGCCCTGGAGAAGCTGGGTGATCCGCTTGCGGATATCATTAGGGTGCTCCTCAGCCGCAGATAGCACCTCATTCTTCCGAGATTCGTATCTATTTCGTTGCTTCTCTAGCTCGCGAATCTTCGTGAGCGAGATAGACTGCATAGTCTGAGAAAGGACCGACGACGGCGGCGCCATTGTTGCTGTCTCAGGAGACACTGCAAAAGTGGACACAAGAGAGGCCTATGACGAGAGGAACGAGGATTACCTATCTAGTTGGTAAACAAAAACTAGACTTTCGCTCTTATATACCTGGATGCATACCTACCTGTTCCCGGCTGCTCGCTTCATGAGTTGTCACTCAGCTGAACGCCATTACTAGGATAGCACGGTCCTCATCCCTCCACACTAGTTGATAGATGCCTACACTAAACTACATCTCGACTTCTGCCTTTCGTGATTGACTCACGAACATAAATATACCTAATGGTGAACTACTTATTATAGTAGTGCAGCCTAATTCGTGATCCTTAATCGCAATAAGAGCGTTCCGAAGACGCAAGATTCTTAACCGCGCATCTATCATGTATACTTGGTAAGCTACCTATACCACTTGGATCTCTGGAAGCCCGTGACGATACCGTTCCTTAAGCCACATAGTCAGAAGGGGAACCATCTTCCGGCCAAGTTCGTTGAGGGCTGATAGACATCCCACTCAAATTAAGCCATGATTTACTTACCGCATAGGCGTCTTGCCCCCAACATGACGGCGTGCCACCACCCATGGCAGCTGAAACTACTTACCCTGTCACGGTCCAGAAAGGATCGGTCCGTAGTGTTATCTAACCTATAAAAAGTTAGACCCACGTAATGCTGCCTGGCAGTGTGGACCTTCAGCTTCTGGGGTCCATGTCGCGTCGTGATCAGCCCAGGAATTGAACAACTGGTGTAGCGCTTGTATCCGTGAGGGAATTGTTGGCTAGCTAACGTTTTCGTCTCGGTACCAACATTCTTGAAGAGAGGAAAGGCCTTTAAGAGTAAGCCTATGACTGCTGGTAGAAGAATACTAGATTATTAGCTTAACTCTACGCGTAGATGTCCCTACCCCCGCGTTCATCCCGCAAGATTGGGTAGCGCTTGAAGTGACAATCCCATTGTGGTGGAGGTTCCGTACGATGGTTTTGCCTTGGCAGTGGTAAAGTTTAACGAGGTGTCGGAATCGAGGTCGTTATTGGCCAAACTGCAACTATTACTTTATTCTATCCTTGTATACTAGATAATCGATACTTTTAAACCATAGGTAGGGAGAGTGAGAAAGTTGCGGGATGGAATTGAGGGTGGAGGAGGAGTCGCCGATTGAGATTAGCCACAGCTATAAACATCAATCCACGCTACATGTTTCATCAATCAATGACTAAGCATCAGTGGTTTAGTGGTAAAATCCATCGTTGCCATCGATGGGCCCCGTGTTCGATTCACGGCTGATGCATTTGTTTAATCTTTTTCGTCCCCAAGTAGGAGATCTTGATCGCTATTTTTTCGAATCCTTTTCTTCTTCTTTTCCCCCCGAGTAAACCTAACGTTGTATGTACTTGGCTCATTATGCAGGACTCTAAGCGAAGAGGTGAGGTAAGTAGGACTAGAGCCAAAGCAAGGGCGCCGACGGACTAGATAGCACATACATCACAAGAGACTTAATACGCACAGAAAGATGTATACCAAAGATGTGTTGAATTAATAGAACTAGCCTGTATGCATATATATATATCAGGTAGTCTAGTCTCGCAATGAGCGTGATTTAATCAAGTAATAAGTATAATCTACAATTCGTATCTTATAATCACCATCCTCTAGTCTATTAAATCGGTACATGCCTGCTCGCTAGATCAATGTGACTGCTTGTGGAACGTCGCTATGACTAAAAGTGCCATTCAAAATCGGTATTTCCGACCGGTCTAAAAACAGTGTTGCAATGCCTATCCTCTTCCAATTGTGAGCGTTTTGGGCTTGATCGTAACTTTCTTCCCGCAAGATGAGGCCAGTAGCGCGCGCATCGCTGTTAACGTGTAGATATAGAAACGGCCCTGACGTTGCCGCTGATGTGTTGAGATCCGATGAATCCTCAATATCTAACTTCCCGAAAGCGAAAACTTCCCCGCCGCTTTCATCTCCGTTGCCACTTTGAGGGCCGTCAATGATCAAATCATAAGAGAAGAAGCTCCTACCCTTCGAGGGGCCAGTGTACTTCTGAATATGGCCAAATCGTTTCACCAAGCTCCTGACTGTAAGAAGGCCGGTATTAATGGACTTTGGACCGGTGTATTCTTGATCAATAGTAAGTACCTCAAAAGAGTGTTGGGCGAGGCAGCCCAGCAAAGTGTTAGGAGGGCACCGCTGCGAGTTCCTAAAGTCCCTCTGCCAGAGAGATATCTGTCCCTCAACTGCGGCCCAGGACCAGCTAGGGGCACGCCGAACATCAAGAAGCTCGGCTTTACCGAATGTAATGTTCCAGAGCAATTCACGCTGAAGCTTCGCTTGCCACATGCCAGCAGACCGGATATATTTATGCCCCGTCACTGCAGCCATCTCCTCCGCTACACTCTGAATAGCGGGAAGCTTATCGGTGCTAACCGTCAGGTTGCGCGAGCTATATTCACCGACGAAAAGCTGCCAGTGCTGATACAATTCTTCAAAAGAAACAGAAGCGCCGCGTGGCCACAGGATGCTGTTCATAGTATCGGATTGTTCAGTGGGCTCATTCTCTTCTGACTGCAAACAACCCCTACACTCAAAGAACATCTTATTCCGGCAGAAATGAACCATTCGCGTCGATAAGCTTCTCTCCTGCATCGTCCATGCTCTCGTGTTCCATTTAGAGCCATTTATGGCGAACATGCGGTAGCTATCCTGCGGATTGTCATAGTTGTAGATGATCATGTAGTTGCCTCCAGAAGCAGACCATTCCCCTGATACTGGGAGAGAGTAGGCAACTTTTACTGCAGGGATGGAATTGACATTCCTTTCCAGGAATCCATCATGACAAGATGTTACCGATGTGGCGACGATAGTCACGAGAGCGTAGCGATAAACGAGATGCATGAGGATAGCCTGCTCTCTCCAGTCACCCAACGAGTCCTGAATAATACACAGCGAGTCGATCCATAGGTATCGCAATCCAAGACGCACGCATACGTGCGCCGCGTCGACGAAGTTCTTTGGTAATTCAGATTCCTGAATTCCATGCTTGAATTCGTATAGGTTTGATGATAAGAGGCAAAGGGGCGATGGATTCTGATTGCCCCAGACGTGGCTCAAAGCGGCAAACTTAATCCCGGCCCAAGGTCTGAGATCCGAGGATTCCACGAGACGTATCTCAAGGCCATGATCTCCATGATCGATTTCTAGAAGCCGACTAGGAATCCAATGTTCGGTAGTCTGGGTGTTAAAGCACTGAGAATGGGAATCTAAACAACTCTTGATCCAACGCTTGATCCTCGCGACATTCTCATCCGAGAGTGTCGCCGGACTGGGCAACTGCCGCCTCCAGTCCGATCGAGGGGAATTCAGATCTTCCGTCGCGTAAGCACAAGTAGGAGGGTTCATCAATTCATTCTACCAGCGTACCTATAGAATCAAACACAGGGAACTCAAACGTGTCCCCAGCCCAGGGTTCACCGTCTACAAGACGCAGCGTTCCAGCAACCGGCCGACAACTAATCCACAGCGATGTGACTGCGCCGCGACGTTGATTTCCATCCTGGTTAGTGAGAGGCTCTTCATCATGGTCCGCATCACTGGGTAATCCCGTGGTGTATGGAACGAAATCAAAAGCAGCTTCTATCTTTACTCTTCTGTCCCAAGATGCCCCAAGTTGCTTCGTTTTCTGTTTGTCAGATATCCACACAAGCCTGCCATTGCTTTGTTCGATGGCGGAGAGGTCTTCTGGGGGTATTGAAGTAAGCCTCTGCCAGACAAGGGCACACGAGTTGCAACCAGCCCGGGCGGACGACTCAAGACTAGGGTACGTGGGGTACAAATCGTCCCTATTAAAAAGTGTATCGAAGCGAGAAGTTTGAATTTTCTTAAGTTGCCCCCGGTCGGGCACGATCGCTCTGCAGGCAGCGCAAGGTACTTGCGCCGGCGCGTCTGCGATGGATGTCATGTTGGGTTTACCCCGCTGGAGAGCTTTCTACGGCACCGCTAGCCGTAACATTTTAGCTTGCGGGCAAATTGAATATCACTGTGCTAATTCGACGGAAATATTTCGTGCCATGCATTATCCTCAAGGGTGCAACACCACTACTACATAAAAATAAGGAGCGCAAGGTGGCATCACGTAGACCCGAATGCGAAAAGGTCAAGCACAATTATTACAGCATCCCCTTTAATGCAGCTTATCTAATCTATACGATCTTATCTAATTGATCAGATGTCATCTACAAGCAGACCTATTTCACGAAACGATACCAGTAATTACTTGATAAAACAATATAAATGCCTAGGTATATATTGGTGGATTTGAAGGCGTCAGATAGAAAACTTGCCACCTCAGATTTGTGCTAAATGGGTATTTAATTCAATAGCCAATAAATATTAAACCTTGTTCATCCACTCCGCGGACAACCCCGCCGTTTGAAGGAAGGCTTCAAGACGACGCAACCAACACGACAGGCTCGCCATTAGTGACAGTAACGCACACATTGCCACTAGCATCTGCTGTGTAGGATCCCGAGTTAAAAGCGTCGTCCCACTGCCCGTTGGGTACCTGGGAGTTGAAGCAGAAGTTTCCGCTCGATCCAAGTCCGCTGTTCGTCGTCAAGACGACGAGGTCGCCGCCTGCCCTGCTCCAAGCGTAAGCAGTGTCGGCGACATACAAGTGCGCCTGGTCATCGGCGGCGAGTCCACCGGCAGACTTCCTAGCACCAGAGAGCTTGGCGATGGCCTGATAGATCTCGGCGTCGGTGTTGAAGCTGCTTCGCCAGAGATCCTCGCGATTGGCGGGATCGGCGCCGCCCGCGTAGGCCTGCTCCGTACCGTAGTACACGATCGGGATGCCTCGAGACAGGATAACGTATGCGAGGGCGTTCTTGAGCAGAGACAGGTCGTTCTTCGTGTTCAACCATCGAGCGTTGTCGTGGTTGTCCAAGAAAGTGCCCAGCGCCGAGGGGTCGGGGAACAATGAGCTGATCTGGTCGTGCATGTCGACCATGGCTTGGCTGCTTCCCGTCTGTTGATAGAAAGCGTTCATCGGGTAGTAGATGGGGTAGTTCAACAGTCCCGACATGAGATCGGCGTATCCCGCAACGTAGTTCGGGTCGCCGTCGAACACCTCGCCGATGGTGTAGGCTCCTGCGGCCGATGAGAATCCGGGCCAGAACTCCTTGCCGACGTGCTTCACTGTATCGATGCGGACACCATCGAACGAGTACTCGCTCACGAGATAGCTGATCCAGTCTTGGTATAAGGTTTGGATCTCAGAGCTCTCGGTGTTGACGTCAGGGAGACCTGCAATGCGGCAGTACTCGATACTAGTCTGGTTAGAATAGTCGATGTCGCAAGCTGCATGGTATGAGGTCTCTTGGTTCATTGGTTCCGGGGCGTCATCTGCGATAGCAGCGAAGCCCATGTGGTTCGCGACCACATCAACCATGATATAGATGCCCTTTTTAGAACGGTCAGTAAATCGAAGAATAGAAACAGCGAGCACAAAATCGGCCTCTTACCTTATCGTGCGCGGCGCTGACTAGGCTCTTAAGGTCATCTGCTGTGCCGTAGTTCGAGTTGATGCCGTACAGGTCCTGTGCCCAGTATCCATGCTGTCGCAACCAGAGTTAGTCGACGCTACTCTAAGCATGATGTGCGAGAAAATTATGAGAAGCTCTTCCGCTCTAGGTTTCGCCTAGCAGGGAACAGAATCACTCTAAGAAGTACTCACGTATCCACCATCGCTGTCTAATTTTTGACACATCTATTAGTAACTATCAAACCTTTCTTCCCATAGGGGTAGACTTACTCGTCACAACAGGCGTGATCCAAATAGCATCGAAGCCCATACCAGCAATGTAGTCAAGCTTGGACTCGAGACCTTGGAATGTACCGCCACAGTAGTTGCTGAGATCACCACATGCATCGCCTCCCGTGTCGCTGCTGCTGCGGGCAATACGATCGGTGAGCGCGAAGTAGATGTTCCGGGACTTCCATGCGGCTGCATCCGCCGCAAGCGCGGACGGAAGCAGCGCGGAAAAGGTAACGATCGTGAAGCCCGAGACACGCATGATTGCGACCAGGACCAGTGTAGTTGGTAAGACTGTATGAGTGGGATCTGAAGATACCAGAGGCTTGAGGTGATGATGTCGGGAGTATGCATCACTATATTTATATTACGCTCCCTCCGATGACAATTATCGGGGGCCGTGATGGCGACCGGTGCCTCGGCCGGTGGAGCTTGCTCTGGGGTTGCCAGGGGATGCGGACGGCGCCATGTCGGCTGGACTATTCGGTCGGCAAAGGGCCGACTTTGGAGAACGAAAAGACCGATATGTTGGAGAGCGATGAAGAATAGTCGAGCGGGACGATCTGCATCTCCGCTCTACTCCCCGCCTGTCAAATGTTATTCCGTCATCACCTGCGCGATGCAGCATCCTGTTCGTCTGGTCCGGAGTGCTAGGCTTGCTCGGGCTAGGCACATGGAGAAACCCCATGGGGATCGCCCAAGCTGGCCCCCATTAACGGCAGCATGGCCGAGCGGCTGCCGGACAGCGTTCGGCAGCGTCGCTCATGAGATTACGCACGTGCTTTTATCGAGATAAGATCGACGGCAAGATTGGTGGAGGAGATCGACGATTGTTTCAGCTAGGATTTGCATAAACCGTTGGCTTCTTGGCAACTTCGCCAAAAACGTTAAAGGTTCGAAATGTGACAGCGCTGTCCGGTATAACCACTAATCCAAATAGACGTGCACAGACTAGCATCGTGACTATAACGAGTGTTAGTGAGGAGGACTTGGGTTAGTGTTTTGTGCTTCCGGTCAATTGCTCGGGCAATCTACTCACTTGAGCATGTGTACGAATTGAGCACCTGGTTGGCGGGTTACTGCATTGCGAAATGATAAACGGGTAGCATAATGCCAAGGCAATTGCTATGTCGGCGTAATTCACGATGGTGTACGTGCCTTCTAGATGCTCACAATAATTCTAGATACGCCTAGGTTATGTTTGTCGGGTTGTATTGCTTCAGGAGAATAGCTGACGCGAACTTCTTGATAGGTGACAATGTCTACTTAATTAGGTAGGGGTAATTAAGTCTCGACCAGATATATCAGACGAGTAAAAAGGAGATCAGAGTTGCGAGATCATAGTAACATAGCCTCCGGCTACAGAACCCCTTTGAGGCGTCCGCTTTTCCCCAGGAAACTAGTAGCCCCTATTCCGGCTGGAGTTTAGACCGAAAGGCGGTAAGGCTAGGTCAATACTTAGTCATGCAACTAAGCAGGCCGACATAAACGTCAATGGTGGACCTTAAACGGTAGGTTTCAACGTCGTAGAATGAATGGGCTAAAGGCCCTACAGCCATTACCGTCTTTCGTGACTGTCTACAAACCAACAAGGGCGGCTACAACTACTTAGTACTTATTTTATAGAGCTTTATTAAGTTGCTATAATCCTGGTTGCTATTTAGCGTATGGATAGATATGCTTAGACATCGTGATAGATTACTTTGCGATCCCAATCGCGAGCATTTATGACTAACTATAGACAGACGTGTGCCCGATTTAACGTTCTATTTTCGCAATTGAGGTAACGATACAAAGTGACGATCCATCCCGTCCTAGTAACGGATCTTTTAAATGTCACATAGATTAATTGATAATGGGCATTACGTTATAAGACGGGGAAATTCCGGGTCTAACAAGAACAAACTAATTCAGTATGGTCACCGAGATTACACTGGGTAATGTTCATGTATAGAACACCATAATGCTGGAGACATTTATCTGTAAGCCCTCTATCATACTGGGGATGTTTAGATCCAAGACAGACAATGATATTTAAGATTCTTGTCGACACTCTGGAAGGGGTGAGAAGCAACGACTCAAAAGGCGGTCCTTCCAACAAACACATTGGTATCTTTCGCTCAAGGAGGATATGCATTGGCTCTCAGAGAGACTTAACGTAAAATTTGTGAGACAGGAAGATAAAAATAAAAAACAGTTCTCAGATCTCACTGTCAAAGAGTGATAATGAAGCCGGAGTGTATAGAGGTCTCTCCCATACTAGAGACGCTGTGAAATAATATCAATACGTTTTATCAAGTCTGTACAGATCAAAAATAGAGCAATATTCCGAAAGTATTCTCTGACCTGCTGATACGTCTGAGTTCAATAGCCGCCTTGATCATGAGAAAAGGTAGCAAGGCGATAGTCCCCAACAGTACTAGAAGATAACTAATCAAGATACTGTGCGACTCTTCAATAATTATCTTGCACGTGCGACGCACCGTATCGCCTCATTAATTCTAGACCTTAATAAAACCGCCGAGGGCGTTAACAGGCCGTTTATCCGATCAACCACGTGCGGCAACTATGGGCGTAGAAGTCTTGTTTGAAAATGGTCGCACGCGCAATAATAGGGATTCGTCTCAGTCAGGGATTCTATCGTTATCTAGATTACGTAATGATTGATTTCTCTGGGTTCTCTAGAGGCCTAGGTTCAAACCGCACATCCGATTCCGGGGAGACCTATCGAGATGTGTACTTGAAAATCCTGGGATGAGTTAGCGGTCAAACTGCGCCGCCCTGCCCAGGCCAGCCTTATATCTCACCGAATCTATAAATACACACCAGTACGAGCTGATACATGGGGCCTGACTAATAATGATGCTGACATGACGTATCCGATCTTCGGGCGCGTTGTTGCCCTGGACGACCATATGCGAGGTACCTATCCTCATAGTAGTATTATCTCGACGCGAAAATGAATATATTGAATGCAGGTCTAGGGAGGTGGACTTTCGGGGAACGGCAGGCATCCCAGCTCCGACGGAAATATATGGAAGCGACTCTGATACCGCAATCTTACCTCAGCATTCGATTCAATTCTCGTGGCGAAACTTCCAGGTGTGGTTTGATCGTGTTGAACGAGGTACGTGTGTAGGTTGTACGAGTATCTAAGTAAGTGGTGTGACTAGCACGCCAGCCATGCTCTTGGGGTACCGGGGTGCCTGGTGGTTTATTTCTAGAGCTATAAATCGTATTTTGGTTTAGAAAATAGACTAATTTGATAGCATTCAACAGAAATATTCAAAATACATGAGATTCAGAAGAGAAGAAGTAGAGGTGAGTATAAGTGAAGGTGGCGAGAGTAAGTGTGTAAGCTGAGTGTTCTGTTTCTGGCTGAAAGTGGCTGGCTGTACGCGACAATCGTATTGATTGGTCCGCCTTATAAGCGTCCATATCGGTCGCTCCACCTCAGCATCTCGTATTCGATAAGAGTTCATTATATTCGAAGGGTTTCTTTCGAAATGTGGCTGAGAAATACGGGAGTCCCTATCTATGTGTGAGTCTTACTACTAGACACATGATCTAAAGAGAGAAATAGGTAGGGCGGTGGGATCACTATCCCAGTGAACGCCGTAGTAGAAATAGAAAGGCCCGTCCCACGTTATAGACCAATTCCAAGTATCTATTCTGTTCTGTTGCACCTCAGACACAACCCTCATAAGTATATTTTCGAGTCATAAAACTCTTAAGATTAAATACTCATTATCGTACGCCCTCGGCAACATGCATCCGTCATCAACTATGCGTTCCTTCGTCCCCGTCGCCTTAACGCTCCCTCTTGCCTTCGCACACCCTCTCAAGCCCCGAGATACCCCTGAGTTCGTCATCACGGACTTGGCCGCCACATTCCCGTACCCTACTGGCCCGTACGGAGACCCTTCTGTCAACTCTATTCTCACTATTTCGGTGACTTATCCGGATCCTTCATCAACCACTGGCGCCACCCTCGACACAACCTGCAGTCTGAACTGGCCTGAGGGCACTGATCCGGCCCCAACTGAATGGACTGCATGTGCCGACCCGACATTGCAGCTTCGTCTACCGGCAGATGGGTGGACTAGCGACACGAGGTTTACCGTTGAACTATGGGAGACGCTGACGGCTAGCGGGTAAGTACCCAGTGCCTAATCTAACTTCGCGCTTCGTGAGCCTGTGGAAATTCGCTGATAGCTGAGACTATTTGTTACAGATCGGGTTTAGATGCCTCGCAACTTATCGCGGCGGACCCTGCTAACCCTAGCGACCCAAATGCGTACATGTTCTGTCTCCAGAAGGGAAAGTTCAACCCGTTGACATGCACATTGACCGGTCCGTACGGCCAAACGCAAAGGACAGTCGTTATGCCCGCGGTCGAGGAGGGTTCCAGGCCAGCTTAAGGTGCTGAATCCGAGATCCGATTCTGGAAAACCTAGAAAGTGGCCTGGAAGATGATCCCCCCGCGGGGGTGGGGGGGGGGGGGGGGGGGGGTTAGAGCTTTAGCAGTTTTAAAAAATTAATATAAAAATAGTAAGCATGGTAGCAGGCGGGTCTTTAAAAGTATACAAATTTTAAAAAAAAAATAAGTAAGAATA